>JARQOD010000006.1:417908152-418048918 GCA_033576555.1 Oophaga sylvatica | reverse complement strand
TTTTGTGTGTGACTATTTGTTGATTTAAATGACCTTGTTCCTTTTGCCATATATCATATTGGAAAAAGTAAAAAAAAATAAAAAGGAATTAAAATAGTAAAAAATAAATGCATTTTTATCCTTACATTTAGTTTCTAAAAGTATGTGCACTCGTCACGTATTTTTTGCAGAGATTTCTGCATACAAAAATGTGTCTCATTGCAGGAAAAAAAAAATTCTGGATGAAAAAATTACTTTTTTTTGTTTTTTGATGTGTTTTTTTCATCTGTTTTTTGTCCTATTCATTGATTTATGTGAAACAGGTTGAAAGAATTCACATGCTGCAGATTTCAAACTGCCTCAAATCTGCAAGGAAAAAATAAGCAACTTGTGCATGAGAATTCAGAAATCTCCTTCACTTTGTATGAAAGTAAAATGCTGCGTTTTTTGCAGTAAAAAAGTTTAAACAAAAGGCGTGAGATATGAAGTTACGTTAAAGTGCTAATGTCACCCTGAGGGCGAGAGGACACCCAATGTGAGGAGCAAAACAAGGGGAACACTAGGGGAGATGAGCAAGGAAATCAATGGCGATAGGGAGAAGGGAGATGGGTCACCTCGTAATATAAACCTGAGTCTGATCACTGCACTCTCTATCGTCACTAGACGGTTCATTCCCCCGTGCACGATCACGTGCCTAAGCCCTCGCTGGCCCTAAACTTACCTGTCTGGCACATAGGCCAGCAAAACACTAATCTCACTACTACGAAAGGACAACACGAGGAAGGTAAGACAAACAATCGGAAAAGTCACAACAAATAACAGAACATCAACAACAGGAAACTTCACTGCTGCAAGAGGAACAAACACCACAGCTTCTCCAGAGACAGGCTCCTTCAAAGAGATCACTATACTGTAGAATGAACTATAACAGGCGGCAAGGAATAAAGCTAGCAGTTGGTTCACAGCCAGAAGAGAAAGGTCCTTAACCCTTCTGCACCGAATGCAGTAAATCCTCTCCAATTCAAGGTAAACGACAAATGGATCCTAAAGATGACTTGCGACCTATTAAATGTTGTGACCTTCTGATCCCAGATCCTCTAGGAGTCAGATCAGGACATGACACACCAGTGACAGGTAAATTATGCAATATATTATTTTGGAAGGGCGGTGAAAAAAAATCTGAACTTTGTAGAAACAGAAAAATATATAATTTTTATGACCTATAATATCTTCATTTTCTAGCAATGGAACAGTATGAGGGCTTGTCTTTTCTGTGGAAAGATTAAATTGTTATTGCTACCATTTCGAATGGCAAACAATGTTTTTAATGCATTTATTGCATTTTTTATATAAATTCGATGACTAAAAATGGCAATTTTGGGGTTGTTATTTGTTTTACAGCAGTTATCATACAAGTTAAATAATTGCATATTTTCAGAGCTCTGGCTTTTATGGATACAATAATATCACACATAGGAAATATGTTTATTTAACTGTATTTATTCTAAAGCATGAAATAGGGGGTTATTCTACTTTTTTAACCCCTTCCCGACCCATGACGCCACGTAGGCGTCATGAAAATCAGTGCCAATCCGACCCATGACGCCTATGTGGCGTCATGAAAGGATCGCGTCCCTGCGGGTCGGGTGACCGGGGTCACTGAAAGGTCACCCGACCCGCCGGCACAGGACCCTTTGTGCTTCACCACAGGGGGGTTGACTTAACCCCCCGTGGCCAGGATCGCTCTGATTGGCTGTTAAAAGTGAAACAGCCAATCAGAGCAATCTGAATATTCACCAATATAATTGGTGAAATATTACAATCCAGCCATGGCCGATGCTGCAATAGCATTGCCATGGCTGGACACCGAGCCCTGACCCCCCCACATGGATTCACGGCGGCGATCGGCCGTCGCCACCGAAAGATGGCAGCGGTCGGTCACCGCCGTCACTAAAAGCTCCCCTCGTCCTGGCCTCCGCTGCCCCCACCTTCCGATCCCCCCCCCTCACTTCCGACCCCCATACTCACCTCTCCCGGTCCACCGATGTCCCTGGATCCTTCCCGGAGGCTGCCCGGGATTCTTCATGGGCGCCGCCATCTTGGAAAATGGCGGGCGCATGCGCAGTGCGACCGCCGGCCGGCGCATGCGCAGTGCGCCCTGCCTAGTCAAAAAATTTATTTTGATCACTGTGATAAACTGTCACAGTGATCAAAATAAAAAAAGTAAGTGAACCCCCCCTGTCATAGGTAGGGAAAAATAATAAAGAATTTTTTTTTTTTCCTATTAGGCCCTGTCACACGTTGCGGATTTTGCTGCGGATCCGCAGCTGATTTCTCTGCTGATCCGCAGCTGATTTCTCTGCTGATCGGCAGCTGATTTCGCTGCTGATCCGCAGCGGATTTCGCTGCTGATCCGCAGCAGATTTCGCTGCTGATCCGCAGCGGATTTCACTGCTGATCCGTAGCTGATTTCGCTGCTGATCCTCAGCTGATTTCGCTGCTGATCCGCTGCTGATTTTGCTGCGGATCAGCAGCGAAATCAGCAGCGAAATCAGCTGCGGATCAGCAGCGAAATCAGCTGCGGATCAGCAGCGGATTTCGCTGCTGATCCGCAGCTGATTTCGCTGCTGATCCGCAGCTGATTTCGCTGCTGATCCGCAGCGGATTTCGCTGCTAATCCGCAGCTGATTTCGCTGCTGATCCGCAGCTGATTTTGCTGCTGATCCGCAGCGGATTTCGCTGCTGATCAGGGTCAGGCTGGGTTCATATTGCATTATGGCAGTCCGTTAGATGGACTGCGTTTCACCGCGGTATAAAGCGGTGTAACGCAGTCCGTTAACGCTGCCATTCACCCCATTTGTGTGCGCATCGCAACGCATGCCATGAAGCGGCATGCGTTCGCGACGTGTCGTAATTCAGTGACGGAGCCTTGGACGCAGGCTGCAGCGTCTGGGCTCCATCACCGCTAGCACAGATGAATCATCGCTGATTCCTCTGCACTAACGGGTATAGCATAACGCGATCGCGTTATGCTATACAATTACCAGCCCGTCAATGCTACGTGTTGAAAGGGCTGGTAAAACGCAATATGAACCCAGCCTTAGGGTTAGAACTAGGGTTAGGGTTAGAACTAGGGTAAGGGTTAGAACTAGGTAAGGGTTAGAACTAGGGTAAGGGTTGGAATTAGGGTTAGGGTTGGAATTAGGGTTAGGGTTGGAATTAGGGTTAAGGTTGGGATTAGGGTTAGGGTTGGGATAAGCGTTAGGGGTGTTTTGGGGTTAGGGTTGGGATTAGGGTTAGGCTTGTGGTTAGGTTTATGGTTAGAGTTGGGATTAGGGTTAGGGATGTGTTGGGGTTAGGGTTATGGTTAGGGTTTTTATTAGGGTTAGGTGTGTGTAGGGGTTAGGGTTGGGGTTAGGGGTGTGTTGGGGTTAGGGTTGGAGTTAGAATTGAGGGGTTTCCACTATTTAGGTACATCAGGGGATCTCCATACGCGACATGGCGCCACCATTGATTCCTGCAAATTTTGCGTTCAAAAAGTCAAACAGTGCTCCCTTTATTCCAAGCCCCCGACGTGTGCCCAAACAGTGGTTTACCCCCACATATGGGGTATCAGCGTACTCGGGAAAAATTGCACAACAACTTTGGGGGTCTAATTTCTCCTGTTACTGTTGGGAAAAAATTGGGACTAAAAAAGTTATTTTTGTGGAAAAAAAATGATTTTTTATTTTCACGGCTCTGCGTTATAAACTTCTGTGAAGAACTTGGGGGTTCAAAGTGCTCACCACACATCTAGATAAGTTCCTTGCGGGGTCTAGTTTCCAAAATGGGGTCACTTGTGGGGAGTTTATACTGTTTAGGCACATCAGGGACTCTGCAAACGTAACATGACGCCCGCAGACCATTCCATCAAGTCGGCAATTCAAAACGTCACTACTTCCCTTCCGAGCCCCGAAGTGTGCCCATACAGTAGTTTTCTCCCACATATGGGATATAAGCGTACTCAGGACAAATTGGACAACAACTTTTGAGGTCTAATTTCTCCTGTTACCCTTGGAAAATAAAAAAATTGGGGACTAAAAGATCATGTTTGTGGAAAAAATATGATTTTTTTATTTTCATGGCCCGGCGTTATAAACTTCTGTGTAGCCCTTGGGGGTTCAAAGTGCTCACTACACATCTAGATAAGCTCCTTGGGGGTCTAGTTTCCAAAATGGGGTCACTTGTGGGGGGTTTCTACTGTTTAGGCACATCAGGGGCTCTGCAAAGGCAACATGACGCCCACAGAACATTCCATCAAGTCTGCATTCCAAAATGGCGCTCCTTCCCTTCTGTTCTCTCCCATGCGCCAAAACAGTGGTTCCCCCCCCACATATGGGGTACCAGTGTACTCAGGACAAACTGTACAACAACTTTTGTGGTCCAATTTCTCCTGTTACCCTTGTGAAAATAAAAAATTGCTGGTTAAAAAAATCAGTTTTTGAGGAAAAAAATGATTTTTATTTTCACGGCTCTGCATTACAAACTTCTGTGAAGCACGTGGGGGTTCAAGATGCTCACCACACATCTAGTTAAGTTCCTTGAGGGTCTAGTTTACAAAATGTGGTCACTTGTGGGGGGTTTCTACTGTTTTAGCACATCAGGGGCTCTGCCCGCCCGCAGACCATTCCATCAAGTCGGCATTTCAAAGCGTCACTACATCCCTTCCAAGCCCTAACGTGTGCCCAAACAGTGGTTCTCCCCCACATGTGAGGTACTAGCGTACTTAAGACAAATTAGACAACAACTTTTGGGGTCCAATTTCTCCTGTAACCATTGTGAAAATAAAAAATATGGGGCTAAATAATAATTTTTTGAGAAAAAAAAATGATTTTTTATTTTCACGGCTCTGCGTTATAAAGTTTTGTGAAGCACCTGGGGGTTCAAAGTGCTCACTGTGCATCTGCATAAGTTTCTTAGGGGGTCTAGTTTCCAAAATGGGGTCACTTGTGGGGAGCTCCAATGTTTAGGCACACAGGGACTCTCCAAATGCGACATGGCATCCGCTAAATATTCCAGCATATTTTCCATTCAAAAAGTCAAATGGCGCTCCTTCCCTTCTGAGCCCTGCCGTGCGCCCAAACAGTGGTTTATGACCACATATGAGGTATCGGTGTACTCAGGAGAAATTGCCCAACAAATTTTAGGATCCAATTTATACTGTTGCCCATGTGAAAATGAAAAAACTGAGGCTAAAAGAAAATTTTTGTGAAAAAAAAAGTACTTTCTTTTTTTTACGGATCAATTTGTGAAGCACCTGGGGTTCAAAGTGCTCACTCTGCATCTAGATAAGTTCCTTGGGGTCTAGTTTCCAAAATGGGGTCACTTGTGGGGGAGCTCCAATGTTTAGGCACACAGGGACTCTCCAAATGCGACATGGCAACCGCTAAATATTCCAGCATATTTTCCATTCAAAAAGTCAAATGGCGCTCCTTCCCTTCTGAGCCCTGCCGTGCGCCCAAACAGTGGTTTATGACCACATATGAGGTATCGGTGTACTCAGGAGAAATTGCCCAACAAATTTTAGGATCCATTTTATCCTGTTGCCCATGTGAAAATGAAAAAACTGAGGCTAAAAGAAAATTTTTGTGAAAAAAAAAGTACTTTCTTTTTTTTACGGATCAATTTGTGAAGCACCTGGGGGTTCAAAGTGCTCACTCTGCATCTAGATAAGTTCCTTATGGCGTCTAGTTTCCAAAATAGGGTCACTTGTGGGGGAGCTCCAATGTTTAGGCACACAGGGACTCTCCAAATGCGACATGGCAACCGCTAAATATTCCAGCATATTTTCCATTCAAAAAGTCAAATGGCGCTCCTTCCCTTCTGAGCCCTGCCGTGCGCCCAAACAGTGGTTTATGACCACATATGAGGTATCTGTATACTCAGGAGAAATTGCCCAACAAATTTTAGGGTCCATTTTATCCTGATGCCCATGCAAAAATGAAAAAATTGATGCTAAAAGAAAAATTTTGTTGGAAAAATTAAAATGTCCATTTTTTCCTTCCACGTTGCTTTAGTTCCTGTGAAGCACCTGAAGGGTTAATAATCTTCTTGAATGTAGTTTTGAGTAGCTTGAGGGGTGCAGTTTTTATAATGGTGTCACTTTTGGGTATTTTCTGCCATATAGACCCCTCAAAGTGACTTCAAATGTGAGGTGGTCCCTAAAAAAAATGGTTTTGTAAATTTTGCTGTAAAAATGAGAAATCGCTGGTCAACTTTTAACCCTTATAACTTCCTAACAAAAAAAAATGTTGTTCCCAAAATTGTGCTATGTAAAGTAGACATGTGGGAAATGTTATTTATTAACTATTTTGTGTCACATAACTCTCTGGTTTAACAGAATAAAAATTCAAAATTTGAAAATTGCGAAATTTTCAAAATTTTGGCCAAAGTTCCATTTTTTTCACAAATAAACGCAAAAATTATCTACCTAAATTTACCACTAACATGAAGCCCAATATGTCACGAAAAAACAATCTCAGAATCGCTAGGATCCGTTGAAGTGTTCCTGAGTTATTACCTCATAAAGGGACACTGGTCAGAATTGCAAAAAATGGCCAGGTCATTTAGGTCAAAATAGGCTGGGTCATGAAGGGGTTAAAAAGTTTGATTTGATTGTAAATTTCCCCAAAATTATTGTATTTGTCAACATGGTATCAATTCTCAAAATGCTACAGAAAGCCACATTTATATCTGTTTAATTGAACATTTTGGAAAATAAGACATTGTTGGGTATGCTCAATGTTTCAGGTTTGATACATTTTAATAGGTGTGATTTGGATATAATTTGGATACAATGTATTGAACAATTCATTCTGCATGTCAAAATCTCGAGAAACCAACCTTGAAAAGTTTTCTTGGAAGCAGAGAAGATGCCTGGCTTTCTCAATTGCAAGCCAAGGAAATGGAGCCTGACAATGCATATTATAAGCCAATAGGAAAGAGTCTGGTTTGTCGTACCATAGGACAGAGAAATAGAGCTTGACTTTGTGTGCTAAGAGCAAATCAAAACAAAGCCTGGTTTGTATTATCATAAGCCAGGGATGCAGAGACTGCTTTCTTGCACTGGAAGTCGGAGTAATAGAGCTTAACTTCTTGCATTAGAAACCAGAGATATAAGCAGAACTTCTTTTCTCAAATTCCAGATCAGCATAACTGTATCTGTCATAGTGCTTTCTCCAGGAGGATATTGAATCAAGTATTTTTTGTTAAACTGTGCACCTGTGCTCTGAAGTTGTACTTGAAAAGATTATCATTGTGATATAAAAAAATAAGTTTACATCAGAAAGGCCATCTCATAAGGCTCAGCGGTATATTTCCTTAATGGGATCATCTATAGTTAAAAAAAATTGTCTCATTTATTACAGTAAGTGTTACTGATGTCCAACCTTATTTATGTGAATGGATTTGTGATGCTTGTCCAGATTCAGCCTATATACAGCAGTGACACCATTTCTGTAACAAAGCAGACTTTCAATCCAAATCTTAGATAACCCTTCTATCTATATACTATAGTTCATAACTGTAAACATTGTTCTGCATATTTTTTGGTACAAGGTTAGAGGAGGCTGTGTTTTTATAAAGCTGGGAAATTTGCATCTCATCTCCTGGCCTTTCAAAACGATGATAGTGAACAACCATCTGAACTTCATTGAAAATCTGTGGCTAGACCTCAAAATAGTGCATGCAAGATGACCTGAGGATCTCACAGAGCTGGACAACTTATCCAAGGAAGAATGCATGAAAATCCCTCAAACATGACTTGAAAGACTCTTGTCTGGCTACAAAAAGCGTTCACAAGCTGTGATGGTTTCAAACGGGGGTGCGACTAGGTAGTAACCATGCAGTTTCCCAAACTGGAACATTTTCCTTTTTGGAATTTTTAAAATGTATATATATATATATATATATATATATATAGAGAGAGAGAGAGAGAGAGAGAGAGAGAGAGAGAGAGAGTACAAACCAAAAGTTTGGACACACCTTCTCATTCAAAGATTTTTCTGTATTTTCATGACTATGAAAATTGTACATTCACACTGAAGGCATCAAAACTATGAATTAACACATGTGGAATTATACATTACACTTTACAAAAAAGTGTGAAACAACTGAAAATATGTCTTATATTCTAGGTTCTTCAAAGTAGCCACCTTTTGCTTTTATGACTGCTTTGCACACTCTTGGCATTCTCTTGATGAGCTTCAAGAGGTAGTCACCGGAAATGGTCTTCCAACAGTCTTGAAGGAGTTCCCAGAGATGCTTAGCACTTGTTGGCCACTTTGCCTTCACTCTGAGGTCCAGCTCACCCCAAACCATCTCAATTGGGTTCAGGTCTGGTGACTGTGGAGGCCAGGTCATCTGGCGTAGCACCCCATCACTCTCCTTCTTGGTCAAATAGCCCTTACACAGCATGGAGGTGTGCTTGGGGTCATTATCCTGTTGAAAAAAAATGATGGTCCAACTAAACGCAAACCGGATGGAATAGCATGCCGCTGCAAGATGCTGTGGTAGCCATGCTAGTTCAGTATGCCTTCAATTTTGAATAAATCCCCAACAGTGACACCAGCAAAGCACCCCCACACCATCACACCTCCTCCTCCATTCTTCACGGTGGGAACCAGGCATGTAGAGTCCATCCGTTCACCTTTTCTGTGTTGCACAAAGACATGGTGGTTGGAACCAAAGATCTCAAATTTGGACTCATCAGACCAAAGCATAGATTTCTACTGGTCTAATGTCCATTCCTTCTGTTCTTTAGCCCAAACATGTCTCTTCTGCTTTACTTATTTAGGAGAACAAAAAAGTCAAAAAAAGTATCTCAAAAAATATAGAATGTTTTATTTGATACAAAAGATATAAATGTCATAAAATTACAGCATTGTGCATATATATTCGACAATTATACATATAATTAAGGATGAGATGATCCACCTAAGAATTGGACAATGTGGATACCTGCTTATATGCCATATCATATATGAAAAAGCGCAGTTTGTTGTCATAAAAAGTCCTTACTGGGTCCACACAGGGCTACCATGGAGTGACTATATCATGTTATACATATAATAGCGCTATATAGAGAAAAAATAGGCATACATTTTTATATATATCTAGGGGTGAAATTTACCCATTTTCCAGAAGCAGGTTGTGATGTCCACAGAATGTCCAAGAACCCTGACGCGCGTTTCGCGAGCTGGACGCTCGCTTCCTCAAAGGGGGGCGTGGTAAAATGTTGCCATACTGCCGCATATAAATATCCGGCCATTCCGATCAGCTGATCGGATATGACCAATAGGATGATGTCTTAAGCAAGTGACCACAGGTCCTAGGTATCAAGGAAGCGCTAATACAAGGTAGCGGTCACATGTTCTTAATTAAGCCAATGGGCATACAGTCGCATAATATGATGTTACTAGCAGGTCCTGGTCTTATGTAGACTTGCATATCACCCATAGCGACCAGGGAAGCGCGGCTGGCGCCAAACCGCACACCGAGGTCAACTAGTAGTGGAAAATGCAAAGGACATAAAGAGAGGAAGAGTAGAACTAAATAAAATTACATCAATTTAATGTGAAATTACGGAGAGTGAGATAGCAATCATATAATAAGTGCCCGAGTGAAATAATATACTGATAATAATAAAGATATGATTATATGTCAAATACATAAATTAGATTGATACATAAGAAAGGACACATAAATATCCATATCTGTTACAAATACAAAATCATAAATTATAAAAATAAAAAAATAATAAAAAAATAAAATAAAAAACAGTGAAGTGAAAAAATAAATAAAATAATAATAAAAACTAAAAATATGTAAACGTATAGGGGGTGCTCACTGTTAAATCAAGAAATAGGTGGCAGGAGAAAACAAGGGTAACATCAAAAATATATATAACTCCGGCACACAAAAAAAGGATTTTTTTGAAAGTTTATTGAACAGAAATAAACAGGTTCGTCATCAGAAAATTTCTTAAAGATGAAGGACTTTTTCAGACAAATAATTGTATCAACGTTTCGGCTGGTTAGCCTTTATCAAGAAAAATGTCTGTAACTAGAAGACAAAGCAGAACAAAATAAGAGATTGCGACTATTATTTCTCAAGTTACAGCGCATTCCCAGGGGTCTTAGGGTCCCTCTTAGACCTACATTGTTTCATGATAACCCAGACTTTTGTATGAAGTTTGAATCCATTCGGAATAAGTGTTCTATGGACCTTATAGTACTAACAATTGATTTTTTACAGAAGGAAATTATTGACCTGAAAAGTCGGATTGCCACCACTGAGCAACAATTGGTAAACACTTACTCACCTGACGACTTTAAGAAGCTTAAGGAGAAACTTGATAAAACAATTGCTGATCTCAGAGGTAACTTGGAAAGCAAAAAGAAGAATAAATTTCTTCGTGATACCGAAGATTATAAGAACAACCAGGTGTACCGATGGCACAATACTGGCGCCTTCAGAAATCGACGTTTTCCAAGACGTGGCTACAGTCCCGCCTCCACCAGTTCAGACAGCGACTTTGGCTCCACACGCCATTCTTTTTTAGAGCAACGCCAGTATCGACCATACAGGGGAAGATGTGGCGGAGGCGTGGCAAGCGGAGTCAGCGCCGATCAGTGCAGAATGACGACTCGGTCACAGGTACATCAACTACCAACATTGTCTACAACATCTCATCACAATGTCTTTCACCTTCTGAAATAACTTTGTTACAGAAGGGGTTAACATTTTACCCAGTACCTCGGTTCAACACATTTCTTCTTGACCAAGAACTGTTTCGGTTTTTCAGGTCTCTGAGGTTGAAAGCCCATTTTTCTAATCAGTCATTTAATATTGATACCACTGGTACTTCTATGGACACCCAATTTTCATTACGTTCATTGGGCTTACGTATACCCAGTTCTTACCAACCACCGCATGTATATCACCCGGTAGAGACTTATATTGACATAGTCCGTAGAGAAGTAAAGACTGTCTTAGAATCTATTACCAAAGGTCAAATGCATATAAAGAACAACCTTACTACTGAGGAACACAGATCTCTGCTCTCGCTACAGTCCAATAGAGAACTTATAATTAAACCAGCGGACAAAGGAGGCGCAATTGTGGTACTAGACCGGTCCTATTATATAGAGGAAATCAGGTCACAACTGAGTGACTCTAACACATACTTACCCGTTTCAAACAGTCCAACTTCTGATATCGCTCGATCCATCCAGGAAATGGTGGATCATCATAAACATATAGGTACAATTGATAACAAGCTGGGGGAATTCTTGATTAATTTGCATCCAGTTACCCCAGTGTTCTACACACTCCCTAAAATTCACAAGAATTTGACTAAACCTCCCGGCAGACCTATTGTCGCTTCGACAGATTCAATCTTGTCCCCATTAGCTATAACATTGGTGAAAATTCTCTCCCCCCTTGTTCCTGGTATTCAGTCATTCATCAAGGATACCACAGATTTCCTTACCTCTCTTAAATCTGTGGGTGTGTTGCCCTCTGACTGTTTATTGGTTACTATGGACGTTAATAGTCTATACACAAGTATTGGACATCAGGAGGCATTGATTCTGTCATTAAATTCCTCTTAGATCATGCTGATTTTTCAGACAGTCAGATTAATTTCTGTAGAGATCTGTTGACCTTGATACTAACAAAAAACTACTTTCTTTGTGGAGATCAATACTTTATTGAAAAAAGAGGGACTGCTATGGGCTCAAATATGGCACCCCCTTATGCCAACATTTTTATGGGGATTTTGAGACCACTTACGTATATACACATCCTAACTTTGTCCGATATGTCATCTATTGGAAACGTTTCATAGATGACATTTTTTTCATTTGGACAGGGGATGTTGAAACGCTTCTTCTATTTTTTAATGATCTAAATTCTTATGTCACAGGACTTACCTTTTCCATTCAATATAGTCAACAATCTATTAGTTTTTTGGACACCAAAATCTTTATACAGGATGGGGGTAATTTTGAATCCGATCTTTATGTGAAACCGACAGACAAAAATAGTCTGTTATTATATTCTAGTTGTCACCCCTCCCATATTAAAAGGGCTTTACCAAAATCTCAACACTGCAGGATTGATAGAATTGTCACTAATCCTATGTATATCTTTGTACCGTGTTAGCCAGTAGATAGAAAAATATTTAGAGTTGAGAGACCTCAGTGGTTGATACCTTTTAATGGCAAACTGAAAAGATGGTAACAAATTGCAAGCTTTCGAGACTACTCAGGTCTCTTCATCAGGCATAGACTAATACAACATCTGAAGAATCACATATTTATACACAAAATAGCACAGAAAAAATGCAATAGGTAGGACAAGTGACGTGAAGCAGAATAGTCATTATGGCAGAGGGATGAGCATAAATATTGGAACAGTTCATAGATAAGGAGTGTGAAAGTTTTATTACCCTCTGATTGGGGTCTGGTAATGTTTTGTGATGTTTTCACAGGGTATTTGGAGTAAATTCCTTAATTGATGTAGTAGGCCATAAATCCATGTGATAGGTTCATTCCAGCATTAAGAGTGTCAAAGGTTACCATCAATTTGTATTCGTAAATTCTTCTTTGTCTCAGAGATGTGAAATTGCCTCTGAGTACAAGTATTTTCATATCTAGCAAGCTATGATCAGGGGAGCAAAAATGTTTTGCCACAGGTAGATCCATTCTTTTTTCTCTTATTGTGTGACGATGAGAATTCATCCTTGTTCTCAGTTTTTGCCCGGTCTCCCCCACATACAGACCCCCAGTTGGACATTTAGTACATATAATTAGGTACACCACATTAGATGTGATGCAGCTGAAAGTACCTGGTATCTTGTAGTCCCGATGGGAGTTGGGGATCTTTATCTTGTCCGTGGTCATTATAAATGGACAAGTTTTGCATTTCTTCTTGTTGCAAGGAGAGGTTCCTGCCGCTGTTGGGGAGGACAGGGAACTTCTGACAATGATGCTTCTTAGATTTGGGGGCTGCCTAAAACACAGTAGAGGGGGATCTGGAAATATGGATTGTAATCGGGCATCTTTTTGTAGTAAAGGTTGTAGTTTCCGTGCAGCTCCCCTTAGCACCTCCAGATTTGGATTGTAGGTGACCACTAGAGGCACCCGGTTATTTTCTTCTTTAGCTTTGTAATGTAGCAGGTGATTCCTTGATATTCTGGTGGCTCTTGTAATTTGGTTTTCAATTGTTCTTGGATGGTAGCCCTGATTTAAAAAGGTCTTTCTAAGGCGACCAAGGTGTTCATCTCTATCCATGGGGTTGGAACATATACGGTTGTATCTGATGGCTTGGCTGTAGACAATAGAGTTTTTTATGTGTTTTGGATGGAAACTGTCCCATTTAAGGTATGTTGGACGGTCGATTGGCTTCTGATACAGGGATGTCTCTATTTCATTGTTCTTTAGCTTAATGATGGTGTCCAAAAAGTTAATTTCAGTGCTGGAGTAGTTGAGTGTTAAGTTGATGGTGGGATGAAATTGATTGAACTGTTCATGGAACGTCTTTAGCTGTTGTTCAGACTCCGTCCAGATGATTAAGATATCATCAATGTAGCGGTAGTAGGCCCGAGGCCTGATGGGACATGAGGACAGAAAGTCGCTTTCAAGCTTGGCCATGAAAAGATTTGCATACTGAGGAGCCATTTTACTTCCCATAGCTGTGCCAGTCTCCTGTAAATAGATCTTGTTGTCAAATTCAAAGTAATTGTGGGTGAGGATGAATTTTGTGAGTTTCACCACAGAATCAGCATCATTCCCGGTGTTTTTCATGAAGTCTTTGCAGGCATTTAATCCATCCTGGTGTGGGATATTAGAGTACAAGGATTCCACATCCATGGTGGCCAGGATGGTTCCTTCTGGTAGAGGACCTATTGCTGCTAGTTTATTCAGTAGGTCAGTTGTGTCCTGAATGTAGCTGGGTGTATCCTTTACCAGGGGTTTAAGAATGCCCTCTACCCATCCAGATACCAGCTCAGTAAGGGTGTCCACACATGAAATAATCGGCCTCCCTGGATTTCCGGCTTTGTGGATTTTGGGAAGCATGTAGAACTTCCCTGTTCTTGGACTCTCTGGTATCAGGTCATCGGCTCTTATGGATTTGTCAGACAGACAAGATACCAACTTGCTTAGTTCCTTGTAATAGTCCTGTGTAGGGTCCGACTCCAGTTTTCTGTAGTAGCGTGTGTCCGTAAGTTGTCTGTTTGCTTCCTTCATATAGTCTGATGTGTTCATCATGACTATTGCACCTCCCTTGTCAGCAGGTTTAATGATGATTTCTTTGTTGGTTTTCAGAGACTGTATAGCCTTTCTCTCCTGGGCACTGATGTTGGATGCTTGTCTCCTGTTGGTGTCTATGATGGTGGATTTTATCAAATATCTGAATGAGTCTATATATTTATCCAAATGAGGGTTGCGTCCAGGAGGAGGTGTCCAGTCTGACCTCTTCTTGGTTGTTGGGATACCTTTTCCTTCAGTCCGAGTGTTTTCTGAATCTTCTGTATCATTGAAGTATTCCCTCAGGCGCAGTCTCCTGAAAAAATGTTCCATATCACTGCAGAGTTCAGTTTTATCCAGGGCCTTAGTGGGACAAAATGAGAGTCCTCTAGAAAGCACGGCCAATTCCACCTTGTTGGGTTTGTAATCCGAGAGATTGATGACACAGTTAGATGCTTTTGTGTCTGGAATGGAGTGGTTGTCAGAGTTGTCAGGTTTTGGCTTTGTTTTGGATCTGTTTGTATAGAGTCCGGAATTGAGACGCAATCTGTGTAGTTTCTTTTCTTTGTTATGAATCAGAAAGGTCCGTAGTTTGTTATAGTATTGTTGTAATTTTTGTTCTGTGGTTTCTGTAAGTGTTTTCCTTAGGCTTTCAAATTGCCCTTGGACTTTACTCCTTATGCTGTAGCAGACATGCAAAAGATGGTTCCTAAGTCTCTCAGACGTCCTGTGACAAAGGTTTTTTGCATAATGGGTATTGTAAGTGTGAAGAATTGGGTTTGTAATCCAGAGTCCTTTGGGAATTAAATTCTCCTTTTTGCATTTAGATAAGAAAAAAATATCGCTGTCCATTTGTGCACGTTTCTTCAGAAGTGGTTTTAGTTCCATAAAGATGCGGTACATTCTGGTATCCTCCATTTTGATACAGTAAAGATGTATATCTTTGTACCGTGTTAGCCAGTAGATAGAAAAATATTTAGAGTTGAGAGTCCTCAGTGGTTGATACCTTTTAATGGCAAACTGAAAAGATGGTAACAAATTGCAAGCTTTCGAGACTACTCAGGTCTCTTCATCAGGCATAGACTAATACAACATCTGAAGAATCACATATTTATACACAAAATAGCACAGAAAAAATGCAATAGGTAGGACAAGTGACGTGAAGCAGAATAGTCATTATGGCAGAGGGATGAGCATAAATATTGGAACAGTTCATAGATAAGGAGTGTGAAAGTTTTATTACCCTCTGATTGGGGTCTGGTAATGTTTTGTGATGTTTTCACAGGGTATTTGGAGTAAATTCCTTAATTGATGTAGTAGGCCATAAATCCATGTGATAGGTTCATTCCAGCATTAAGAGTGTCAAAGGTCACCATCAATTTGTATTCGTAAATTCTTCTTTGTCTCAGAGATGTGAAATTGCCTCTGAGTACAAGTATTTTCATATCTAGCAAGCTATGATCAGGGGAGCAAAAATGTTTTGCCACAGGTAGATCCATTCTTTTTTCTCTTATTGTGTGACGATGAGAGTTCATCCTTGTTCTCAGTTTTTGCCCGGTCTCCCCCACATACAGACCCCCAGTTGGACATTTAGTACATATAATTAGGTACACCACATTAGATGTGATGCAGCTGAAAGTACCTGGTATCTTGTTAGTCCCGATGGGAGTTGGGGATCTTTATCTTGTCCGTGGTCATTATAAATGGACAAGTTTTGCATTTCTTCTTGTTGCAAGGAGAGGTTCCTGCCGCTGTTGGGGAGGACAGGGAACTTCTGACAATGATGCTTCTTAGATTTGGGGGCTGCCTAAAACACAGTAGAGGGGGATCTGGAAATATGGATTGTAATCGGGCATCTTTTTGTAGTAAAGGTTGTAGTTTCCGTGCAGCTCCCCTTAGCACCTCCAGATTTGGATTGTAGGTGACCACTAGAGGCACCCGGTTATTTTCTTCTTTAGCTTTGTAATGTAGCAGGTGATTCCTTGATATTCTGGTGGCTCTTGTAATTTGGTTTTCAATTGTTCTTGGATGGTAGCCCTGATTTAAAAAGGTCTTTCTAAGGCGACCAAGGTGTTCATCTCTATCCATGGGGTTGGAACATATACGGTTGTATCTGATGGCTTGGCTGTAGACAATAGAGTTTTTTATGTGTTTTGGATGGAAACTGTCCCATTTAAGGTATGTTGGACGGTCGATTGGCTTCTGATACAGGGATGTCTCTATTTCATTGTTCTTTAGCTTAATGATGGTGTCCAAAAAGTTAATTTCAGTGCTGGAGTAGTTGAGTGTTAAGTTGACGGTGGGATGAAATTGATTGAACTGTTCATGGAACGTCTTTAGCTGTTGTTCAGACTCCGTCCAGATGATTAAGATATCATCAATGTAGCGGTAGTAGGCCCGAGGCCTGATGGGACATGAGGACAGAAAGTCGCTTTCAAGCTTGGCCATGAAAAGATTTGCATACTGAGGAGCCATTTTACTTCCCATAGCTGTGCCAGTCTCCTGTAAATAGATCTTGTTGTCAAATTCAAAGTAATTGTGGGTGAGGATGAATTTTGTGAGTTTCACCACAGAATCAGCATCATTCCCGGTGTTTTTCATGAAGTCTTTGCAGGCATTTAATCCATCCTGGTGTGGGATATTAGAGTACAAGGATTCCACATCCATGGTGGCCAGGATGGTTCCTTCTGGTAGAGGACCTATTGCTGCTAGTTTATTCAGTAGGTCAGTTGTGTCCTGAATGTAGCTGGGTGTATCCTTTACCAGGGGTTTAAGAATGCCCTCTACCCATCCAGATACCAGCTCAGTAAGGGTGTCCACACATGAAATAATCGGCCTCCCTGGATTTCCGGCTTTGTGGATTTTGGGAAGCATGTAGAACTTCCCTGTTCTTGGACTCTCTGGTATCAGGTCATCGGCTCTTATGGATTTGTCAGACAGACAAGATACCAACTTGCTTAGTTCCTTGTAATAGTCCTGTGTAGGGTCCGACTCCAGTTTTCTGTAGTAGCGTGTGTCCGTAAGTTGTCTGTTTGCTTCCTTCATATAGTCTGATGTGTTCATCATGACTATTGCACCTCCCTTGTCAGCAGGTTTAATGATGATTTCTTTGTTGGTTTTCAGAGACTGTATAGCCTTTCTCTCCTGGGCACTGATGTTGGATGCTTGTCTCCTGTTGGTGTCTATGATGTGGGATTTTATCAAATATCTGAATGAGTCTATATATTTATCCAAATGAGGGTTGCGTCCAGGAGGAGGTGTCCAGTCTGACCTCTTCTTGGTTGTTGGGATACCTTTTCCTTCAGTCCGAGTGTTTTCTGAATCTTCTGTATCATTGAAGTATTCCCTCAGGCGCAGTCTCCTGAAAAAATGTTCCATATCACTGCAGAGTTCAGTTTTATCCAGGGCCTTAGTGGGACAAAATGAGAGTCCTCTAGAAAGCACGGCCAATTCCACCTTGTTGGGTTTGTAATCCGAGAGATTGATGACACAGTTAGATGCTTTTGTGTCTGGAATGGAGTGGTTGTCAGAGTTGTCAGGTTTTGGCTTTGTTTTGGATCTGTTTGTATAGAGTCCGGAATTGAGACGCAATCTGTGTAGTTTCTTTTCTTTGTTATGAATCAGAAAGGTCCGTAGTTTGTTATAGTATTGTTGTAATTTTTGTTCTGTGGTTTCTGTAAGTGTTTTCCTTAGGCTTTCAAATTGCCCTTGGACTTTACTCCTTATGCTGTAGCAGACATGCAAAAGATGGTTCCTAAGTCTCTCAGACGTCCTGTGACAAAGGTTTTTTGCATAATGGGTATTGTAAGTGTGAAGAATTGGGTTTGTAATCCAGAGTCCTTTGGGAATTAAATTCTCCTTTTTGCATTTAGATAAGAAAAAAATATCGCTGTCCATTTGTGCACGTTTCTTCAGAAGTGGTTTTAGTTCCATAAAGATGCGGTACATTCTGGTATCCTCCATTTTGATACAGTAAAGATGTATATCTTTGTACCGTGTTAGCCAGTAGATAGAAAAATATTTAGAGTTGAGAGTCCTCAGTGGTTGATACCTTTTAATGGCAAACTGAAAAGATGGTAACAAATTGCAAGCTTTCGAGACTACTCAGGTCTCTTCATCAGGCATAGACTAATACAACATCTGAAGAATCACATATTTATACACAAAATAGCACAGAAAAAATGCAATAGGTAGGACAAGTGACGTGAAGCAGAATAGTCATTATGGCAGAGGGATGAGCATAAATATTGGAACAGTTCATAGATAAGGAGTGTGAAAGTTTTATTACCCTCTGATTGGGGTCTGGTAATGTTTTGTGATGTTTTCACAGGGTATTTGGAGTAAATTCCTTAATTGATGTAGTAGGCCATAAATCCATGTGATAGGTTCATTCCAGCATTAAGAGTGTCAAAGGTCACCATCAATTTGTATTCGTAAATTCTTCTTTGTCTCAGAGATGTGAAATTGCCTCTGAGTACAAGTATTTTCATATCTAGCAAGCTATGATCAGGGGAGCAAAAATGTTTTGCCACAGGTAGATCCATTCTTTTTTCTCTTATTGTGTGACGATGAGAATTCATCCTTGTTCTCAGTTTTTGCCCGGTCTCCCCCACATACAGACCCCCAGTTGGACATTTAGTACATATAATTAGGTACACCACATTAGATGTGATGCAGCTGAAAGTACCTGGTATCTTGTAGTCCCGATGGGAGTTGGGGATCTTTATCTTGTCCGTGGTCATTATAAATGGACAAGTTTTGCATTTCTTCTAGTTGCAAGGAGAGGTTCCTGCCGCTGTTGGGGAGGACAGGGAACTTCTGACAATGATGCTTCTTAGATTTGGGGGCTGCCTAAAACACAGTAGAGGGGGATCTGGAAATATGGATTGTAATCGGGCATCTTTTTGTAGTAAAGGTTGTAGTTTCCGTGCAGCTCCCCTTAGCACCTCCAGATTTGGATTGTAGGTGACCACTAGAGGCACCCGGTTATTTTCTTCTTTAGCTTTGTAATGTAGTAGGTGATTCCTTGATATTCTGGTGGCTCTTGTAATTTGGTTTTCAATTGTTCTTGGATGGTAGCCCTGATTTAAAAAGGTCTTTCTAAGGCGACCAAGGTGTTCATCTCTATCCATGGGGTTGGAACATATACGGTTGTATCTGATGGCTTGGCTGTAGACAATAGAGTTTTTTATGTGTTTTGGATGGAAACTGTCCCATTTAAGGTATGTTGGACGGTCGATTGGCTTCTGATACAGGGATGTCTCTATTTCATTGTTCTTTAGCTTAATGATGGTGTCCAAAAAGTTAATTTCAGTGCTGGAGTAGTTGAGTGTTAAGTTGATGGTGGGATGAAATTGATTGAACTGTTCATGGAACGTCTTTAGCTGTTGTTCAGACTCCGTCCAGATGATTAAGATATCATCAATGTAGCGGTAGTAGGCCCGAGGCCTGATGGGACATGAGGACAGAAAGTCGCTTTCAAGCTTGGCCATGAAAAGATTTGCATACTGAGGAGCCATTTTACTTCCCATAGCTGTGCCAGTCTCCTGTAAATAGATCTTGTTGTCAAATTCAAAGTAATTGTGGGTGAGGATGAATTTTGTGAGTTTCACCACAGAATCAGCATCATTCCCGGTGTTTTTCATGAAGTCTTTGCAGGCATTTAATCCATCCTGGTGTGGGATATTAGAGTACAAGGATTCCACATCCATGGTGGCCAGGATGGTTCCTTCTGGTAGAGGACCTATTGCTGCTAGTTTATTCAGTAGGTCAGTTGTGTCCTGAATGTAGCTGGGTGTATCCTTTACCAGGGGTTTAAGAATGCCCTCTACCCATCCAGATACCAGCTCAGTAAGGGTGTCCACACATGAAATAATCGGCCTCCCTGGATTTCCGGCTTTGTGGATTTTGGGAAGCATGTAGAACTTCCCTGTTCTTGGACTCTCTGGTATCAGGTCATCGGCTCTTATGGATTTGTCAGACAGACAAGATACCAACTTGCTTAGTTCCTTGTAATAGTCCTGTGTAGGGTCCGACTCCAGTTTTCTGTAGTAGCGTGTGTCCGTAAGTTGTCTGTTTGCTTTCTTCATATAGTCTGATGTGTTCATCATGACTATTGCACCTCCCTTGTCAGCAGGTTTAATGATGATTTCTTTGTTGGTTTTCAGAGACTGTATAGCCTTTCTCTCCTGGGCACTGATGTTGGATGCTTGTCTCCTGTTGGTGTCTATGATGGTGGATAATCCTAATAATCGTGACACTCGACATCAAGAGATGAATCTGAAATTTAGGAATAGGGGCTAACCAAGCTCTATTTTAGATCCACAAAGTGTGGCACATACCGTATCAACAGGACCAGTGGGCTCCCTACGATTACCATTTGTTAGAACGTTTCATCCGTTCAATTATCGGATAAACCAAATTCTTTTCAAACATTGGGATATTTTACGGAGTGCTTATCCCCCGATTTCAGAGTTTAGAAATAGGCCACTTATTTGTAATAAGAGGAGTTCAAATATTAAAAACTATCTGGTTAGGGCGGATATAGGACCATTGAATAGGGATTTGACCCAAAGGTTTTTTTCCACACCACGCAACGGCACCTTTCCGTGCCTCAATTGTCTGCAGTGTTCTAATGTAAGCAAAGGTGACTCTTTCACCCACCCACGTTCGGGCCGTAGATACCCCATAAAAGGTTTTTTTACATGTAATTCTTCATATGTAGTCTATTTAATTAAGTGTCCATGCGGTCTCGGATATGTGGGTGAAACTACACAGCATATCCGAGACCGCATCTCCCAGCACAAATCCACCATACGTTGTGGACGTACTCATCTTCCCATCCCAGCTAATTTTTGTCAGAACAAACACAATATTTCTCAGCTCAAATTTCAGATTATAGATCATGTCCCTTTAAATAAGAGGCGGTAATAGGGTCAATCTTTTAAAAGATCGTGAGTCGTTTTGGATCCACACTCTGCAGACCCTTTCCCCCTTAGGTCTTAACAGAGATTATGAATATTCATGAATTTCTCTTTGTTTAGTGATGTTCTTTTATTCCCTGAGATCTCTTGGATTGTGTGTATTTGTTGTCCAAAAAAATTTTTTCTTGCTGTGACATGAAAATTTTTTTTCTTGCTGTGACATGTCGTTTTGATTATTATACATTTCGCAAATTGTGACCCAATTATCATGATTTCATGTTAATTTCTAATGTTTATGGGACAGTTATTTGTTCTGTTAATCCTTTTCCTTCCTTATTTTCTAATTTATTTCTCCTCTTTTTCTTAGCAAGCCAGTACGGAGTCTAAATAACATTCTGCTCACTGAATTTGGGGATGCATGCGCACTGTACGTCTTCCCTCGCACTTCGGCTACACTCGGCCAGTTTCGTCCTGCGCATGCGCACTACATCCTCCACCTTTTGAGTCACAACCCAGAAGTAATCGGGATTACACGCTGGGACACTATAAAGAGCCGCGCAAGCGGTCAGGTTACATCTGCAGCATTGGTAAGATGCCGCTCTGACACCGGACTTCTCTTTCCTCGCCGTTGGTGTTTACAACCGATCTCTTTTGACTCCTCCGGTTTACTAATAAGGTATTATAGGGATCGCTGTTGTGAATGGGCTTGAGATGAGTTCTGAGCAGAGGCTCCCTCTGGTGGTTACAAGCGGTACTGGTCTGTCCAGTGAAGATTGTGAAGATTGTGAGGATTGGGAATCAGGTGTTACTGACTGGTCTTATATAAGGGAGTCACCTTCCCATCAGGGTTGCCGGTGATCAATTGTTCTGGTCTCCATCCTTGATTCCTGTTTCCCTTGTAGCCTGCTGTGTCGTGTCTGCATCTCCTGCTAACAGATAAGACATTTCTTCTTTTTGTTTCTGTGCTTGATTTTTGCATTTTGTCCTGCACTTCTGTGGGGGCCTTCAGGGTCCCCTCCAGGGGCTTTTGCCCTCTCAGTTTAGTTCAGCCACTGATGTTTGTACTTTTGCTTTTTTCCAGTTTTTTCAGTGGCTGCTGTTTTGATTTTGTTACACCAGAGAACTAATTTAGGTTGTAGAGGTCGTGTGATCTCAGGTGTTTTTGAAATTAGTAGAGTTGGTGCTTTTCAGGGTTTTCTGGGATTGCAGTAAGTACCCTTCCTATCCTTTTCTATTTAGTTAGTTTGGGCCCCAACGTTTGCTCATACTATTTTCTGTCTGTGTCAGTATTTATTCTTGTCTAACCGCCATTACATGTTTGGGGGCTTTCTATTATCTTTGGGGTTCTGCTCCGGGGCAGATAGCTTTCCTATATCTATCTTTAGGTGTAGTTAGTTTCTCAGGCTGTGACGAGGCGTCTAGGACCAACGTAGGAACGCTCCACGGCTGCCTCTAGTTGTTGTGGTTAGTCAGGGTACTGCAATCTCATAGATTCCAACTGCTCTGGTGTATTGCCTTTTTTGCCTGCACTCCTCAGCTACCGAAACATAACAGTATCACCGGCCCAAAATTTAAAATTGTATGGTACTCACAGAAGGGAAAAAATTTGTGAAAGAAAAAACGGTTGTCAGAGTTGTCAGAGATATTTTTCTGTTTGTTACATTTTTTTTTTTCCCTCTGTATCTCTGGGTGCTGGGGAGGATTTTTTCTCTCAATGGAGTTTGCACAGTTGTCTGGCCGTGTGGATCAGCTTGCCACTGAGGTTCAGAGTATTGCTGCATACCTTGCTAGATTGCCTGTTGTGGAACCTAGGACTCCCATGCCAGATTTGTTTTTAGGGGATCGAGCTAAGTTTCAGAATTTCAAAAATAATTGTAAATTGTTTTTTGCCTTAAAATCTAAGTCCTCAGGGAACGCAGCGCAGCAGGTTCAAATTGTCATCTCTCTCCTGCGCGGCGATCCTCAGGATTGGGCTTTTTCCCTGACACCTGGGGATCCTGTTTTGAGTGATGTTGATGCATTTTTTCAGGCTTTGGGGTTATTGTACGATGAGCCTAATTTCACTGATCAAGCTGAAAAAGCCTTGTTGGCATTAAATCAGGGTCTTGATGACGCTGAGTTATACTGTCAGAGATTCCGTAGGTGGGCAGTCCTGACCAAGTGGAATAACGACGCTTTGGCGGCCCTTTTTCGGAAGGGTCTGTCAGATAATGTAAAGGATGTTATGGTGGGATTCCCTGTCCCCTCTGGTCTCAATGATTCTATGTCATTAGCGATTCAAATTGACAGACGTTTGCGTGAGCGGAGAAGTATGCGTGGAATAGTGTTGCTTTGTGAACCTGCTTCTGAAGCCATGCAGTGTGATAGAGTGGTGTCTGGGGCACAGCGTCATGAGTTTCGAAAGCGCAATGGGTTATGTTTCTACTGTGGTGATGCCTCTCATGCTATTTCAGTCTGCGATAAGCGGGGAAGACGTTTTGCACGCTCAGTTGTCTTGGGTAGTGTTCAGACTAAGTTTTTATTAACTGTCACTCTGATATGCTCTCTGTCCTCATTTTCTGCTCAGGCTTTCGTTGATTCTGGAGCAGCTATTAACCTGATGGATTATGATTTTGCTAAACGTTGTGGGTTTCCCTTGATACCCCTACAGAAGTCTATTCCCCTACTGGGGATCGATTCTACCCCTTTGGCTGAGAATAAACCTCAGTTCTCTACTCAGGTGATAATGAGGGTTGAACCTGATCATCAAGAGTGCTGCAAATTTTTGGTTCTGTATAATCTGCATGATATTATCGTACTGGGTTTCCCTTGGTTACAGTCTCATAATCCTGTTTTGGATTGGAAATCTGTGTCTGTAACCAGTTGGGGCTGCCAATGTGTTAATACCCACACTCCTGTTTTTTCTGCCTCCCCCCAGGCTCAGGATGTTCCTGACTTTTTGATTGATTTTTCTGATGTATTTAGCGAAAGTAAATCTGCATCTTTGCTCCCCATAGGAGCTATGACTGCGCTATTGAATTAGTGCCTGGTAGTAAATTCCTTAAAGGTCGCCTTTTTAACTTGTCTGTACCTGAACATGACGCTATGCGGTCTTATATCAAGGAGTCATTGGAGAAGGGTCATATCAGACCATCCTCTTCACCCTTAGGTGCCGGTTTTTTCTTTGTGGCCAAAAAGGATGGTTCATTAAGGCAGTGTATTGATTATCGTCTTTTGAACAATATTACTGTGAAATATCAATACCCGTTACCCTTGATTTCTGACCTGTTTTCCAGGGTGAAAAACGCTACTTGGTTTACCAAGCTTGACCTCAGGGGGGCATATAACCTTATTCGCATTAAGCACGGGGATGAATGGAAGACGGCATTCAATGCCCCGGAGGGGCATTTTGAGTACCTTGTGATGCCCTTTGGGCTCACTAATGCTCCTTCTGTCTTCCAGTCCTTCATGAATGACATTTTCAGGGATTTTGTGGATAAATTTCTGATTGTTTATTTGGATGATATCTTGATTTTTTCTAATGACTTGGACTCTCATGTGAAACATGTTCGAACTGTATTCCAGATTTTGAGAGAGAATGCTCTGTATGTGATGGGATCAAAGTGTCTTTTTGGCGTACAGAGGATCTCATTTCTGGGATTCATTTTGTCCCCATCTGTTATTGAAATGGACCCGGTCAAGGTTCAGGCCATCTGTGATTGGGTCCAACCTACTTCATTAAAGGCTCTTCAAAGATTTTTGGGTTTTGCCAATTTTTATCGTAAATTTATTGGTAATTTCTCGGTTATTGTTAAACCATTAACTGATTTGACCAAAAAGGGTTCTGATGTGGTGAATTGGCCTCCTGAGGCAGTCTCTGCATTTCAGGAACTTAAGCAGAGATTCACTTCTGCTCCTGTTCTACGGCAGCCTGATGTTTCTCTGCCATTTCAGGTGGAGGTTGATGCCTCTGAAATTGGGGCAGGTGCCGTTTTGTCCCAAAAACATCCAGAGACCTCTAAAAGTAACCCTTGTGCCTTTTTCTCTCTAAAATTTTCTCCTACTGAACGTAATTATGACATGGGTAATCGGGAGTTATTGGCCATGAAGTGGGCTTTTGAAGAGTGGAGACATTGGCTGGAGGGAGCCAAACATCAGGTGGTGGTCCTTACTGACCATAAGAATCTGGTTTATCTGGAATCTGCCAAGCGACTCAATCCTAGACAGGCCAGGTGGGCCTTGTTTTTCACACGTTTTAATTTTGTGGTTTCCTTTCTTCCTGGCACTAAGAATGTTAAGGCGGATGCCCTCTCGAGGAGCTTCCTTGCGGACTCTCCTGAGTTATCTGATCCTTCTGTTATTTTGAAAGAGGGTGTAGTTCTTTCCGCCATCTCACCTAATTTGAGACTTGCTCTGGAGGGGTGTCAGGAGGATAGGCCCGAGCGCTGCCCTGTTGGAAAATTGTTTGTCCCGGACCAGTGGAAAAAGAGTGTGATGTCTGAGATTCATTGTTCCGCGTTGGCTGGGCATCCCGGAATTTTTGGTACCAGAGACTTGGTTAGTCGGTCCTTTTGGTGGTCTACCTTGTCTCGTGATGTCAGGGAATTTGTGCAGTCCTGCGGGACTTGCTCTCACTCCAAGCCTTGCTCTCGCTCTAGTGGTTTGTTGATGCCATTGCCTGTGCCCAAGAGACCATGGACCCATATCTGTTGTGAATGAACTTGAAATGAGTTCTGAGCAGAGGCTCCCTCTGGTGGTTACAAGCGGTACTGGACTGTCCAGTGAAGATTGTGAGGAGTGGGAATCAGGTGTTGCTGACTGGTCTTATATAAGGGAGTCGCCTTCCCATCAGGGTTGCCGGTAAACAATTGTTCTGGTCTCAATCCTTGAGTCCTGTTTCCTTTGTAGCCTGCTGTGTCGTGTCTGCATCTCCTGCTACCAGATAAGACATTTTCTTCTTTTTGTTTTTGTGCTTGATTTTTGCATTTTGTCCTGCACTTCTGTGGGGGCCTTCAGGGTCCCCTCCGGGGGCTTTTGCCCTCTCAGTTTGGTTCAGCCACTGATGTTTGTACTTTTGCTTTTTCCAGTTTTTTTTAGTGGCTGCTGTTTTCATTTTGTTACACCAGAGAACTAATTTAGGTGGTAGAGGTCGTGTGATCTCAGGAGATTTTGAAATTAGTGGAGTTGGTGCTTTTCAGGGTTTTTTGGGATTGCAGTAGGTGCCCTTCCTATCCTTTTCTATTTAGGTAGTTTGGGCCCCGACGTTTGCTCATACTGTTTTCTGTCTGTGTCAGTGTTTCATCTTGTCTAGCCGCCATTACATGTTTGGGGGCTTTCTATGTTCTTTGGGGATCTGCTCCGGGGCAGATAGCTTTCCTCTTTCTATCTTTGGGTGTGGTTGGTTTCTCAGGCTGTGACGAGGCATCTGGGACCAACGTGGGAAAGCTCCACGGCTGCCTCTAGTTGTGGTGGTTAGTCAGGGTACTGCAATCTCATAGATTCCAACTTCTCTGGTGTATTTCCTTTTTAACCTGCACTCCTCAGATACCGAAACATAACAGTATCACCGGCCTAAAAATTGAAAATTGTATGGTACTCACAGAAGGGAAAAAATATTGTGAAAGAAAAAAGGTTGTCAGAGTTGTCAGAGATATTTTTCTGTTTGTTACATTTTTTTTTTCCCTCTGTATCTCTGGGTGCTGGGGAGGATTTTTTTTTCTCTCAATGGAGTTTGCACAGTTGTCTGGCCGTGTGAATCAGCTTGCCACTGAGGTTCGGAGTATTGCTGCCTATCTTGCTAGGTTGCCTGTTGTGGAACCTAGGATTCCCATGCCAGATTTGTTTTTAGGGGATCGAGCTAAGTTTCAGAATTTCAAAAATAATTGTAAATTGTTTTTTGCCTTAAAATCTAAGTCCTCAGGGAACGCAGCGCAGCAGGTTCAAATTGTCATCTCTCTCCTGCGCGGCGATCCTCAGGATTGGGCTTTTTCCCTGACACCTGGGGATCCTGTTTTGAGTGATGTTGATGCATTTTTTCAGGCTTTGGGGTTATTGTACGATGAGCCTAATGTCACTGATCAAGCTGAAAAAGCCTTGTTGGCATTAAATCAGGGTCTTGATGACGCTGAGTTATACTGTCAGAGATTCCGTAGGTGGGCAGTCCTGACCAAGTGGAATGACGACGCTTTGGCGACCCTTTTTCGGAAGGGTCTGTCAGATAATGTAAAGGATGTTATGGTGGGATTCTCTGTCCCCTCTGGTCTCAATGATTCTATGTCATTAGCGATTCAAATTGACAGACGTTTGCGTGAGCGGAGAAGTATGCGTGGAATGGTGTTGCCTTGTGAACCTGCTTCTCAACCCATGCAGTGTGATAGAGTGGTGTCTGGGGCACAGCGTCATGAGTTTCGAAAGCGCAATGGGTTATGTTTCTACTGTGGTGATGCCTCTCATGCTATTTCAGTCTGCCCTAAGCGGGGAAGACGTTTTGCACGCTCAGTTGTCTTGGGTAGTGTTCAGACTAAGTTTTTATTAACTGTCACTCTGATATGCTCTCTGTCCTCATTTTCTGCTCAGACTTTTGTTGATTCTGGAGCAGCTATTAACCTGATGGATTATGATTTTGCTAAACGTTGTGGGATTCCCTTGATACCCCTACAGAAGTCTATTCCCCTACTGGGGATCGATTCTACCCCTTTGGCTGAGAATAAACCTCAGTTCTCTACTCAGGTGATAATGAGGGTTGAACCTGATCATCAGGAGTGCTGTAAATTTTTGGTTCTGTATAATCTGCATGATATTATCGTACTGGGCTTCCCTTGGTTGCAGTCTCATAATCCTGTTTTGGATTGGAAATCTGTGTCTGTAACCAGTTGGGGCTGCCAATGTGTTAATACCAACACTCCTGTTTTTTCTGCCTCCCCCAGGCTCAGGATGTTACTGACTTTTTGATTGATTTTTCTGATGTGTTTAGCGAAAGTAAATCTGCATCCTTGCCTCCCCATAGGAGCTATGACTGCGCTATTGAATTAGTGCCTGGTAGTAAATTCCCTAAAGGTCGCCTTTTTAACTTGTCTGTACCTGAACATGACGCTATGCGGTTTTATATCAGGAATCATTGGAGAAGGGTCATATCAGACCATCCTCTTCACCCTTAGGTGCCGGTTTTTTCTTTGTGGCCAAAAAGGATGGTTCATTAAGGCCGTGTATTGATTATCTTCTTTGAACAATATTACGGTAAAATATCAATACCTGTTACCTTTGATTTCTGACCTGTTTTCCAGGGTGAAAAACGCTACTTGGTTTACCAAGCTTGACCTCAGGGGGGCATATAACCTTATTCGCATTAAGCACGGGGATGAATGGAAGACGTCGTTCAATACCCCTGAGGGGCATTTTGAGTACCTTGTGATGCCCTTTGGGCTCACTAATGCTCCTTCTGTCTTCCAGTCCTTCATGAATGACATTTTCAGGGATTTTGTGGATAAATTTCTGATTGTTTATTTGGATGATTCCTTGATTTTTTCTAATGACTGGGACTCTCAGGTGAAACTTGTTCGAACTGTATTCCAGATTTTGAGAGAGAATGCTCTGTATGTGAAGGGGTCAAAGTGTCTTGTTGGCGTACAGAGGATCTCATTTCTGGGATTCATTTTGTCCCAACTGTTTAATTTGAGAAATGATGGAAGGATCAAGTGTTTGTGGCACAATCTCTGTCTTGGGTCCAACCTACTTCATTAAAGGCTCTTCAAAGATTTTTGGGTTTTGCCAATTTTTATCGTAAATTTATTGGTAATTTCTCGGTTATTGTTAAACCATTGACTGATTTGACCAGAAAGGGTTCTGATGTGGTGAATTGGCCTCCTGAGGCAGTCTCTGCATTTCAGGAACTTAAGCAGAGATTCACTTCTGCTCCTGTTCTACGGCAGCCTGATGTTTCTCTGCCATTTCAGGTGGAGGTTGATGCCTCTGAAATTGGGGCAGGTGCCGTTTTGTCCCAAAAAGATCCAGAGACCTCTAAAAGTAACCCTTAGTGCCTTTTTCTCTCGAAAATTTTCTCCTACTGAACGTAATTATGACGTGGGTAATCGGGAGTTACTGGCCATGAAGTGGGCTTTTGAAGAGGGGAGACATTGGCTGGAGGGAGCCAAACATCAGGTGGTGGTCCTTACGGACCATAAGAATCTGGTTTATCTGGAATCTGCCAAGCGACTCAATCCTAGACAGGCCAGGTGGACCTTGTTTTTCACACGTTTTAATTTTGTGGTTTCCTTTCTTCCTGGCACTAAGAATGTTAAGGCGGATGCCCTCTCGAGGAGTTTCCTTGCGGACTCTCCTGAGTTATCTGATCCTTCTGTTATTTTGAAAGAGGGTGTAGTTCTTTCCGCCATCTCACCCAATTTGAGACTTGCTCTGGAGGGGTGTCAGGAGGATAGGCCGAGCGCTGCCCTGTTGGAAAATTGTTTGTCCGGACCAGTGGAAAAAGAGTGTGATGTCTGAGATTCATTGTTCCGCGTTGTCTGGGCATCCCGGAATTTTTGGTACCAGAGACTTGGTTAGTCGGTCCTTTTGGTGGCCTACCTTGTCTCGTGATGTCAGGGAATTTGTGCAGTCCTGCGGGACTTGCTCTCGCTCCAAGTATTGCTCTCGCTCTAGTGGTTTGTTGATGCCATTGCCTGTGCCCAAGAGACCATGGACCCATATCTCTATGGATTTCATTTCCGACCTCCCTGTTTCTCAGAGAATGACCGTCATCTGGGTGATTTGTGATAGGTTTTCCAAGATGATACATCTTGTGCCATTACCTAAGTTGCCTTCCTCCTCTGAATTGGTGCCTTTGTTCCTTCAGCACGTGGTTCGTTTACACGGCATTCCTGAGAACATTGTGTCTGACAGAGGAGTCCAGTTTGTTTCCAGATTTTGGAGGACCTTTTGTTCTAAACTTGGTGTTCAATTGTCTTTCTCCTCGGCGTTTCATCCTCAGACCAATGGTCAAACTGAGAGAACAAACCAGACATTGGAGACTTATCTAAGATGATTTGTGTCTGCTGATCAGGATGACTGGGTCTCTTTTTTGCCTTTGGCTGAGTTTGCTCTTAATAATAGGGCTAGCTCTGCCACTTTGATGTCTCCATTTTTCTGTAATTCTGGGTTTCACCCTCGATTTTCTTCAGGACAGACGGAGGCTTCTGTCTGTCCAGGTGTTGACTCTGTTGTGGAGCGTATGCAACAGATTTGGGACCAGGTAGTGGAGAGGTTGTCCCTCTCTCAGGAGAGGGCCCAGCGGTTTGCTAACCGGCATAGGACTGATGGTCCTCGGTTTAAAGTGGGGGACTTGGTCTGGTTGTCCTCAAGAAATATTCCTATGAGAGTGGCATCTCCTAAATTTAAGCCTAGGTTCATTGGACCTTATAAGATCATGGAGATTCTTAATCCTGTTTCTTTTCATTTGCTTCTTCCAGGGACATTTAAGATCCATAACGTTTTCTACAAGTCCTTGTTGGAGAGGTTTGTTGAGCCAGTGGTTCCTACTGCTTTGCCTCCTGACCCTGTTCTGGTTGAGGGCAATATGGAGTTTGTGGTTGAGAAAATATTGAATTCTCATTTTTCTAGACGGAAACTCCAGTATTTGGTTAAGGTGAGAGTAGTGTTGAGCGATACGATACCGCAAGTATCGGGTATCGGCCGATATTAGCTCTATCGGCCTTTCGATACTTGCTTCCGATATTTTCGTCTTATCGGATACCGGAATCGGGATTGGCACTGTCACTGTCAGTGTCCGTCGGTCGGGTCTGTCAGGAGTCAGCGGCACTTACCTGGCAGAAGATCTCCGGCGGTCACGGGCTGAACTGCTTCATGGCCGCCATCATCTTTCCCCGGCGGTCACATGCAGTTTCTCGCGATAACTGCAGTGACTGCTGGGTAATCCCGGCCGTAAAGCAGTCAGTCCGATGACGTCACCGCCGGGGAAGCAGGTAATCAGCTGTGCTGCGTCGTGATGACAGGCTCTGCCTGTCATTGCGATGTAGCAGAGCTGGATCGTCGTGGGACTGTCGTTACTATGGACTGCGTCGGACAGGTCGTGTACTGTTGGTTTGTTTTTTTTATTTTTTTACAGGAGATCGATGCGTCGCAGGAATGAGTGTATAATAAAATTAATGAAAACTGTGTTGTCTCTTTTATTTCATTAAAAGACTTTTTTCTTGCTTTGTCTTTTTTTTATACATTTAATAACTTTGGGATTAATAAATGGATCGGTGTCTTATTGACACCTCTCCATTATTAACCGGGCTTATTGTCACCGTGCAATCAACGGTGACATTAACCCCTTATTACCCCACTTGCCACCGCTACAGGGCAGTGGGAAGAGCCGGGTAAAGTGCCACAATTGGCACATCTTTTGATGCGCCAAATGTGGGGCTGCTGTAGCCTGGTATTATCAGGCTGTTGAGGGCCAAAATCCATGGGCCTTGACAGCCTTTTAATACCAGGCTGCAGCAGTCTGCATTTTACTTGGCTGGTTAACAAAAATAGGGGGACCCCTACGCCGTTTTTTTTTCGAGGGGATCCCCTATTTTTGTTAACCAGCCAAGCTAAGCAGACTGCTGTGGCCTGGTATTATCAGGCTTGCAAGGTCCATGGATATTGGATCCTTACCAGCCTGAAAAACCAGGCCTCAGCGGTCTGCTTCATCTGGCTGGTTAACAAAAATAGGGGGGACCCCACGCCAATTTTTTTCGAGGGGATCCCCTATTTTTGTTAATCAGCCAAGATATGCAGACTGCTGTGGCCTGGTATTATCAGGCTGGCAAGGTCCATGGATCTTGGCTCCTTAACAGCCTGAAAATCCAGGCCTCAGTGGTCTGCTTCATCTGCTGGTTAACAAAAATAGGGGGGACCCCACGCCAATTTTTTTCGAGGGGATCCCCTATTTTTGTTAATCAGCCAAGATATGCAGACTGCTGTGGCCTGGTATTATCAGGCTGGCAAGGTCCATGGATCTTGGCTCCTTAACAGCCTGAAAATCCAGGCCTCAGCGGTCTGCTTCATCTGGCTGGTTAACAAAAATAGGGGGGACCCCACGCCAATTTTTTTTGAGGGGATCCCCTATTTTTGTTAACCAGCAAAGATAAGCAGACTGCTGTGGCCTGGTATTATCAGGCTGGCAAGCAGGGTCGGACTGAGCCACCGGGACACCGGAGAAACCTCCGGTGGGCCCCAGCTCCTGCGTGGTGGGCCCTGATTTGAAAGGATAGGTCGCGGGGCAGAGGGGGCGGTGGCCCCGGGCCCCGCGCTCTGAGGGGGCCCACCCGGAGCTACGCTACAGTAACTGTATCGGCGTGCACAGCACGCCGATACAGTTACATTCTGCGGCAGAGCAGGGAGAATCGATCTTCCTGCTCTGCCGCCCAGAAGCTATGGGGCCTGAACAGGCGTTGGGGGGGCCCGGTGCCAGCAGTGGGCCCCCCAACCGTCATCGGAGGGTCAGCTGTATCGGCATGGGTACGGTTGGGGCTAGGATATGGGTGTGATTAGTTGTGAAATGGGTGTGGTCGGGGCGTGGCTTAAAATTTGCAGCAGCGCGCTATGCGCGCCGCAGCCTTTAACCCTCTTTCCTGTCTTCAAAATTTGGGAGGTATGCTGTATGACCTCCCTACAACTACTGGGCATGCTCCTGATGAGCGCGACGGATGGTCTCCTGAGGGATCTCCTCCCACACCTGGACTAAAGCATCCACCAACTCCTGGACAGTCTGTGGTGCAACGTGGCATGGCCTAAAATTTGCTGCAGCAGGCACAGCGTGCCACAGCCTTTGTCCCTCTTTCCCTTCTTCAAAGGTTGGGAAGTATGATGGTGGGCCCCAAGAATATTTTTTCTCTGGTGGGCCCAAGGTACTCCAGTCCGACGCTGCTGGCAAGGTCCATGGATCTTGGCTCCTTAGCAGCCTTAAATACCATGCCTCAGCAGCAGGGGCGTACATAGAAATCATGGGGCTCCATAGCAAAAGTCTGAATGGGCCCCCCCCCAAAAAAAAAAAAACCCACAGCCATTGTAAATGTAAAGTGCCAGCACAGTGAGGGGACACATTAAACAAAAAAATGTATTATGCCCCCATAGATTGTGCCCCCATAGATGCTCCATAGTATAGGCCCTTATGCTGCAGCAGCTGCTGCAACCAAAAAAAAAAAAAAAGACATACTCACCTTTCGTCGCTGGGGGCCAGGTGCCGGTGTCCTGAGCAGGGGGTGACACCAGGTGCCGATGTCACCGCTCGCTCAGGGCCCCGGCACCTGAGATATTTACCTGTCCTCTCTCCACTGCTGAGTGCCGCTGTCTTCGGGGTCCTCCAGCAGTGAATGATGAGGCAGAGGGCGCGGCACGCACTAACGACGTCATCGCGCCCTCTGACCTGAACATTGCAGCAACAGGACGCGAGCAACGGTGGAACGGGACAGGTAAATATCCCTAATACTCACCCTTCTGCCGGCGCGGTCTGTGCAGCCCCTGCTCTTCTCCCACGGTCTCCACTGCCAGTGTTCAGTGGTCACGCGGGACAGCTCATTAAAGTCATGAATATGTGCGTATTCATGACTGTAATGAGCGGTACCACCTGACCGCTGAACACAGGCGTCGGAGACCGTGGGAGAAGAGCAGGGGCTGCAGAGACCGCACCAGGAGGGGTGAGTATATAGAAGAGCTGCGCTCCCCCTCCCCCGCCGACCCCCTGGTAGTACTGTGTCAGCACAGCTACCCGACCGTCGAGGGCCCCCTCACCTGTCCGGGCCCCATAGCAGCTGCTTGGTCTGCTTCATTCACGGTACGCCACTGCTCAGCAGTCTGCTTCATCAGGTTGGTTAACAAAAATAGGGGGGACCCGACGCCATTTTTTATTCGAAGGGAACCCCTCTTTTTGTTAATCAGTTCCCTCTGACGTCACTGATTGTGTCCCTGGCTGACCTGAAGTGAAAGTGGAAAGCAATCAATTAAGCTTTCCACTTCCTCTCCTGTCAGCCAGGAGAGGAACTCATTCATTTGGGGGTTTACTGTGAGGCTGCAGCATTAGCTCGGTCCCTGCAGTAAACATTAACCCTTTCTGAAGGATTACACCGTGGGACCTGACTGTGCATGGGATAGGTAAGAATAATTTTGCTTTTTTATTTTTTTTTTATTACAGGAAATGGTTTTTGCAGTCAAATAAAAGATGGTCAAAAACATGTGTCTTTATTTCATTAAAATGATTTTTAATTAAAGTGTGTGTGTTTTATTTTTATTTCATGCAATAGGATTAATAATTGATAGTTGTCTAATTGACAGCTCTCAATTATTAACCTGGCTTAAGGTCACCTTTCAATTGCAATGTGGCTTTAACCCCATATTAACCCATTCGCCACCGCTACAGGGCAATGGGAATAGACGGGCAAAGTGCCAGAAAGGGCGAATCTAATTATAGATTTGTCTTTTCTGGGGTGTCTGGGGGCAGATGTTAGTAGCCAGGGGGGGCCAAAAATAATGGTCCCTCTCTGGGCTATTATTATCTGCCCCCATTCGCTGGCTTTGTCTGTCTGGTTGCGAAAATAGGGCGGGAGCCCACGCATTTTTTTTAAACAATTTTACACCTCATATATATATATATATATATATACATGTCATTGAATTTGTGACACATATATATATATTTATATTTATAGTTCATACACTTCTACATAGTATAATAGCCGCTAATTCAATTGACGGCTTTTGTGAAAATGCCAGAACCCGACATGAAATGACACTTGGTGTACATAGGGTTAACCACGTCTTTTCATGTCCTTTGCTATCTGATTTGCACAAACAATTACATCAGTCTATGTGTGCAAAATTTCACACCTGTAGGGGTTAATTAAAGGTAAATTCGTAGCAAAAAAGTCCGTTTTATTACAACGAATTTACACCTTTAATTAACCCCTACAGGTATGAAATTTTGCACACATAGACTGATGTAATTGTTTGTGCAAATCAGATTGCAAACGACATGAAAAGACATGGTTAACCCTATGTACACCAAGTGTCATTTCATGTCGGGTGCTTCTGTCTTTTCACAGAAGCCGGCTTTACCCGGCAATTGAATCAGAGGATATTTTACTATGTAGAAGTGTATAAACTATACATATATGTATATATATATATGTCACAATGACATGTATATATATATATATATATATATATATATATATATATGTATTCTATGTGTGTATATTTAGTGTTTACAAGGAAATAAAGGTTTTTTTTAGATGCGATATTTTGTTCCCATAGACTTACATTGGACTTCCGGTATCGGAATCGGATATCGCCGATATTTAGTGATATCGGCGATACCATTCCGATCAGATATTTTTAGATATCGAGCAGTATCGCTCAACACTAGTGGAGAGGTTATGGTCAGGAAGACAATTCTTGGGTGTTTGCTTCGGACATCCATGCTAGGAGACTCATCCGTGCGTATCATAGAACTCATCCTGACCGACCTGGTTGCTCAAGTGAGGGTTCGGTGACCCCTCCTCAAGGGGGGGGTACTGTTGTGAATAGACTTGAAATGAGTTCTGAGCAGAGGCTCCCTCTGGTGGTTACAAGCGGTACTGGACTGTCCAGTGAAGATTGTGAGGAGTGGGAATCAGGTGTTGCTGACTGGTCTTATATAAGGGAGTCGCCTTCACATCAGGGTTGCCGGTAAACAATTGTTCTGGTCTCAATCCTTGAGTCCTGTTTCCTTTGTAGCCTGCTGTGTCGTGTCTGCATCTCCTGCTAACAGATAAGACATTTTCTTCTTTTTGTTTTTGTGCTTGATTTTTGCATTTTGTCCTGCACTTCTGTGGGGGCCTTCAGGGTCCCCTCCGGGGACTTTTGCCCTCTCAGTTTGGTTCAGCCACTGATGTTTGTACTTTTGCTTTTTCCAGTTTTTTCAGTGGCTGCTGTTTTGATTTTGTTACACCAGAGAACTAATTTAGGTGGTAGAGGTCGTGTGATCTCAGGTGATTTTGAAATTAGTGGAGTTGGTGCTTTTCAGGGTTTTTTGGGATTGCAGTAGGTGCCCTTCCTATCCTTTTCTATTTAGGTAGTTTGGGCCCTGACGTTTGCTCATACTGTTTTCTGTCTGTGTCAGTGTTTCATCTTGTCTAGCCGCCATTACATGTTTGGGGGCTTTCTATGTTCTTTGGGGGATCTGCTCCGGGGCAGATAGCTTTCCTCTTTCTATCTTTGGGTGTGGTTGGTTTCTCAGGCTGTGACGAGGCATCTGGGACCAACGTGGGAAAGCTCCACGGCTGCCTCTAGTTGTGGTGGTTAGTCAGGGTACTGCAATCTCATAGATTCCAACTTCTCTGGTGTATTTCCTTTTTTACATGGCTAGAAGGTTGGAGGAGTCTTTAAACTAGGGACTGGGGGGGAGGGTATTCATTTTATAGGAGGGGAAGGCAGTACAGATAGAGACAAGGGCACAAATAATGAAATTGGGGGTGGGGGTGGCATGGGGGGTGGGGTTAGAACAGTTAATAATTTAAGAAAGAATAGAGGTTCAGAGAGATACATAAAGTGCATGTATACTAATGCTAGAAGCCTCACCAACAAAATGGCGGAATTAGAATTAATTTTGTTGGAACATAATTATGACATGGTGGGGATATCTGAGACTTGGCTGGATGAGAGCCACGACTGGGCGGTTAATTTACAGGCTATAGTCTGTTTAGAAATGACCGTAAAAATAAGCGAGGTGGGGGTGTGTGTTTATATGTAAAATCATCCTTAAAACCCATCCTGTGTGATATCTGTGAATCTAATGAAGATGTAGAGTCTCTGTGGGTGGAGATTAGGGGAGGGGGGAAAAATAATAAATTATTGATAGGGGTTTGTTATAAGTCTCCTAAAATAATGGAAGCAACAGAGAATATCCTCGTAAAGCAAATAGATGAAGCAGCAACTCAAGGAGAAGTCATTATTATGGGGGACTTCAACTACCTTGAAATACATTGGGGAACAGAAACCTGCAGTTCCAGCAAAGGTAATAAGTTTTTGGCAACTATGAGAGACAATTACCTTTCACAACTAGTTCAGGACCCAACAAGAGGGGGGGCACTGCTAGACCTAATATTATCCAACAGGCCAGACCGCATATCAAATATAAGGGTTGGGGGTCACTTGGGTAATAGTGATCACAAAATAATAAGCTTTCATGTATCCTTTAATAAGATGTGTAGTCGAGGGGTTACAAGGACACTAAACTTCAGGAAGGCAAATTTCCAACGGATGAGAGATGATCTTGGTGCAATAAACTGGGACGATATCCTGAGACATAAAAATACACAAAGAAAATGGGAGACGTTTATTAGTATCCTGAATAGGACCTGTGCACAGTATATACCCTATGGGAATAAACATGCTAGAATTAGGAGGAAACCACTATGGCTAAATAGAGCTGTAAGGGGCGCAATAAGGGACAAAAAGAAAGCGTTTAGGGAATTAAAGCAAGTAGGTAGTGAAGAGGCATTAAATAAATACAGAAGACTGAATAAATTCTGTAAAAAGCAAATCAAGACAGCAAAGATTGAGGCAGAGAGACTCATTGCCAGAGAAAGTAAAAATAATCCCAAAATATTCTTTAACTACATAAATAGCAAGAAACTAAAAAATGATAGTGTTGGTCCCCTTAAAAATAGTCTGGGTGAAATGGTGGATGAGGATGAGGAAAAAGCCAATATGCTAAATGACTTTTTTTCAACTGTATTTACACAAGAAAATCCCATGACAGATAACATGATCAGAGATATAAAAAATTTCTCCATTAAATGTCACATGCTTAACCCAGCAGGAAGTACGGCGGCGTCTAAAAATCACTAAAGTTGACAAATCCCCGGGTCCGGATGGGATACACCCCCGAGTACTGCAGGAATTAAGTACAGTTATAGATAGACCATTATTTTTAATCTTTAAAGATTCCATAATAACTGGGTCTGTACCACAGGACTGGCGTATAGCAAATGTGGTGCCAATATTCAAAAAGGGGGCAAAAACTGAACCTGGAAATTATAGGCCAGTGAGCTTAACATCTACTGTGGGTAAAATCCTGGAGGGTTTTTTAAGGGATACTATTTTGGAGTATCTGAAGCTGAATAACCTCATGACACAGTATCAGCATGGGTTTACGAGGGACCGTTCTTGTCAGACTAATCTGATAAGCTTTTATGAAGGGGTAAGTTCAGGACTGGACCAAGGGAATGCAGTGGACGTGGTGTTCATGGACTTCTCAAAAGCTTTTGATACAGTGCCACACAAAAGGTTGATACATAAAATGAGAACAATGGGGATAGGGGAAAATATGTGTAAGTGGGTTAAGAACTGGCTCATGGATAGGAAACAAAGGGTGGTTATTAATGGAGCACACTCGGACTGGGTCACGGTTAGCAGTGGGGTACCACAGGGGTCAGTATTGGGGCCGCTTCTCTTTAACATATTTATTAATGACCTTGTAGGGGGCATACAGAGTAGTATTTCAATATTTGCAGATGACACTAAACTCTGCAGGGTAATAAATACAGAGGAGGATAATTTTATATTACAGGAGGATTTATGCAAACTAGAAGCTTGGGCTGATAAATGGCAAATGAGCTTTAATGGGGATAAATGTAAGGTCATGCACTTGGGTAGAACAAATAAGATGTATAATTATGTGCTTAATTGTAAAACACTGGGCAAAACTGTCACTGAAAAAGACTTGGGTGTATGGGTGGACGACAAACTCAAATTTAGTGGCCAATGTCAGGCAGCTGCTGCCAAGGCAAATAAAATAATGGGATGCATTAGACGAGGCATAGATGCTCATGAGGAGAACATAATTTTACCTCTATACAAGTCACTGGTGCGACCACACTTAGAATACTGTGTGCAGTTCTGGTCTCCGGTGTATAAGAAAGACATAGCTGAACTGGAGCGGGTGCAGAGAAGAGCGACCAAGGTTATTAGAGAACTGGGGGGTCTGCAATACCAAGACAGGTTATTACACTTGGGGTTATTTAGTTTGGAAAAACGAAGGCTTAGGGGTGATCTTATTACAATGTACAAATATATGAGGGGACAGTACAAAGACCTTTCTAATGATCTTTATACTCTTAGACCTGTGACGGGGACGAGGGGGCATCCTCTACGTCTGGAGGAAAGAAGGTTTAGCCATAATCACAGATGCAGATTCTTTACTGTAAGAGCAGTGAGACTATGGAACTCTCTGCCGTCTAATGTTGTAATGAGTGATTCCTTACTAAAATTTAAGAGGGGACTGGATGCCTTTCTTGAAAAGTATAATATTACAGGCTATATTCACTAGTTTCCTAGATACAGCGTTGATCCAGGGAGCTAGTCTGATTGCCGTATGTGGAGTCGGGAAGGAATTTTTTTCCCCAATGTGAAGCTTACTGTTTGCCACTTGGGGTTTTTTTGCCTTCCTCTGGATCAACATGTTAGGGCAGGTTAGGATAGGATATGGGTTGAACTAGATGGACTTAAAGTCTTCCTTCAACCTTAATAACTATGTTACCTGCACTCCTCAGCTACCGAAACGTAACACATATCTCTATGGATTTCATTTCCGACCTTCCTGTTTCTCAGAGAATGACCGCCATCTGGGTGATTTGTGATAGGTTTTCCAAGATGATACATCTTGTGCCATTACCAAAGTTGCCTTCCTCCTCTGAATTGGTGCCTTTGTTCCTTCAGCACGTGGTTCGTTTACACGGCATTCCTGAGAACTTAGTGTCTGACAGAGGAGTCCAGTTTGTTTCCAGATTTTGGAGGACTTTTTGTTCTAAACTGGGTGTTCAATTGTCTTTCTCCTCGGCATTTCATCCTCAGACCAATGGTAAAACTGAGAGAACAAACCAGACATTGGAGACTTATCTAAGATGCTTTGTGTCTGCTGATCAGGATGACTGGGTCTCTTTTTTGCCTTTGGCTGAGTTTGCTCTTAATAATAGGGCTAGCTCTGCCACTTTGATGTCTCCGTTTTTCTGTAATTCTGGGTTTCACCCTCGATTTTCTTCAGGACAGACGGAGGCTTCTGTCTGTCCAGGTGTTGACTCTGTTGTGGAGCGTATGCAACAGATTTGGGACCAGGTAGTGGAGAGGTTGTCCCTCTCTCAGGAGAGGGCCCAGCGGTTTGCTAACCGGCATAGGACTGATGGTCCTCGGTTTAAAGTAGGGGACTTGGTCTGGTTGTCCTCAAAAAATATTCCTATGAGAGTAGCATCTCCTAAATTTAAGCCTAGGTTCATTGGACCTTATAAGATCATGGAGATTCTTAATCCTGTTTCTTTTCGTTTGCTTCTTCCAGGGACATTTAAGATCCATAATGTGTTCCACAAGTCCTTATTGAAGAGGTTTGTTGAGCCAGTGGTTCCTGCTGCTGTGCCTCCTGACCCTGTTTTGGTTGAGGGCAATCTGGAGTATGTGGTTGAGAAAATATTAGATTCTCGTTTTTCTAGACGGAAACTCCAGTATTTGGTTAAGTGGAGAGGTTATGGTCAGGAAGACAATTCTTGGGTGTTTGCTTCGGACATCCATGCTAGGAGACTCATCCGTGCGTATCATAGAACTCATCCTGACCGACCTGGTTGCTCAAATGAGGGTTCGGTGACCCCTCCTCAAGGGGGGGGTACTGTTGTGAATGGGCTTGAGATGAGTTCTGAGCAGAGGCTCCCTCTGGTGGTTACAAGCGGTACTGGTCTGTCCAGTGAAGATTGTGAGGATTGGGAATCAGGTGTTACTGACTGGTCTTATATAAGGGAGTCACCTTCCCATCAGGGTTGCCGGTGATCAATTGTTCTGTTCTCCATCCTTGATTCCTGTTTCCCTTGTAGCCTGCTGTGTCGTGTCTGCATCTCCTGCTAACAGATAAGACATTTTCTTCTTTTTGTTTTTGTGCTTGATTTTTGCATTTTGTCCTGCACTTCTGTGGGGGCCTTCAGGGTCCCCTCCGGGGGCTTTTGCCCTCTCAGTTTAGTTCAGCCACTGATGTTTGTACTTTTGCTTTTTCCAGTTTTTTCAGTGGCTGCTGTTTTGATTTTGTTACACCAGAGAACTAATTTAGGTGGTAGAGGTCGTGTGATCTCAGGTGTTTTTGAAATTAATAGAGTTGGTGCTTTTCAGGGTTTTCTGGGATTGCAGTAAGTACCCTTCCTATCCTTTTCTATTTAGTTAGTTTGGGCCCCAACGTTTGCTCATACTATTTTCTGTCTGTGTCAGTATTCCTTCTTGTCTAACCGCCATTACATGTTTGGGGGCTTTCTATTATCTTTGGGGTTCTGCTCCGGGGCAGATAGCTTTCCTATATCTATCTTTAGGTGTAGTTAGTTTCTCAGGCTGTGACGAGGCGTCTAGGACCAACGTAGGAACGCTCCACGGCTGCCTCTAGTTGTTGTGGTTAGTCAGGGTACTGCAATCTCATAGATTCCAACTGCTCTGGTGTATTGCCTTTTTTGCCTGCACTCCTCAGCTACCAAAACATAACAGATCGCTCTCCCATCACCATGTTTATGTCCTATGTGCAGACTCTGTAGTGCCTTCTATCACTTATTGTATCCCTTTTCTAAAAAGTGAGTTTGGCATGTCCCATTTATTTCAGCATAGACATATGACACTCTGCTTGCAGACGGAAAAAGGACACAATTCAGTAGTAATGTATGCTTTATTTTCTTTTTTTTCTGTTTTTCTCCTTTTTTTCCTCATTTTTCTTATTTTTTCTGTCACGCAATGGATACATATTACGCTGAAGGCTTCATATTTAGCAGACAGTAGCCCATTCTTTCTTAAATATTATAAACGGCTACTCTTATGTGTATTTTGTTTTTTCTAATTGCTGATGACTTCATATTCAGCAGGCTGTGGCCTATATTATTAATGGCTATATTTCTGAGAGAGTAAAAACTTTTTTTATGTGGATTCCTTTTTCTAAAATTAATATGACAATTTCTAGGGATTCACATTTGTGAATCCTAGCTTATCTGTTATATTTTCCACTTCAAAGTGGTTCTATTCCTTGGATAGTTTTTTTTCGTTTTTTCGTTTAAACGGTTTATTGCCCTATATTATATGACACCATTTGATATGGGGTGAGGGTAATTATGGTTTACTTTCTCTATACCCTTTCTTTTTCCTGTTAGCTTCATTAGACAATTATATGTTACCATATTGAACGTGGTTGTTTCTCTTATATTTATACATAAAAATATCTTATTTTGTTCTGCTTTGTCTTCTAGTTACAGACATTTTTATTGATAAAGGCTAACCAGCCGAAACGTTGATACAATTATTTGTCTGAAAAAGTCCTTCATCTTTAAGAAATTTTCTGATGACGAACCTGTTTATTTCTGTTCAATAAACTTTCAAAAAATATCCTTTTTTTGTGTGCCGGAGTTATATATATTTTTAAAAACTAAAAATAGATACATAAATCATCCATATGAATGTCCTTCTTCCTCATAGTTGTCCTTAATGTTCCCAATAAAGAATAAATTCACATCTTCATTTTGGTATGCTGATATCGACCAGGAACAGAACGATCCATGTGCCGAAAAAGGTAAGTTCCCATGATAATTATATAACAATGTAGAATGTAACTGCAAAAATAAAAACAAATTAATAAAAGACCTAAAACAATTATTTAAAAGAAAAAACGATGAAAGACAACTGCAGGAGACAGTAGACTATCTGGAGAGGGGATACATATACACAAGAGACCCGTATTAAAAAAAGGAGGAATATCCCATAACCTCATTTAATCCTCCCGGTACCATTGTTCCCAGGGTGAAAATCCATTTGCATTCCTTTTGTGCCAGTAAACGATGTATGTTTCCACCGCGAATGCCACACTGCACATGCTCAATGCCTCGGACCATGAGTTCCTTAGGATCACACTTATGAAAATGGAAGAAATGTCTCAGTAAAGTCTTCAATTGTGAGACATCCGTCTCAGTTTTAGCCGCTGATATATTGCGGACATGTTCACGTGTTCTAGTACCAAGGAGTCTGGATGTCAATCCAATGTAAATTTTTGGACACGTGCAGGTGGCATAGTAGATAACCTGGGTAGTATTACACGTAATGTGTTGTTTTATATTGAATCTTTTGTAACCATCTACAGATTCAAAAGTTGAAGACCGACTGATATTACCACAGGCAATACATCTACCACAGGGGAAACATCCATTTGGCGGCCCTGAGGAACCAAAGGGATTAATCTCCCTTTTCGGGGTTGGGACATAGTGACTACTCATTAGTATGTCACCAAGATTTCTACTACGCCTAGACGTCATGAGTGGGCGATCAGAGAGAAATTTTGCAATAGTGGGATCTGCTTTTAATATATCCCAATGTTTTTGCATGCAATCACGCATTGTAGACCATTCACCATTATATGTAGATATATAACGAATTTTATCATCTTTGATGGTTTTTTTAGGTTTTGGACACAATAAATCGTCTCAAACACATTTTCTGGCTCTATTGTACCCAGCCTTAATGCATCTGTTCGAGTAACCTCTCGCTTGAAATCTCTGACGTAAATCTGAAGCCTGGGATTGGAAATTGGATTCGGTGGAGCAGATCCGCCTCATCCTGAGGAATTGGCCAACAGGGATGGCTCTGATGGTGCTACTTGGATGGCTAGATTTAGCATGCAGCAGTGAGTTTGTAGATGTAGGCTTTCTGTAAACATCAGTTTGCAAAAACAAATTATGATCCACCTGGATCTTGATGTCCAAAAAATCTACTGCAGTCTTACTAGCCACATATGAAAGTTTAATATTGAGATTATTGCAATTTAACTGCTGCATGAAATTTTGAAGTTGTAATTCTGAGCCTTGCCAAATTATAAATAAATCATCCATGTAACGCAGCCAGCACTGCTCATGGTCCGTGCCCCGTGCACCCTCCCAGCCGAAGACCTGCCTCTCCCAAAATCCTAGGAAGAGGCCGGCGAAAGAGGGCGCACAGGCGCCCCCATGGCAGTGCCGCGTTTCTGCAAATAAAAAGAATTTTTGAAAACAAAAAATTTTTTTGTAAGAATGAAAGAAAGTAAATCCATAATAAATTCACACATCAGGCCATCCCCGTTGGTCATCCCCAGGAAAAAGCGGACCGCCTCCAGGCCATCCTCATGACGTATACACGTGTAGAGAGTCTCAATGTCAGCAGTAACAAGCCACATGTCGGATTCCAATTGTATCCCATTAATTCTTGTGAGAACGTCCAAGGTGTCCCTGGCATAGGAGGGGAGCGATTCAACCAAGGGCTTAAGATAGAAGTCTATAAACTTGCAAATGGGGTCACATAGCCCTCCTATGCCAGAGACAATCGGACGTCCAGGGGGATCTGTCGGATTTTTATGTATTTTGGGAATAAAATACAATGTGGGAACTCTAGGATTTTTTGCTAAGAGACCATCTACTAATTTTTTTGGAATAACTCCTTTTTCAAAGGCATTAATTACAATATCCTCAAGTTCATTTTGGAACCTACTCAGAGGATTACAATCTAATTTGAGATAGGTATCTGCATTCTATATTTTTTTAGATACTTTTTTTGACTTTTTTGTTCTCCTAAATAAGTATAGTTATTCCCAAGTCAGTATCTTTTTTGTTCGTTAATTGGTTTTCTGTTATAACCAATGTCTCTTCTGCTTGTTGCCTGTCCTTAACAGTGATTTCCTAGCAGCTATTTTACCATGAAGGCCTGCTGCACAAAGTCTTCTCTTAACAGTTGTTGTAGAGATGTGTCTCCTGCTAGAACTCTGTGTGGCATTGACCTGGTCTCTAATCTGAGCTGCTGTTAACCTGCAATTTCTGAGGCTGGTGACTCGGATAAACTTATCATCAGAAGCAGAGGTGACTCTTGGTCTTCCTTTCCTGGGGCGGTCCTCATGTGAGCCAGTTCCTTTGTAGCGCTTGATGGTATTTGCAACTGCGCTTGGGGACACTTTCAAAGTTTTCCCAATTTTTCGGACTGACTGACCTTCATTTCTTAAAATAATGATGGCCACTCGTTTTTCTTTACTTAGCTGCTTTTTTCTTGCTATAATACAAATTCTAACAGTCTATTCAGTAGGACTCTCAGCTGTGTATCCACCAGACTTCTGCACAACACAACTGATGGTCCCAACCCCATTTATAAGGCAAGAAATCACACTTATTAAACCTGACAGGGCACACCTGTGAAGTGAAAACCATTCCCGGTGACTACCTCTTGAAGCTCATCAAGAGAATGCCAAGATTGTGCAAAGCAGTCATCAAAGCAAAAGGTGGCTACTTTGAAGAACCTAGAATATAAGACGTATTTTCAGTTGTTTCACACTTTTTTGTTAAGTATATAATTCCACATGTGTTAATTCATAGTTTTGATGCCTTCAGTGTGAATGTACAATTTTCATAGTCATGAAAATACAGAAAAATCTTTGAATGAGAAGGTGTGTCCAAACTTTTGGTCTGTACTGTATATATATATATATATTATTTTTTGCCTACAGTAAAAAAGAAAATATGTCATCTTAACTTAAGTATTCCCAAAGTCCTTATTGTGACAGCAGCCATAGTCACTTCAAATTCACATAATACACCAAATCAATAATGGAAGAGCCCATAAGAGATATGAAGTGAGAAGAAACAGAAGTAATATTAAAATTAATGTATTTATTTAACAATATTAAAAAGTAAAGAAACAATACCTAAAAAACAGGACAAATGGACCTCCAAATAGATGAAAAAGAGAGGGGAGTTAGGCACCAGCCCCCATGCAAGGTGAAATGGGCAAATAAATTATTCATAAATGATCAATAAATAATAATGTGCAAAGTTGCAAAATTGCAGATCCTGCATCATATACAGTATACATGACTAGCTAAAGTGCAAAAAGATCTCATATCATAAATACATAAAGTGCAAAAGTGCAAGATGTCAAAAAAAGCATATAGTTCAAATTAATGATGGGAGAATAAATTGTCCACAGCCCGGGATGGGTTAAATATTGAAAAAGAAGGCACTGACAGGTTGATATAGGAAAAAACCTTCCTACTGAGTAATAAGTGCTGGAACCATACTGAGGGAAAAATAATAATAATAATTTGGTCACTAAAACATCACACACGTATACGCCCCAGGAAGAAGCACTTTGCGAAACGGCGCTCATCAGGCTGTGTGGGAAGCGCTCCAGCCTTTACCTCTGTGCACATTTCCATCTCCCTGCTAACTTAAGGTAATTTTGCCATGGTGCTCATTACCTGTTCCTACTGAGGCAATTTATGCTCGATGCACTTCCTTCTATCTAGGTCCTAGTAATTTTCCTCACATATATATAAGTACTATTTGCATTCGTGTTTCTATGAGCAAAGTTTATTGCCTTACAACCGTCTAGCTGCTACTATATGTCTATGTGTGTGATGTTTTGCATCTGTATCCGCTTTGCAAATGCAAAAAGAGGTGTATCTGAAAAACATATGGAAACATGTCAATATACTAATAAATTAAGCTAAGAAATCCTAAAACTGTATACAATACAGAGAGAGCATTTATAAAAGTAGGTGATGCAATTTTAATTAGGATTATGTCTTCAGAGCTGAATTGGATATTTTTGATTGGTCATTCTGAGATGATAGAATACTGAAGGCTCAATAGAATAATTAGATTATATAATAGACTAGCTACAAACAATGCAATAATGATGATGAAATAATAAAAACTCAATTTTTCTTTAAGCCTGCATGGCAATGTCATAAATAATTACAATGTATTTTGATTCCACATTTGTCCCACCTAACAAACTTGGTTGCCTCTTCGTAGGGCTTCAGTAGGCAACTTGCATATCTCAGTTGGAAATGGCAGATCTCAAACTAACCACTCTCCAGTTTGCCTGCTCTTTAATATATTCCATCACAGCTTTACACTGCTCATACAGATGCTCCAATAAACATATTCAGTGTTGAATTTAAGTGGATTGCGACGTCACAAATGTGATGATGCTCTGGCAGACCATATTGTTTTTGCAAAGCCTGGAGGGTGTGCTTTTCCACACCAGAATGATTGAAAATGAGATTAAACTTTACTGGCCCTAGCCACTACTTTCCTGAAATATATTTGTGAAAAAAAATGTTGCACTATTAAATGTGGGCCATGTAAGCAGCATGAATTACTTTGATTAAACTTAAGGCAGCCAAAATGTTTTAGGCATTATCACTCATGAGTATCCAGCTGCAGTTCAATAGGAGCCAAACAGAGTTTGACTAGCTGCATGAGGCACAGCAGCAATTTACCTGCTGTATGGATTTTGTTCCCATAGGCTTTGTGTTAGGGTTCAAGTTCCTGCTGCTGCACAAGGGGAGTCTCGAACCAGTCCCGCTGTGGTCCCCCATCCATCTCCGTCCGCAGTGGATCCTGCTCAGCTTAGACGTCGGTCCCAGCATCTCACCCAGTCTAACAGTGTGCAGAGGATTACTGCTGCCTCTCCAGGCTCTGCTATTGTGTCCAGTACTGGTTAGCGGCGAGCAGACGTCTTTAGGACAAAGTCCTTGTTTTCCCCTTCTGAGCATGCCCAGGGTGAGATCTCTCATTGGAGATCAGGGGTCACATGATCAGGTACTGCAGCAGCTCCTATTGGTCTGCCAGGAAGGTCCTGTGACTACTGGTGTTCTGGAACAGTTTCATTGGTCCTTGTTTCTGGCAGGTCCTGTAGCTGTTACTATAAAAGGGTGGCATGGCTGGGCCGCCATGCGCTAGCATCAATTGCATTATGTGCTATGCGCCAGTGTGATCATGTACGCATGTGGTTAGGGCTCGGCTGAAATAAGCCCCTAGAATACCGGCACCTCCGGTGAGGAGATTTGGGTGCAAGTGGTTAGGGCTTGGCTGAAATTAGCCCCTAGAATACCGGCTTCTCCGGTGAGGAGATTGCTTGATTGCGTTGCTGTTTACATGATCACGGACTGCTATCCGCACAGCAGTTATCTGTGTATCCCTGTGGTGTTAACAGGACACAGTCTTTTTCTCAGCGGCTCTGTGACGCAACAGGGTTCGCTTTATAACGCTGGTTCAGCGCCCTAGCGTTTTACTTTGCGGCTCACTGAAGCTAAGTGAGTTCGCACTTATCGCCATATAGCGCTATGGCATTCCCGTTAGCGGCTCTGGGGATTAACTGAGTTCGCACTTACTGCCACAGCGTGCTACGGCGTTTATTTTAGCGACTCTGTGGGATAACAGAGTTCGCTACTTTCGCCATCTTACTAGCAGCAGGCTTCGCCTGCACGGTGGACCACGGGCTGTGAACGCACCTCTCTACAATATCTATTAGGTGCGTTCTGCAGACCCTAACACTTTGAAGCTGAAAAACTGCTTAACAGTCCATTGCAATAGTGAAATGAGTTTGGTATGCGGAATAAATTCTGTACCCTATAGCTGTTGGGGATAGGGTTATATCTGTTGCGCATAATCTTGCGGTGGTGTAGGAGAAAACGGATAACTGCTGCCTGGTGAAGGAAACATATGTAGCTCCCAGTCATGAAGGCTTCACCACCTTTTCCAGTTGTGGTGGTGCCAATGCAAGCATTTAACCAGTGGGCCATGGAACTCATGTATTATTCTAGCCCATAGTTGATGCTTCAAGCTGTAGAATTCAGTGCACCTTGGAGCTGAAAGACATATCAAGAGATTGTCCGACTTTCTCCTGAAGGTGCTGGCATAGAGTGGTCACCCCTTTCTGAAATAAATAATGGAGACTGAGTATTTTCCAGCAAGGGTTAGTGCATGTCATTATATTATGAAAGGTAACTAGCTCCTCAAAGTGGTAAGGCAACAAATGCACCAACAGCAGGTTGTCCATGTGAGAGTTTAGTAGACAAATTAATGGATGACTGAGAACTTACGACTGTTTCCTCAATACAAAATCAGGGATGGATACTTGTGATGAAAGAAGAGGTAGTGTACTCTGAGTAGAACAAGCAATAGGGATGGAGGACAGCGATGATGATGATGATGACACCGAACAGGTACTACACAAGTGTTTGACCTGGTTGACTGAAAGATGAGTGTGATGAGAAGGTAAAGAAGGACATTTTGATGCTTGTACTATTTGTGGACTTCCTTGATTTTTCCAAATGAGGTGATTTCACTTTGTGCCGTGCTGATGCAGAGCCATAGTTCCTAGTCTATGTGAGCTATGACATCAATGGCTTATTTTACTCTTGCAAATTGATCCTCTAAGCCCCAGGTCTGGGTGGGCACATGGACTCCAGGCATTGATATTGCAAGCTCGAAGGCACGTGGGCAGTGAGAACTTTGCTCTCTCTGGAATCTCAGGAGATGCAAGGTTAATGAAGTTGCACCCAACAGGGTTGGAAGCAAGTAAACACATCATGGACATAAGGTGGATTACACCAAACACAAAAGTCTTGAAACTCAATCCCAAGAAACTGGTGTCGGCTTCTATGGGCCTTAATAAAGTCTACGGAGATAATATTGTGGATCGATGTGGGGCTATCTGCAAAATTAGACATGATGCACAACAGTGGGCAGCGGACCAAGGAGAAGGGAGTGAAGCCTTTGATACACGGAACAAGAGTGTAGCAGGTACACCTCTGCTCAAATTTCTGATTTTGCATGTACTGATGCCTTTTCAGTGAATATAATATAAGAGAGTCTCCAATTTTATGGGAATACATCTCACTTTCTCACAATTTGGTTAATTTAACAAGCTTTTGTTAGTTTGCTACAATGCGTTAGTCTGAAATGCTGTTTATCCAATAGAATTACCCTGACTGGATAAGATTGGACTCACTTCCAATCCTAGTTAATAACCACGTTTGTATCTGTCTTCTACTTTCTACTTCTAAAGGCCCTTATTTACTGACAGCAATACATCTTAAAATGGTGAGGAATTAATGCACAAAGTATATTAGAAAGTTTAAGAACTTTTATTTTACACACCAATTAAAATTGATTTATATAAAGCTAGTAAATCCTTTTAAAACTAGAAAAAACGTATTCTACTCACTTGCTTTCGACCTTAGTAAATTGTTTGCACCAAAGCTTTCTATAAAAGTTTCTTTTTTGCTAGCTTTGAGCTGAGTTTTGTAGTGATTATCACTTGCTGTGTTACTGTTCTTGCGCCAGACAATTCAGGTGGGGCCTGACCTGTAGCGTTCTTCTAAAACATCCAATTTAATTATATCTTTTCACTATGAAATTCAGGATCAATAAGATCCATCCAAGAGAGAATTTAGGTAGTCTCAAGAGAGATACTGAGGATGAAACTATTGAAAGGGGTTAAATAATAGAATTTCTAAAGACTTAGGTCAGTGCCACCGTCAGCCAAAAATTTCCAAGGGACAACAAACATCATAACAAGGGCATGTTGTAGACAATTCCTATATGAAAAATTATTTATTTGACTACCAAGAATATGGCCGTGTATTCAAGCCACTGCAATCTGGGATTCATTTTATGTCGATTCTGATCTCTGGATAATGTTTCTACACTCTGATTGGAAATGCATCAAACCAGTTGGCTAACTATAATATTTTCTGCAAAGGATGAAAAGAAAAATTTTAGCGTTTATACACACTGGTATTTTACATGGCCACCAGAACTAGGGAAATAAAACTTCATTGTGTCATTTCTCAGCTCTTCATCTGTATTCTAAAGGTGTTGAATTCACAGGGATGCTATAAATTTTATATGCAATCAATTGGTGACCTGTGGCACATTTACATTGCTTTGCATCTAGCATGACCCTAATGGCCTGTCCTCATCAGAATACAGGAGCATTTAGAAGTAATGATACTGTGAACTATACTAGGCTAATAAAATGCTGTCTTCACCATTGCTTCACATCACAGTAACAGGTATAAATTAACATATCCACACCCCTTACTGTATTTAGGATAATTAACATATTGGGCACTAAATCTGGGCAAAACAGCATTGCTTTATGGCACTACTTTATTTATGAAACGTCACTCCATAAAGTGGCTAAAATAAGAAGCCAGCACAGCATTTCAGGTTACATTGAGATAGGTTATCTAGGTCAAGCAGCCTGATCTCTTTATATCAGAATTGCTACTGTTTGTCACAGCATTTTCTGCCTTTACACCATTAAGAGCTCCCTACATCTCCATGTCTCTTACGGTTCTTTCACACTGTGTTCTGGCACCCGTTCAGTGGCCCCCTTCAGAGCTGACGTCCGGACCTCTTGTAAAACAGGATTTAGCATATGTGCAGACAGCGCCACAGACTATAATGGTGCCAACAGAGCAAACATCTCTTGTGCATTATTTTGGGGCATGTATACCTGCTGGAGGTGGACACTCAGACACAGTGACCACTACACAATTAGCTTTCACAGACCCAAATCTATCCACAGCGGCAATCACTGACGGTTTGGGGTCCCTGTGTAGGAAATATGTCTGAGTCCCCCTCCTTTTATGGCGACAAAGCTTTATATACAGTACAGACCAAAAGTTTGGACACACCTTCTCATTTAAAGATTTTTCTGTATTTTCATGACTATGAAAATTGTAAATTCACACTGACGGCATCAGAACTATGAATTAACACATGTGGAATTATATACTTAGCAAAAAAGTGTGTAACAACTGAAATTATGTCTTATATTCCAGGTTATTCAAAGTTGCCACCTTTTGCTTTGATGACTGCTTTGCACACTCTTGGCATTCTCTTGATGAGCTTCAAGAGGTAGTCACCGGAAATGGTCTTCCAACAATCTTGAGGAGTTCCCAGAGATGCTTAGCACTTGTTGGCCCTTTTGCCTTCACTCTGCAGTCCAGCTCACCCCAAACCATCTTGATTGGGTTCAGGTCTGGTGACTGTGGAGGCCAGGTCATCTGGCGTAGCACCCCATCACTGGAGGTGTGTTTGGAGTCATTGTCTGTTGAAAAATAAATGATGGTCCATCTAAACACAAACCGGATGGAAAAGCATGCTGCTGAAAGATGCTGTGGTAGCCATGCTGGTTCAGTTTGCCTTCAATTTTGAATAAATCCCCAACAGTGTCACCAGCAAAGCACCCCCACACCATCACACCTCCTCCATGCTTCACGGTGGAAACCAGGCATGTAGAGTCTATCTGTTCACCTTTTCTGCGTCGCACAAATACACGGTGGTTGGAACCAAAGACCTCAAATTTGGACTCATCAGATTTCCACTGGTCTAATGTCCATTCCTTCTGTTCTTTAGCCCAAACAAGTCTCTTCTGCTTGCTGCCTGTCCTTAGCAGTGGTTTCCTAGCAGCTATTTTACCATGAAGGTCTGCTGCACAAAGTCTTCTTTTAATAGTTGTTGTAGAGATGTGTCTGCTGCTAGAACTCTGTGAGGCATTGACCTGGTCTCTAATCTGAGATGCTGTTAACCTGCGATTTCTGAGGCTTGTGACTCGGATAAACTTATCCTCAGAAGCAGAAGTGTCTCTTGGTTTTCCTTTCCTGGGGCGGTCCTCATGTGAGCCAGTTTCTTTGTAGCGCTTGATGGTTTTTGCAACTGCACTTGGGGATATTTTCAAAGTTTTCCCAATTTTTCGGACTGACTGACCTTCATTTCTTAAAGTAATGATGGTCACTCGTTTTTCTTTACTTAGATGCTTTTTTCTTGCCATAATACAAATTCTAACAGTCTATTCAGTAGGACTCTCAGCTGTGTATCCACCAGACTTGGGTACAACACAACTGATGGTCCCAACCCCATTTATAAGGCCAGAAATCCCACTTATTAAACCTGACAGGGCACACCTGTGAAGTGAAAACCATTCCCGGTGACAAGCTCTTGAAGCTCATCAAGAGAATGCCAAGAGTGTGCAAAGCAGTCATCAAAGCAAAAGGTGGCTACTTTGAAGAAACTAGAATATAAGACATATTTTCAGTTGTTTCACACTTTTTTGTTAAGTATATAATTCCACATGTGTTAATTCATAGTTTTGATGCCTTCAGTGTGAATTATCAATTTTCATAGACATGAATGATACAGAAAAATCTTTAAATGAGATGGTGTGTCCAAACTTTTGGTCTGTACTGTATATATATATATATATATATATATATATATATATATATGTATATATATAGCCACACACACATACATGTATATACAGATCTGGCAAAAATTAAGAGACCACTTCCAAATGTTCAGTTTGTCTGATTTTTCTCTTTATAGATATATTTTTGAGTAAAATGTAAATTGCTCTTTTAGCCTATAAACTACTGACAACATGTCTCCGAATTTCAAAGCAATACATTTTGTTTATTTTTTTCTGAAAAGGAAAAATAGTGAAAATTAAAAAAAAAACAGTGCTTTCAGACCTCAAATAACACAAAGAAAACAAGTTCATAATCATTTAGAAACAACAATACTAATGTTTTAACTCAGGAAGAGTTCAGAAATCAATATTTTGTGGAATAACCATGATTGTTGAAAGCAGCTTTCATGCGTCTTGGCATGCTTGCTACCAGTCTTTCACACAGCTTCTGGCACAAAAATTTAAGCAGTTCTTCTTTGTTTGATGGCTTTTGACTATCCATCTTTCTCCTGATTACATTCCAGAGGTTTTCAATGGGGTTCAGGTCTGGAGAATGGGTTGCCCATGACATGGTTTTGATGTGGTGGTCTCTTAAGTTTTGCCAGAGCTGTATATTACAGTCTCATTTATTATGTCTATTGCTGTCCCTTATTACACAGTGCTCTCTATTATTTTATACAGCTCCGTCCCTTACATATTGGATTATAGGGGCGCGTTCTTCTGAGGCCATAACCTTTTGATATTAGCTCTCAGGTAATTCTTACAAGTCTGGCGTTATTTTGGTTTGATTATTGCAGTGTTATATTCATTTGGGCGCATAGTGCCTTTGTCTCACACTGGTGGACGCACAGTCACCTGTTGATTTGCACAAGTGCTTTTTTTATTTTTTGCACCTGGCACTATTATTAGCGTTTCTTTCCCCCTTTTACACTTGGATCTTTGATCAGTGTTTATATATTGTTATTATCAGCTTTGGCACATTGCTCTTTACTTTGTCACTGAGATATATATTTATTATTAAGAATTTTTTGTTCTTTTTTTTTTTTTTTTTTTTTTTTTTTGGGCATAGTGCATATATTCAGTCCTTGTAAAAAGGGGGCATACAAATCTTACCCACTTGTTGACACTATCTTCTATCATTCAGATTGTTTATGCCTGTTTTTTTCATTGAGCAAACTATTCTCCATATGTGTATATGTTTTCATGCCTGCCATATATATTTTTTGCAGGGAGTTACCAGGCACATATGGTTATACATATTGAGGTGCTCACATTATATTCTGTAGCTTTATTATCAATTATGGGTTGTTGCCTCTTTTTATAATAATTTTTTGTATTTCTAGTACATATACAATTTTGTGTTGTCTTAATTTGTGCCAATTAATTAAATAAAGGCTATATATTTTATTATTCACATTGTGTTGCATTGATTTTCTGTTGCTGTTCTTGCCACTTGGGTTTTTTTCCCCCATTCCTGGACATTTCTTTTCTCAAATAACACAAAGAAAACAAGTTCATAATCATTTAGAAACAACAATACTAATGTTTTAACTCAGGAAGAGTTCAGAAATCAATATTTTGTGGAATAACCATGATTGTTGAAAGCAGCTTTCATGCGTCTTGGCATGCTTGCTACCAGTCTTTCACACAGCTTCTGGCACAAAAATTTAAGCAGTTCTTCTTTGTTTGATGGCTTTTGACTATCCATCTTTCTCCTGATTACATTCCAGAGGTTTTCAATGGGGTTCAGGTCTGGAGAATGGGTTGCCCATGACATGGTTTTGATGTGGTGTTCTCTCACTACCCACATATAAAATTGCCAAAAAGGGCCACAAGGTGCCGCACAACCTTAGTATAAATATGGATCATAGACAACACAATGCCAGGGCTGTAATGAAATAAAGGTAAGTACCTTCTTCATGGGCAAAATAGCATACAATATGTATATTACATTTACACTGGACCGCTGACCTTCTCCTATCTAGGTAATTATATGGTGTTATTATTCTGTCATTTTACCTGGTTTCATCTTTATGCCTGCCATTCAGTATGCTGCTGATAGGACGTCTCTATCTGATAAGTGATGCTGACCATCAGTGATGGATGTAATATACATATTGTATGCTATTTTGCCCATGAAGAAGGTACTTACCTTTATTTCATTACAGCCCTGGCATGGTGTTGTCTATGATCCATATTTATACTAAGGTTGTGCAGCACCTTGTGGCCCTTTTTGGCAATTTTATATGTGGGTAGTTGGTGTACCCCCCTTTTTCCCCCTCCATATGCCTTGTGTCTGTGTTATGTTACTTTTTGTATGAATTTAATAAAAGTTAATCTTTAGACTTTATGACTGCCTTTCCTCTAGTTGTTAGTCATTTATATGCAGTTGGTCAGTATATGATCCTAATATATATGGTGCGGATTTAAGTATTATGAGTATCTTATAGAGAACTTGTTTGTCCTTAACCATATATACATTATGCTTGTTGCACTGTGCATTCAAAATTCGGTGCCAAAAACTGTACACAGTACTCCATGTGCGGTCTAACCAGAGATTTGTACAGAGGCAGTATAATGCTCTCATCATGTATATCCAGACCTCTTTTAATGTACCCCATGATCCCGTTTGCCTTGGCAGCCGCTGCCTGGCACTGGCTTCTCCAGGTAAGTTTATCATTAATTAGGATCCCCAAGTTCTTCTCCATGTCAGATTGAGCCAGTGGTTTCCCGTTCAGTGTGTAATGGTGATATTGATTCCTTCTTCCCATGTGTATAACCTTACATTTATCATTGTTAAACCACATCTGCCACCTTTTGGCCCAAGTTTCCAACTTATCCAGATCGATCTGTAGCAGAATACTATCTTCTCTTGTATTGACTGCTTTACATAGTGTTGTACCATCTGCAAATATCGATATTTTACTGTGTAAACCTTCTACCAGATCGTTAACAAATATGTTGAAGAGAATAGGTCCGAACACCGACCCCTGCGGTACCCCACTGGTCACAGCGACCCAGTTAGAGAATATACCATTTATAACCTCCCTCTGCTTTCTTTCCCTAAGCCAGTTACTTACCCATTTAAACACATTTTCCCCCAGACCCAGTATTTTTATTTTCTGTACCAACGTCTTGTCTGGCACGATATCAAACGCTTTGGAAAAATCAAAATATACCTCGTCCAATGACTCACCTTGGTCCAGTCTATAGCTTACCTCTTCATAAAAACTGATTAGATTGGTTTCACAGGAGGGATTCCTCATAAACCCATGCTGATATGGAGTTAAACAGTTATTCTCATTGAGATAATCCAGAATAGCATCCCTCAGAAACCCTTCAAATATTTTACCAACAATAGAGGTTAGACTTACTGGCCTATAATTTCCAGGTTCACTTTTAGAGCCCTTTTTGAATATTGGTACCACATTTGCTATGCGCCAGTTCTGTGGATCAGACCCCATCGCTATAGAGTCCCTAAATATAAGAAACGATGGTTTGTCTATTACATTACTTAGTTCTCTTAGTACCCGTGGGTGTTATGTTTCGGTAACTGAGGAGAAATAGCACAAAACAGCAAAAACAGTAATACACCAGAGAGGCTGGAACCTATTGGATTTCAGTAACCTGAACTAACCACGCAACTAGAAGTAGCCGTGGAGCGTTCCTACGGTGATCCTAGACGCCTCGTCACAGCCTAAGAGATAACTACACCTAAAGGCAGAAAGATGAAAGCTATCTGCCCCGGAGCAGATCCCCAAAGAAAATAGGAAGCCCCCAAACATGTAATGGCGGTTAGACAAGAAGAAAGCACGGACACAGACAGAAAATAGAATGAGCAAACGCTGGGGTCCAATCTGTCTAGATAGAAAATTACAGGAAAGAATTCTGACTGCAATCCAAAAAAAGTCCTTACAAAAATACCAACACTTCTGATTGCCAAAAAACCTGAGATCACACGATCTCATCCACCTAAATCAAATCTCTGGTGTAACAAAACGCTATTCAGCAAATAAAAAGTAACAAAGGAGCAAAGCAAAAGTGCAGACAAAAACGGAGCACAATTGCAGCGCCAGACCCCCAAAAGGGGACAGGCTGCAGTCCACTGCAAGCAGCAAACCAGCAGAGAAAATCCAACAGAGGAAAAAAAAAACAGCAAACACTTATCTGAAGGAGAGCAGGAAACTAGCAGTGCTTCAAGCAAGACCAGAAGGAGCAATTGATAACCGGCAAGGGTGCTGGGAACTCAGGCCACTTATATCCTACCATTCAGCGCCAGCTGAAGGCCATTCAGTAATCAGTTCATTACCCTCAGCAACCACCGGGGGGGGCCCCAGCTCAGAAGCCGCATCCAGCATATTCACAACACGTGGGTGTATGCCATCCGGACCCGGAGATTTATCTATTTTAATCTTATTTATCCGGTTTCGCACCTCTTCCTGGGTTAGAATGGTGACCCTTAATATAGGGTTTTCTTTGTCTCTCGGCATTTCACCTAGCATTTTATTTTCCACCGTGAATACCTCGTCCTCGTCATCAACAACCATTCTTTCCTCACAATTTTTTAAGGGGCCTACACTTTCACTTTTCATTCTTTTAATATTGATATAGTTGAAGAACAGTTTGGGATTAGTTTTACTCACCTTAGCAATGTGCTTCTCTGTTTCCTTTTTGGCAGCTTTAATTAGTTTTTTAGGTAAAGTATTTTTCTCCCTATAGTTTTTTAGAGCTTCAACGGTGCCCCCGGTCTTTATTACGCACCCTTCTGCCTTGTTAGATGTATAATGCAATGACTATGTAATAAAAGAGGGCGCTGTAAATAACAAAAATAACAAGAATAAACTATATAAAAGACAGCATTGTACATAAAAGCAGAAGAAGCTATATAATAAAAGGATGGCACCATATATAACTAGAGAGGATGGGGCGTAATAAGGGACGATGATATACATAATAAGTGAGTACACTATATACTAAGGAACTGTGCTATACATAATAAGTGAGTACACTATATACTAAGGAACTGTGCTATACATAATAAGTGAGTACACTATATACTAAGGGACTGTGCTATACATAATAAGGCTACATCCCTGTATCTGTGTACAATGTTGGTGTGCTGCGTGCTTTTACAGATGTATTGAGCATGTCCTATTCTGATCCTCAAAATTAGATCAAAACAGGACATTCTCTGACCCTCACGGGTTTCACTCTCAGATCCAAGATTTTCATGTAGGTGTGAATGGACCTATACAACTCTATGAGCCCGTGTGCCATCCGATAAAATAATCTGGAAGCACACGGACATTTCACACAAATGTGAAAATGTAGAAGGGATTTATAAAAAAAAATTATCACTCCACGTCACACAGTGCAGATGCAGAATAATATCTATATCCAGGCACTTACCGCTGACGTCTCGTCTGATTAAAGCCGCTTTCTCCTGTTTCTTCTCCACCTGGTCAGACCTTCATGTCAACATCTCCCAGCCACGACTCGTCTTGTCACAATGATCATCGCAGTCCTGAAAATAACAAGGTCACATACACTGTATACATACATGTGTCTCACCCCTGAATACAGATATGTACCCCACCTTTAATAGACTATTGGCCACACACCATTAAAAATATAAAGTGATAAGCAGCACTGTGCCCCCTATTAACTATAATCTCTGACTCCCAATAATATAAATTATTCAGTCTGTGACTCCCCCCAATTAACAGTAAGGCTATGTGCCCACAGAAAATATGCAGAATTTTACAGTACAAGAAAAGTGAATGAGATCCCTGAAGTCTCATTCACATTCTGCTTATTTTTTCCTTTCCGATTTACAGCTGATCAAAATCTGCATAATGTCAATTCTTGCAGCATATTTCACCCATACTAATAGGGAAAAATATGTAACAAAAGCAAGGGAAAAATGTGAAAAAAAATAAATGTATTTTACGCAACTTTCTTCCTGCCAACACATCAGGATATTCAGCAGAATTTTCTCCTGCAATCCTGAACGTGTGCACACAGCCTTATTCCCTGTCCTGTGTCCCCAGAAGACGCTATCAGGTACTAAGCATCCTCTGCAGCCTCACAATTAATTACAAGTCCCTGACAGAGTCCTCTCCCACCTTTCAGTTCATTATAAAGTGTCCTATGCACCTTACCCTCGCCTCTCCCAATCCCCAATAAATTTTAAGTCCCCGATAGCATCACAAAGAATTGTGAGATGGAGAGGACGCTTTCATGGGCTTAGCACCCTCCTCCTCCACCCAATTCATTTTACATCCATATCTAATGTCTTCCTCCATCTCCCCCTGGTCATAAGTCAAATATAAGTCCCCCTTCCCCACATCACTCTTTGTCTTCCTCCCCCTGCATCCCATCATTGCCATATCCTCCACCTCCATCATTGCCTTCTCCCTCACCTCCATCATTGCGCTCCCCATCACCTCCATCATTGCCCTCTCCACCACCTCCATCATTGTTCTCCAACTTCACCCCATCATGGTCCTCTACACCACCTCCATCATTGCCTTCTCACCCACAAGACCATCATTGCCCTTTCCACCACCTCCATCATTGCCTTCTCCCCCACCACCCTATCATTGCCCTTTCCACCACCACTATCATTGCTTTCTCCCCCACCACTCCCATCATTGCCCATTCCACCACCCCATCAGTGTCCTCTCCACCACCTCCATCATTGCCTCCTTCACCACCCTATCATTGCCCTTTCCACCACCACCATCATTGTCCTTTCCACCACCACCATCATTGCCTTCTCCCCTACCACCCCCATCATTTTCCTTACCACCATCTCCATCATTGCTTTCTCCCCACCAACCCATCATTGCACATTCCACCACCCCAACATTGTCCTCTCCACCATCATTGCCCTTTCCACCACCAACTTCATTGTCCTTTCCACCACCATCATTGCCTTCTCCCCTACCACCCCCATCATTGCCCTTTCCACCACCTCCATCATTGCTTTCTCCCCCACCACCCCATCATTGCACATTCCACCACCCATCATTGTCCTCTCCACGGCCTCCATCATTGCCTCCTCACCATCACCATCATTGCTCTTTCTACCACCACCATTATTGTCCTCTACACCACCAGCATCATAGCCTTCTTCCCACCCCTCCATCATTGCCCTCTCCACCACATACACACACACCCACACCACTCACCTCTCCACACGTTCAGACACACACACCTCTCCGCACGTTCACAAACATCTCTGCTTGTTCACACACACCCACACTACTCTTGTTCCCCCGCAGACACAGAGACACACACAGCACCACTCACCTCTTTGCACGTTCCCTGCAGCTGCAGCATCTTTGTCGTCGGCAGCTTTCTCTCTGACACAGCCACGCACTGAATGCTGATGTCATCCGTGCGGCTGTGTCAGACAGGAAGCATGGTCAGGAAGCAGGATGGATCCCTGCAGCTCTGCTCTGATGCTATTTTCTCCTGTAGGCAGCAGAGCTGCAGGGATCGCTGCCTGTCTGCCGCATATGAGGGCAATCTGGCCAAGGGCTCCCGGAGCCTTGGGGCTGGATAAACAGGTTAAACAGGTCAGATTGTCCTCAGTGGTAGCTGCCCTGCAGGGGCCTCCACCCACTTCTGGGCCCTGGTTCAGCCGCAACAGCTGCACATGTGGTATGTCCGCCCATGGCTGCAATCCATCAACATGTCAATTGCATTAATTCTTTCCCACAACCTGAAAACAATCCCAGGCCCAATATGGCAATAAAAGTTCCTAGAACAAGTTCACTAAATTTGGGTTCTTGCCTTTTTAGCAGCAGCTCAAGCGCTCACTTAGATTTTTTGATTATAAGTAGAGTTGAGCGATACTTTCCGATATCCAAAAGTATCGGAATCGGAATGGTATCGCCGATACCATTAAAATATCGGCGATACCCGATACCGATACCGGAAGTCCCATGTAAGTCTATGGGAACAAAATATCGTAACTAAAAAAACCTCTTTCTTTCCTTGTAAACACTAAATATACACACATAGAATACATATATATATATATATACATGTCATTGTGACATATTATATATACATATATGTATAGTTTATACACTTCTACATAGTAAAATATCCTCTGATTCAATTGCCGGGTAAAGCTGGCTTCTGTGAAAAGACAGAAGCACCCGACATGAAATGACACTTGGTGTACATAGGGTTAACCATGTCTTTTCATGTCCTTTGCTATCTGATTTGCACAAACAATTACATCAGTCTATGTGTGCAAAATTTCACACCTGTAGGGGTTAATTAAAGGTGTAAATTCGTTGTAAAAAAAACTGACTTTTTTGCTACGAATTTACACCTTTAATTAACCCCTACAGGTGTGAAATTTTGCACACTTACACTCATGTAATTGTTTGTGCAAATCAGATATCAAACTACATGAAAAGACATGGTTAACCCTATGTACACCAAGTGTCATTTCATGTCGGGTTCTGCATTTTCACAAAAGCCGGCAATTGAATTAGCGGCTATTATACTATGTAGAAGTGTATGAACTATAAATATAAATATATATATATATGTGTCACAAATTCAATGACATGTATATATATATATGAGGTGTAAAATTGCTGAAAAAAAATGCGTGGGCTCCCGCCCTATTTTCGCAACCAGACAGACAAAGCCAGTGAGTGGGGGCAGATAATAATAGCCCAGAGAGGGACCATTTTTTTTCCCCCCCCCGGCTACTTAATATCTGCCCCCAGACACCCCAGAAAGGGCAAATCTCTAATTAGATTTGCCCTTTCTGGCACTTTGCCCGTCTATTCCCATTGCCCTGTAGCGGTGGTGAATGGGTTAATAAGGGGTTAAAATGACCTTGCAATTGAAAGGTCACTTTAAGCCAGGTTAATAATTGAGAGCTGTCAATTAGACAACTATCAATTATTAATCCTATTGTATGAAAGAAAAATCAAACACACACACTTTAATAAAAAAGAAGTTTAATGAAATAATCACACAGTTTTTGACCATATTTTATTTACCTGCTAAAACCATTTCCTGTAATAAAAATAAAATAATAAAGCAAAATTATTCTTACCAATCCGATGCACAGTCAGGTCCCACGGTGTAATCCTTCAGAAAGGGTTAATGTTTACTGCAGGGACCGCAGCTAATGCTGCAGCCTCACAGTAAACCCCCAAATGAATGAGCTCCTCTCCTGGCTGACAGGAGAGGAAGTGGCGAAAGCATAATTTGATTGCTTTCCCCCTTTCACTTCAGTCAGCCAGGGTCAACACCATCCAGTGACGTCAGGAGGGAACTGATTAACAAAAATAAGGGTTCCCTTCGAAAAAAAATGGCGTGGGGTCCCCCCTATTTTTGTTAACCAGCCAGATGAAGCAGACCGCTGAGGCCTGGATTTTCAGGCTGTTAAGGAGCCAAGATCCATGGACCTTGCCAGCCTGATAATACCAGGCCACAGCAGTCTGCATATCTTGGCTGATTAACAAAAATAGGGGATCCCCTCGAAAAAAATTGGCGTGGGGTCCCCCCTATTTTTGTTAACCAGCCAGATGAAGCAGACCGCTGAGGCCTGGATTTTCAGGCTGTTAAGGAGCCAAGATCCATGGACCTTGCCAGCCTGATAATACCAGGCCACAGCAGTCTGCATATCTTGGCTGATTAACAAAAATAGGGGATCCCCTCGAAAAAAATTGTCGTGGGGTCCCCCCTATTTTTGTTAACCAGCCAGATGAAGCAGACCGCTGAGGCCTGGTTTTTCAGGCTGGTAAGGATCTAATATCCATGGACCTTGCAAGCCTGATAATACCAGGCCACAGCAGTCTGCTTAGCTTGGCTGGTTAACAAAAATAGGGGATCCCCTCGAAAAAAAAACGGCGTAGGGGTCCCCCTATTTTTGTTAACCAGCCAAGTAAAATGCAGACTGCTGCGGCCTGGTATTAAAAGACTGTCAAGGCCCATGGATTTTGGCCCTCAACAGCCTGATAATACCAGGCTACAGCAGCCCCACATTTGGCGCATCAAAAGATGTGCCAATTGTGGCACTTTACCCGGCTCTTCCCACTTGCCCTGTAGCGGTGGCAAGCGGGGTAATAAGGGGTTAATGTCACCGTTGATTGCACGGTGACAATAAGCCCGGTTAATAATGGAGAGGCGTCAATAAGACACCGATCCATTATTAATCCCAAAGTTTTTAAATGTGTAAAAAAAAAGACACAGCAAGAAAAAAGTCTTTTAATGAAATAAAAGAGACAACACAGTTTTAATTTTTTTATTACTCTCTCATTCCTGCGACGCCTGTAAAAAAATAAAAAAAACAAACCAACAGTATACCACCTGTCCGACGCAGTCCATAGTAACGACAGTCCCACGACGATCCAGCTCTGCTACATCGCAATGACAGGCAGAGCCTGTCATCCCGGCGCAGCACAGCTGATTACCTGCTTCCCCGGCGGTGACGTCATCGGACTGACTGCTTTACGGCCAGGATTACCCAGCAGTCACTGCAGTTATCGCGAGAAACTGCATGTGACCGCCGGGGAGAAGAGGATGGCGGCCATGAAGCAGTCCAGGCCGTGACCGCCGGAGATCTTCTGCCAGGTAAGTGCCGCTGACTCCTGACAGACCCGACCGACGGACACTGACAGTGACAGTGACATTCCGATTCCGGTATCCGATATGACGAAAATATCGGTACTCGGAATCGGAATTCCGATACAGCCAATATCGGCCGATACCCGATATTTGCAGTATCGGAATGCTCAACCCTAATTATAAGCAATTTTTCTCTCCCACAAGCTGATTATAGACAATTAGGGCAATGAGTAATATATAGTGATGATAGAGCATTAAATGATTTAGTGCTCAGTATTCGAGCACGGGACTTTTAGTACCACAGTGCCAGTTGCAACCGAGGTAAGTGAAATAATTGACATGGGCAAGATCATGTTGATATGTATCAGGCTGCATTTCGATTTCTGTCATTTCCTAGCCTAATTTGTATGACTGTATACAAAAAAGTTGCACTCTACCGTGCCAAAGCATGTCAATGTGAAATATATGAAATATTGAATAGCTATACGGCTTCTGAATACTGGAAAAAAATGAGACGCTTTGCACACAATTTGGCCAAGTTATGTCTACCCATCAACCAATGTCAAAGCCATCTTTGCTGGGAGCCCTGGTACCTCATGCAACAGCTCAATTTTTTCTTTCCTAGCTGCATTCAGGTGTAACAAACATCAGTTTCAAAGACTACTGTTGGATGAAAAATGTAAGGAGAGTAACATGGGTAGTTGACTCAAAGTAAGTGCAGGCCTGCCAGTCTGGGAACCCAACTGCTACAGGCAATACACATGAAGGAGATTCAACTTGTAGTGCAAACATCTCCCAAAATTATTGCCACACACCACTAAAATGTCATCAATTTCCCCAGAGTAGATGAGGAGGTAGTGTGTGAGTAGGAGTTACTGAATTTCCTGTCTGTTAAGTATGAAAAGATCCAAGATAGGTCTATGTCTGTGATGCCAAGAGATGAGAGAGTCTGTAGTGAGAGGGAATGATCCACTTTGTCGAAAGCAAATGACAGGTCCTCCAGGTGGAGGACAAATTAGAGTCGCTTGATTGTGACAGTTAGTAGGTTATAGGTGACTGGAGTCAGGACAGTTTTAGTGGAATGGTGCTGTCGGAAGCCAGAATGTAAGGGGTCAAAGAGTAACCAGAAAGAGAGGTGGGAGGACAATTCAAAATGGAATTGTTGTTTCAGTAGTTTTGAGGCATATGGGAAAAGTGATATGGAGCATTAGCTATGAACAAATAATGGGTCAAATGAGGGCTTTTTGAGGATGGGTGTAATTGAGGTACGTTTGACATAAGAGGGGTAGACAACACTTTGTGACAGGTTTAAGAGGTGGGATAGGGTGAGGATGAAGACTGTTGTTAGGTTTGGAATGAGGTGGGATGGGATTGGTTCACAAGTGGTGAGATGTGATTTGGAGAGTGAAGATGAAAGTTGATCTTCCATGATGGTAGAGAAGTTGGTTTTGGAGGAGGAGAGTTGAGTATTTATGAGTTGAGCATTTATTCTTCTGCTTGAAGAATAAGGCAAAGTCTTCAGCTGAGATGAGTGGAGAAGAAGGGTGAGCTGGGGAGCGGAGGAGAGAATTGAAAGTACTGAATAGCTCTTTAGGGTTGTGAGACAGGGATGATATGAGAGAGTAATTGCGCAGCATTTTGATAACTTTTGTTACTGGATGTGCTCCCTTGTTACGGGCTTTTGTTATTGGCTTGTCTCCCTTTTTTTGGCAGCCGCACAGCAGTCTGCCTTTTAGATGATGGACAGAAAAATCATGTGCTCCAGTGAATGACAAGCTCTGCTTCAAGTGATCTCTCCTCCTCTTCCTCCACCTCCAGACACTGAGTGATGCAATCTCGACAAACAACTCTGGCTCTGGTGAGCAGTGGTCATGGGTCTGCAGTTTGCAGGGGCGGCAGGAGTTGGTTAGCTTGGCCCTTTTTTGAGACTGCAAAGGATGACCCAACTCAGGTTATCTGCCAACTTTGTAAAAAACGACGAGTAGAGGCAAAAAATCCAATAAGCTGACTATTACATGCATGAACCAGCACATGTGCGATCAACATGCGTTAGTCTGGGAATCTCACTGCCCTAAAATGCGGACTAGCAGGCTTTGCCAACCACTGGCCGCTCCATCAACCACATCTGCTACTTCTTTCTCCTCCATCAAAATGACAAGTGTTCTCTCACAGGTCTTTATCTGCAGAACCTCTGCTTGTTTACATGCTACAGTCATGGTGAAAAAGAGCCTGTTAGCTGTTCCAGAAGTGGCATGCCTGCTGTTTTTAACCAATCTCAGACATCGAGCATATCACATCTTTCTCAATCCACAATTGCATCCCCACCTGCACCTCACTGACAGTACAGCAGTTTGTAATGTTTACTCTACTCCACCCTCTTTCAGCACAGCAGCCAGCCCTCATTTGCACAGTTGTAGTCACTTAAAATTTTGTTTCCTCCTACACATGGCAAAGCTAAGAGCTTGAACTTCACTATCTCCAATCTATTAATAATAATAATCTTTTTTTATATAACACAAACATATTCCGCAGTGCTTTACAAGTCAGCAGTTCATATAAAACAGTCATAAGTTACAAAGTTAATGTTAATCCAATAATTAAAGCAAAAATAATGAGGACCCTGATCGTAGCAGCTTACATTCCACAATAAGATGGGGGTGACAAAAAGTACAGGTACTTATTTACAATGATGGTCCATCCATCTTGAGGAAAAGGGGGATAGAAAAAGCTTGCCTGAGGTAGTCGCCAGCCAATATTTGTACTGCTTTTGGATGTGGTGGAGTTTGATGACAAATTATTTTCACAGAAGTAGAGAATGGGGTATGTATAAAAAGGACTTTGATTAAGGAACATGATAGGTCAGCCTAAATAGATGTGTTTTTAGGGAGTGTCTAAAAATGTGTAAATTGTGTAATTTCAGGGGTAGAGAGGGGAAGAGATGAGTTATCTAAGTAGATTGAACAGAGCAGGACAAAGACCAGATCAAGAGTGTTACTGTTTTTGTGTGTCACATCATGAGATGGAGAACTAAACTACTAGAAAACAGTGGTTGAAGAATAAAACTGCTAAACACTTAGAATTGGATAACTAAGCCACTGTACACCAGAAGATGGAGAACTAAACTACCAGACAACAGGGGTTGAAGAACTAAACTACTAAACACCTAGATTTTTGAGAAGTAAACCACTACACACCAGGGGATGGAGAACTAAACCACCACGAACGGATGGTGAACTAAGACACTAGACACTGAGGTGTCCCTAGACAGCAAATCTTGAAATCCCTAGGGCTTGTGGGACATAACTCTGTATCTAACACTTCCTCCACTGCTTCTGCCTCCTCCACTGCTTGTAGTACCTCCAACTGCGCCCTCAACCTCTCCCTTAATGAGACATGCTTTCTAACAGTGCAGAGAGAATACCCCCACTGCTGTACTGTGGAGACATGGAAAACTACTATCAGGCAGTGTTTTAATAAATATGCCTTGGAGATCGCAGTCATGCAGCTCAAGCATTGTGGACAGCTATTCAGGCCGAATTTGAGCAACAGCTGTCTCCACTTATCCTAGAGTCAGGGAGTCAGGGAAGACCATGTGTGATAACAATGCGTACCTGTTGGCAGACCTACACTGGGGCAACTTCACCTATGTGCCTTGCATGGCTCACATCCTCGACCTCGTGGTACAGAAATTTCTACGCCACTATCCCATCCTGGATGCACTGCTGCAGAATGCACAGTCACTGTGTGTTCATTTCTGTGTCCACTCTCCATGTGTTATCAACTTGCATCCCTAAAGCGGTCTTTTGGGCTTACGTTTAGCCAGTTGATATGTGCTGTGATGACACGATGGAATTCCGCTCTGCACATGTTGCAGCGACTGTGGCAGCAGCAAAGACCCCTGGCAAAGTATGACATTTTGCATAGTCTGGCCCAATGCAGTGCGAACGTGTTGAAAATCACGTTTGTGGAGAGGGCACAGATGAAAGATCTTTGCACCCTTCTGCACAGTTTCAAAATGGCTGCTAAAACGGTTAGTGCTGACGTTACCATCATCAGCATCACTATTACGGTCATCTACATGCTGCAGCACACTTTTAATAGTCTGCGTAAGGAGGTGGTGGTCCCAGAGGAAGAGTTGGAAGCAGAGAAGGATGCAGAAGTGATAACAATATCTCAAATTTCTGGTCTGGGAGGGTGGATTTCAGTGACCAAGGGGGGCTTATGGTACCAAACAAACTGTTAGTTAAGGTGCAGGAGCAGAGGAACAAATGAAGGGCACAGGAAGAAGTGATGGGAGCACAACAGTCAGGAGATGAAGAGGATAATGATCCCCTCTGTGTTGTTCGTGGTTGGCGGGATGGGACATAGAAAGCAAGCTTGAGTGTTACCCCACCAACACACCATGTACTTGGACCTCATGGAAGCGCTCGACACATGAGTGCCTTCTTGCTGCACTATCTGCAACATGATTGTTGGCCTTATTGTTAGGATTAGAAATAGTTCTGTCTGCTGAGTCGCCACACTGTTAGATCCATGGTACAAGAGTAAATTGTGCCAGATGCTTCTCTCCTCTGGAAAGGGATGGTGGGCATGCTGGAGAATCGAAACACGCTTGTTTCAATCTTAACAGTGTTTTTTCCCAAGACAGCAGTGAGGCACACAGTGTACATCACAGTTATAGATTTCCAATTCAGGGAACTTCAAGCCATCAAAGCAAAAACATTAGCAGCAGTGTACAGTCATTGCCAAAAGTTTTGAGAATGACACAAATATTATATTTTCACATGATCTGCTGCCTCTGGTTTTTATGTGTGTTTGACAGATGTTTTTATCACAGACAGAAATATTATTGCAAACATATGAGTAACAAAAGCTTATATTGACAGTTAGAATGAGTTAATGCGCAGTCAATATTTGCAGTGTTGACCCTTCTTCTTCAGGACCTCTGCAATTCTCCCTGGCATGCTCTCAATCAACTTCTGGACCAAATCCTGACTGATAGCAGTCCATTCTTGCACAATCAATGCTTTCATTTTGTCAGAATTTTTAGGTTTTTGTTTGTCCACCCGTCTCTTGATGATTGACCACAAGTTCTCAATGGGATTAAGATCTGGGGAGTTTCCAGGCCATGGACCCAAAATCTCTATGTTTTGTTCCCTGAGCCATTTAGTTATCACCTTTGCTTTATGGCAAGGTGCTCCATCATGCTGGAAAAGGCATTGTTGATCGCCAAACTGCTCTTGGAGGGTTGGGAGAAGTTGCTCTTGGAGGACATTCTGGTACCATTCTTTATTCATAGCTGTGTTTTTAGGCAAGACTGTGAGAGAGCCGATTCCCTTGGCTGAGAAGCAACCCCAGACATGAATGGTTTCAGGATGCTTAACAGTTGGCATGAGACAAGACTGGTGGTAGCGCTCACCTTGTCTTCTCCGAATGAGGTGTTTTCCTGATGTCTCAAACAATCGAAAAGGGGATTCATCATAGAAAATAACTTTACCCCAGTCCTCAGCAGTCCACTGCCTGTACCTTTTGCAGAATATCAGTCTGTCCATGATGTTTTTTCTGGAGAGAAGTGGCTTCTTTGCTGCCCTCCTTGAGACCAGGCCTTGCTCCAAGAGTCTCCGCCTCACAGTGCGTGCAGATGCACTCACACCTGCCTGCTGCCATTCCTGAGCAAGCTCTGCACTGCTGGTAGCCCGATCCCGCAGCTGAAACACTTTTAAGAGACGGTCCTGGCGCTTGCTGGTCTTTCTTGGGCGTCCTGGAGCCTTTTTGGCAACAATGGAACCTCTCTCCTTGAAGTTCTTGATGATGCGATAGATTGTTGACTGAGGTGCAATCTTTCTAACTGCGATACTCTTCCCTGTTAGGCCATTTTTGTGCATTGCAATGATGACTGCACGTGTTTCTTTAGAGATAACCATGGTTAACAGAAGAGAAACAATGATGCCAAGCACCAGCCTCCTTTTAAAGTGTCCAGTGGTGTCATTCTTACTTAATCATGACAGATTAATCTCCAGCCATGTCCTCATCAACACCCACACCTGTGTTAATGGAGCAATCACTGAAAAGAGGTTAGCTGGTCCTTTTAAGGCAGGGCTGCAATGATGTTGAAATGTGTTTTGGGGGATAAAGTTCATTTTCTAGCCAAATATTGACTTTGCAAGTAATTGCTGTTAAGCTGATCACTCTTTATAACATTCTGGAGTATATGCAAATTGCCATTAGAAAAAGTGAAGCAGTAGACTTTGTAAAAATTAATATTTGTGTCATTCTCAAAACTTTTGTCTATGACTGTAAGTGGCAGAGGCAGCATGGTGGCTTATTGGTTAGCGCTGCAGCCTTGAAGCACTGGGGTCCTGCGTTCAAACCCCACCAAGGAAAACATCTGCATGGAGTTTGTATGTTCTTTCCATGTTTGTGTGGGTTTCCTCCGGGTGCTCCAACTTCCTACCACACTCCAAAGACATACTGATGGGAAATATAGATTGAGAGCCCCAATGGGGACAGTGACACAAATGTGCAAAGGATGGTGGAAGAACCACAAAACCACGACCATAGAATATTTTATTAATCAAACTTAGTACAAACAGGTAAAATGCAATACGGAGCTAGATGGCATAAGTGCAGAAATTTGTGCAAAGCTGGAAAAGAGGCGCACTGCAATCAACAGAGAAACCCCTGAGCCTTATATACAATTATATGGTGCGGAGCTGCAAAGCACCATCGTGCAACTACAATATCAATACATGGACAAATGTCAGAGAGTTAATGCAGGATGGTACAATGGTATAACCTGGGTATCAGCTATCAGAGAGTAGTCATATACTATGGCACTGGGCTAATGAGGGGCAACAATGAAACATGTATGCAAATAATCCACAGATCTAATTGCCCTATTGCAAAAGTATCGTAACCTAGTGACATGACAGCTCAAGCTTTAGAGATCCGAAACGTGCGTTGAGGCAGACACATGGACCACCAGCATCCCTGAGCGTGCCCCCGATTATCCGATCAGGTATACACTTGTTTGAGGCACTAATTATTTACCGGTATGCTTGAGCTGTCATGTCAGTAGGTTACGATACTTTTGCAATAGAGCAAGTAGATCTGTCGATTATTTGCATCCATTTGCATCTATAACCATTTTAACCTCTATATTTGCTGGATAATTCTAAATTAACGGTGCAGCTTCTATCTATCATAATTTCCATGTTGAAGACATTGTCTTCCCACTTGATGTGGAGAAGTCTGCTGCAACAGCTCAGATTAAAGTGACTGAGCTATTTGGCATGCCGGCTGTAGACTGTCCTTGTCTCATTGGTATAGAGAAGTGTGGCAAGGACCACCATGCAGAAGACTTTAAGCTTGGTGGGGGGTAAGGTTGAGTCTCCTCCAGTCCAGATGTTCTTACAGAATCTCCCGAAGGCAGCGCTGACTTTGACAATTTTGTTGTTGACCTCAGTATCTATGTTCACTACGCCCAGGTAGCTGAAGTTGTCGGCTGCATACTTAATACATTATATCCCTTTATGAGTGCTTTTGTCAAAAGATGATAATTTTAATTTTTAGTTATTTCACGTTATAAGTGTTTTTTTCTTGTTATGGTAGACTGTTGTTTATAAGTTGATTTTATAATAAATTGCTTTGCTCTTGACAGTTCTTATCTATTGCTGGTGTGCTCTCTGCATAAAGCAATTCTTTGTTTTTAATTATTCCTTATTCATAACTTACAAACAAGGTAAAACAACTGAAAAGCAGGGTGCCAATTATTTATTTGGAAGAAAGATGCAGGATGCCAATTACTTATTAATAATGTACCTTCTTACTAAATTTAATTCTACTTTCATCATTTCAGTTTCTATTTTCTAACTTCATACAGAGCGCACCACTGGCACAAATGGGCCAAGAAATCCTGACAGCTGGAAAATGAGGAAATTCAGAATGGCAGCCAGGAAAAGTTAATTTTGTAGTTGTCACCTTGAGTGTCCCGACAAGCAGCATGGATGTTTTAAATGATTTAGGAACATCCATATTTCAAAGAAAATTCTTTATGACATTACTCCAATGATATTTTTGTTAAAATGTAGCTTTATTTGGGTCATCCGAAAACATGTCACATACTATACAGTACATGAGTGCTTCTAATAACTAGGGAGTTGTACTAGTTGTAATACAAGGCAAAATCTGTATAGGTAAACTCTCCGGAGAAGTGAAACCTCCTGTGCACTGATTAAAACAGAATGCTGTGTCTCATGAACCCTGCAGATTTTCATTATTAGGCTGGCATCACACTAGAGAGGAATACGGACGAGTGCTATGCGAGAAAAAATCGCATAGCACTCGGACCAATGTTAATCTATGGGGCAGCTCCCATCAGCAAATTTTTTCTTGCCCGTATTATACGGGACGAGAAAATCACAGCATGCTGCGATTGTCACCGTATTACACCTGTAATACGTCAATGCAAGTCTATGGGGGCGAGAAAAATACGAATTACAAACAGACCACACGTGTGACTTGCGAGAAATACGCACCGGTGTCCTTTAGAAAAGCCGGCAATTCAGTGCGGTATACTGTAAAATCACACTGACATGTTTAATAAAGAATCAAAAGAATAGATATATACACATAGGATACATATACTATATATTATTATTATTTATTATTATAGCGCAATTTAATCCATGGCGCTTTACATGTGAGGTGGGGTATACATAATAAATACAAGTACAGTAATCTTAGACAGTACAAGTTACGACTGGTACAGTAGGAGAGAGTACCCTGCCCGTGAGGGCTCACAATCTACAAGGGATGGGTGAGGATACAGTAGGAGAGAGGACCCTGCCCGTGAGGGCTCACAATCTACAAGGGATGGTGGAGGACACAGTAGGTGAGGGTAGAGCTTGTCGTGCAGCGGTTTGGTGGATCTGTGGTTACTGCAGGTTGTAGACTTGTCGGAAGAGGTAGGTCTTCAGGTTCTTTTTGAAGGTTTCCATGGTAGGCGAGAGTCTGATATGTTGTGGTAGAGAGTTCCAGAGCAGGGGGGATGCGCGGGAGAAATCTTGTATGCGATTGTGGGAAGAGGATATAAGAGGGGAGTAGAGAAGGAGATCTTGTGAGGATCGTAGGTTGCGTGCAGGTAGGTACCGGGAGACGAGGTCACAGATGTATGGAGGACACAGGTTGTGAATGGCTTTGTATGTCATGATTAGGGTTTTGAACTGGAGTCTTTGTGTAATGGGGAGCCAGTGCAGGGATTGACAGAGGGGAGAGGCCGGAGGGAATAGCGGGGGACAGGTGGATTAGTCGGGCAGCAGAGTTTAGAATAGATTGGAGGGGTGCAAGAGTGTTAGAGGGGAGGCCACAGAGCAGGAGGTTGCAGTAGTCGAGGCGGGAGATGATGAGGGCATGCACTAGGGTTTTTGCAGATTCTTGGTTGAGGAATGTACAGATACGTGAGATATTTTTGAGTTGAAGTTGTCAGGAGGTGGAGAGGGCTTGGATATGTGGTTTAAAAGAGAGATCAGTGTCAAGTATATATATATATATATACATGTCATGGAGACACACATATATATGTATATTTATAGTTCATGGAGTTCTACATAGCATAATAGCCGCTAAATCAATTGCCGGCTTCTGTAAAATCATTACAGAACCCGACATGAAATGACACATGGTTTACATACAGTAAACCATTTCATTTCATTTAGTTTTATATACCGTATTTTCTGGCGTATAAGACGACTGGGCGGATAAGACAACCCCTCAACTTTTCCAGTTAAAATATAAAATCTTCTTAAAAGTGGGGGGTCTTCTTGTACTCCAGGTGTAATCTTATAGGGTGGGTGTGGATCAATCTGCATATCTTGGGGGAGTGGTCCTGATGATGAAGGGAGGGGGCATCTCACAGAGAAGGTGTTGGAGTATCCCCTATTACCTCATTGTGGCAGCGGTGCTCTCTAAGGGTCTCTGTGCAGGGGGCGGCAGTGGTAGCTCCTCTTTCAGCAGCGTGGAGGCGCTGTGCTGGGGGGTGACAGCAGCTCTTTGTGCAGAGTCAAGGCTCTGCCGAAATTTCCTCAAAAGCCTGGAGGCCCCTGCAGCTCCATTGCTGCGATGCGGTGGCCTCTGGGAAAATGGCCGCTGGGGGCGGCGCATGCTCAGTTTCAGATCTCGTCTCCCGAGATCTCAGGACGAGATCTGAATCTGTGCATGCAGCTGCCATTTTCTCGGAGGCCACCGCTTCGCAGCAATGGAGCTTTCAGGGCCTCCGGGCTTTGAGGAAATGCCGGTGGAGCCCCGACTCTGCATAAAGACCCGCCGCCGCCCCCCCAGCAACATCTGGCCCCAGTCACCCTTGAAAAGGCACATCTATTATTAGATGCGCCTTTTCTGGCATTTAGCCTCTCTATTCCCATTGCCTTCAGCGGTGGCTCATGGATTAATAAGGGGTTATTGTCACCTTGCTATTGAAAGGTGAAATTAATCCGGGTTAATAATGGAGAGGTGGCAATAAGACAACTATCTATTATTAATCCTATAGTAGTAAAGGGTTAAAAAGACACACACATTAACTAAAAATTCTTTTAATGAAATAATTACACAAAGTCTTTGACCAAATTTATTATTCTGCTAATCCAACTGAATCCCTTGTTCTCCTGTAAGCAAAAAAATAAAAAAGCAACAATATCCTTACCTCTCCGCCGTTCAGTCAGGTCCCCTGCTGCAATCCATCACAAGTGGTTAACTAATTTACAACAGGGACCGATGCTAATGCGACCGTCCCAGCTGTAAACCACTGCAGAATGAATGAAATCATGTCTTGCCAGGCTCCCCGGCTGTCCGGAGATTAACTGATTAGCGTGGGAAAGTTTCTGAACTTTTATCCACGCTATTGAGTTCACTTCAGCTCAGCCAGGGACTCCACGCAGCCTCACTGACTACCACTGACGCAAATCTTTTCATGGCCAAGCTTGAAAGCGACTTTTTGTCCTCATGTCCCATCAGGCCTCTGGCCTACTACCACTACATTGATGATATTTTAATCATCTGAACAGAGTCTGAGCAACAGCTAAAGATGTTCCACGAACAGTTTAATCAATATCATTCCACCATCAACTTAACACTCAACTACTCCAACACTGAAATTAACTTTTTAGACACCATCATTAAGCTAAAGAACAATGAAATAGAGGCATCCCTGTATCAGAAGCCAATCGACCGGCCAACATACCTTAAATGGGACAGTTTCCATCCAAAAAAACTCTATTGTCTACAGCCAAGCCATCAGATACAATCATATACTGTATGTTCCAACCCCATGGATATAGATGAACACCTTGGTCGCATCAGAAAGACTTTTTTGAATCAGGGCTACCATCCAACAACAATTGAATGCCAAATTACAAGAGCCACTAGAATATTGAGGAATCACCTGCTACATCACAAAGCTAAAGATGAAAATAACCGGGTGCCTCTGGTGGTCACCTACAATCCAAATCTGGAGGTGCTAAGCGGAGCTGCATGGAAATTACAAACTTTACTACAAAAAGATGCTTGATTACAATTCACATTTCCAGACCCCCCACTACTGTATTTTAGGCAGCCCCCAAATCTAATAAGCATCATTGTCAGAAGCTCCCTGTCCACTCCAACAGCCACAGGAACCTTTCCTTGCAACAAGAAAAAATTTAAAACCTGTTCATTTATAATGACCACGGACAAGATAAAGATTCCCAACTCACATCAGCACTACAAGATCCCAAGTACTTTCAGTTGCATCACATCTAATGTGGTGGACTTAATTATTTGTACTAAATGTCCTGGGCAAAAACTGAGAACAAGGATGAATTCTCATTGCCACACAATAAGAGAAAAAAGAATAGATCTACCTGTTGCAAAACATTTTTGTATCCCCGGTCATAGCATGATACACATGAAATTACTTGTATTAAAAGGTAACATTAAGTCTCAGAGACAGAAGAGTCTGGGAATATAAACTCATGACAACCTTTGACACACTCAGTGCAGGAATGAATGTGTCGCATGGATATATGTCTTTTTACATCAATTAAGGAATTTGCTCTTCAGACCTTCTGGGGGCATCACAATACCAGACCCCAATCAGAGAACAATAAAACTTTCACACTCCTTATCTATGAGCTGTTCCAATATTTATGTTCAACTCTATCCCATAATGACAGTTCTGCTTCATGTCACTTGTCTTATCTATTGCATTGTTTCTGTGCAGTGGTGTGTATAAATATGTGATTCTTCAGATTTTGTATTAGTCTTTACCTGATGTAGAGACCTGAGAAGTCTCGAAAGCTTGCAATTAGGGATGAGCTTTCCGATATTGCAATATCGGAAATCGGCCCGATATTTGCTATATCGGAATTCCGATTTCCAATTCCGATATTTTTTTCACATCGGAAATCGGAAATCCCATAATCCTTCAGCCTCTGAGCGCTCCGTGGAGCCAATCAAGAGCTGAAGAATTGCTGACAACATTGTGTAACTCCCCTAAGCTTAGTAGGAGGCGTCCAAACTTGCTAGCTAGGGGCTGCGCTGAGATTCGCTGGCTGGATGGTGTGATCAGGCAGTATAAAAGGCTGCGCCGCGTGAAATTGCCGTTCTGAATCCATCAATAGAGATGAAGGCAGGGAGTAAGGGACGTCCCCGTGGCGCCAAGGAAGAGGTGCATCAGCAGCTAGACATGGTGCACATCCAGAGCAAGCAGCAGGCCCAAGTCACTCAGCACCTACTTTCACCTGGCAGCAGTCATTTATGCGCAGCTTGTTAGGAGCACAGGGCCATAGGCTGATAAGAGAGGATCAAGTAGAAACCGTTGTTGGTTGGATGGCAGCTGAGGCATCCATCTTAATGAGCGCAGCATCCTCCCAGGACCTCTCCACCACATCGGGTCAGGCTACTGAAGAGCATCACCCATCTGCTTCTTCATTGCCCACTAAATTGCCCAGACATTCAGAAGGCCAGGAGCCAACCTTAATCCTCTTCTCAGAATCTGTTGGCTTGGAATCTGTGTGCCAGCCAGACAGCATTCCTGCAGCTGAAGAAGAGGTAATGAGCACAGATGCGCAACCACTGTGTGCGTCTGAGGAAGAAGTGGATGATGGGCCAGTGCCCACAGTGACCAGACCCCAGTCAGCAGATGATGATGAAACTCAGCTGCCAGTTTCTGCTGATGAAAGTGTATTGGATGACGAGGTCCTTGACCCATCATGGCATGCTGAGGGGCAGCGAGCAAGTAGGGATAGCTCAGAGGAAGAGCTTGCAGGTGTGGCGCAGCGTGGCCGTCCACGTGGGAGAGGAAGAGGGAAAAATTTGTTGTCTGCTCCCTCAACTTCAGCACCCGTTAGGAGCAGGGCTCTTTTAAAGAGCACAAGGGGTGCGCCCAAGAGTTGTGGTGCATGGGTCTTTTTCGACCAAGTTGCAGATGACGTTACAGTAGTCAGATGCAAGCTTTGTCGACAAACTGTGCGGAGAGGGAAGAACGTCAGCAACCTTAATACCACCAATATGTTGACGCATGTCAGGAAGAAGCACCCTGTGGAGTGGCAGCATCACACCCAAGATGATTCGCCACCTGCAGCTGGTCCCCCACCTTCCATCTCTTCAGCCACCTCGCAAACAGCTGCCCCCGCTTCCTCGCCAGAATGCCAGGGTGCATCTGCAGGCAGTGTTGTACGGCGGCACACTGTCTGTACTTCGTCAGCATCAGCATCCCAATCGCTGGCATCCTCACACTCCCAATTAAGTGTGCAGCCATCTGTCACACATGTGTGGGAGAAAAGGCGCCCGTACTCGTCAAACCACCCACGAGCACAGGGCATGAATTCTCGCATTGCCAAACTGCTTGCAGTGGAAATGCTACCATTCTGGCTGGTGAGCAAGCCAGCCTTTATCGATATGTTGGGGTTTGCAATCCCACAATACAGCGTTCCCAAACGCTTCTACTTCAGCAGGCAAGCCGTCCCCGCCCTCCAACAGCATGTGGAGCGTAAAATTAAGCATGCGCTACAAAATGCAGTTAGTAGCAAGGTCCACGTGACCACCGACGCAAGGACCAGTCTGCATGGCTAGGGACGCTACATTTCCATCACCGCCCATTGGGTAAATGTAGTTGAGCCTGGAACTGAAGTAGACAGTGCAAGTGCGCGGGTCCTGCCAACTCCATGGATTGCAGGCCTCTCCTCCGTACAAATTGACTCCTCCTCATACTCCTCGTCAGACTTGCCTACACCCAGACATACCACAACAACCGATTTCAGCACTGCATCGGCCAAACATCAACAGGCCGTGTTGAAATTGGTTTATCTGGGTAATGTTAGCCACACCGCAACCGAGCTGTGGAACACGCTCAAGAAGCAGAGCGACATGTGGCTTGCGCCGCTCAACCTCCAGCCAGGTATGGTGGTGTGTGACAACGGCCGAAACCTGGTCGCGGCTCTGGGCCTAGGTGGTTTGACTCACATTCCATGCCTTGCCCATGTCCTAAACTTGGTGGTGCAGAGTTTCCTTAGTAACTATCCTGACCTTGAGGAGCTTCTGCACAAAGTCAGATACGAGTGCTCTCATTTGCGGCGTTCAAGCATGGCTGCATCGCGCCTTTCAGCCATGCAGCGCAGATTGGGCCTGCCCGAGCACCGCATCATTGTTGACCTCCCCACCTGGTGGAATTCGACTTTGCATATGCTGCAGAGGTTGTGTGAGCAGCAACCTGCAATTATGGAGTTGCAGCTGCAGCTGCAGCAGGCGCAAAGTAGGCGACACACATCTCAGCCCTCCCACTTTACAACCACAGAGTGGGCAACCATGAAGTACATATGCACCATTTTGAAGTGCTTCGAGGACTCCACTCTGATGGTGAGCGCGGATGCTGCCCTACTCAGCCTGACTATTCCCCTTATATGCCTTATAGAATCATCACTTAAAGGACTAAGGGATGAGGTTTTTAAGGAGGAGGAGGAGTATAATGTGACACTTGCACCAACCAGCCAATCTTCATCGGCCCGGTTGGTACAAAGCTCTGGGGTGCCTCACAAAGGTCCAGGCAGAACACAGCAAGCGAGGAGGATGAGGAGGACTATGAGGATGAGCTAGAGGGGGAAAGTACACAGCGCTCTACTAGTAGTCACCAGATAGAGCGTGGATGGGGTGATGCAGATCAGCCAGAGCACATTCCTCCAGCTGGTGACAGCGATGCATGGCCAGTTGGCAGCCTTCAGCACATGAGTGACTTCATGCTGCAGTGTCTGAGAAAAGACCCACGCGTGGCTCGTATTCTCCACACAAATGACTACTGGGTGGCCACCCTGTTAGATCCACATTACCAGGACAGCCTTGAAAGCCTAATTACACTGTTGAACCGGGCGCGTAAAATGCAGGAGTACCAAGAAGCACTGGTTAATTCACTCTTTTCCACCGTATAGCAGTGATGCGCGTGCACTAGCAGGCACCTCAGTGTGTCCTGCGCCCAGCGGAATCCGTTCAGAAGCCGGTAGCAGAAGCAGTACATCTGCTACTGACAGGTTCAGTATACCCAACCTGTTCCAACGGTTTCTGAACCGCAAACAGTTCAGGCACCATCAGCACAGACAGTGCAACGCCACTTTCACAGCATGCTGTGTTTCTGGGCAACAGTACCGTCAGCTGTACCTCGTTAGACCAAAGTGGAAAAAAGGACGACAGATGCCAAACACCTATAGGCAGAAGCACAAGAGCACGGGATCCAGCCACGCCGGCTGTTTCGTGGCAGTGAAGTGCGAACACAGGTGCCTCCCCCAAAGGGTAAACCGAGTTCCAGCATCGCCAGCTGGTTCTCGGGAGTGCCCAAGGGCACAGGTACCTCCTGCTCCAAACCGTGTTTTAACAACGCTCGCTCTAACCCTAACCCTTACCCTACTAACCATAAACCCTAACCCTACCCCAACTAATCCTAACCCAAAGAAAAAACACCGCTGTTAAGAAGATGGCGACCAGTTTTCCTGCTACAGTTTTCGCTCTGTGCATTTTTCTAGCGATATTTTTTGCTACTCTGCCTCTGCATACTCCTTCCCCATTATGTTTTCCCTCCATTTTATCCATTATATAGCACTGTAGTGGTCATTTTGTAATTCTGATTTTTTTCTCACATTGATTTGCATTGATATCGGAAATCGGAAATTCCGATATCGGATATTTTTCCAATATCGGAAATCGGAATTCCGAAACGATTTCGGGCAATATCGCTCATCCCTACTTGCAATTTGTTACCATTAGTGTTGAGCGATACGATACCGCAAGTATCGGGTATCGGCCGATATTAGCTGTTTCGGCCTTTCGATACTTAGTTCCGATATTTTCCATATATCGTATACCGGAATCGGAAGTTCCCATAATTCTTTGAGAGGCAATGTGATTTTAGTCAGCCAATGAGGAATCCTAAGAAGTGTGGGCACATCCTGTACTGCTGCGGTCATGTTAACTAACGGCATGGCTGTGATTGGATGCTCAAATGATGTCAGAATGCACTATAAAAGGCGCCGCCGCCATTTTAGCGTCACTGTGCTGTGAATTCAGTAAGGGACAGAACGCTGCTGTGCTGACTCTGAGGGACAGTTAGAGATTGCGATTTAGTGTACTGTGCTGTAGGCAGGCTAGCACCAACCGCTGTGTAAAGCTTCCTTTTGCCTGCAGTGTTGTTTTAACAGCTCTGCAAGGTGTGTGTGAGTGCAGGTGACGCTGCAGTTTGCTCTGCATGCAACGCTGTCTGTAGGCATCTGCACGTGTCACTCACAGACTCTTTTTTTTTTCTTCAGTGTAATTCTTGCTGCTCCATGCAATTTAACTATTAGTGTGACGCGCTTCCATCCGTATCCAATACATTGGTTGCAAACACTATAGAAGTAGAAAGGAGTGCCTTTTACGATTGTGAACAGTGTGTTCAGGTTCACTTCAGTTTGTGTTTTCTTATTGTGTGAGTGCACTCACGCTCCAGTTTTGTTCAGCACTGCTGCTGTACTCTGCTACGTGTCACTCATGCCTCATCCTTTTATTTCTCTCAATGTATTCTGCTCCATCCATTTAAAAAATTAATCTATTAGTGTGACGCGCTTCCATCCGTATCCAATACATTGGTTGCAAACACTATAGAAGTAGACAAAGGAGTAGCCTTTCACAGATTGTGAACAGTTGTGTTTCAGTGTTCACTTCAGTCTGTGTTTTTTATTTTTTGAGTGCACATCACGCTCCAGTTACTTGTTCAAGCACTGCTGCTTGTACTCTGCTGAGCGTGTCTCAGTGCCTCATCCTTTTCATTTCTCTCCAATTGGTTCTGCTCCATTCCATTTAAAATAAATATAATCTATTAGTGTGATGCGCTTCCATCCGTATCCAATACATTGGTTGCAAACACTATAGAAGTAGACAAAGGAGTAGCCTTTCACAGATTGTGAACAGTTGTGTTTCAGTGTTCACTTCAGTCTGTGTTTTTTATTTTTTGAGTGCACATCACGCTCCAGTTACTTGTTCAAGCACTGCTGCTTGTACTCTGCTGAGCGTATCTCAGTGCCTCATCCTTTTCATTTCTCTCCAATTGGTTCTGCTCCATTCCATTTAAAATAAATATAATCTATTAGTGTGACGCGCTTCCATCCGTATCCAATACATTGGTTGCAAACACTATAGAAGTAGACAAAGGAGTAGCCTTTCACAGATTGTGAACAGTTGTGTTTCAGTGTTCACTTCAATCTGTGTTTTTTATTTTTTGAGTGCACATCACGCTCCAGTTACTTGTTCAAGCACTGCTGCTTGTACTCTGCTGAGTGTGTCTCAGTGCCTCATCCTTTTCATTTCTCTCCAATTGGTTCTGCTCCATTCCATTTAAAATAAATATAATCTATTAGTGTGACGCGTTTCCATCCGTATCCAATACATTGGTTGCAAACACTATAGAAGTAGACAAAGGAATAGCCTTTCACAGATTGTGAACAGTTGTGTTTCAGTGTTCACTTCAGTCTCTGCGTAATAACCACACTTAGGCCTTATAACTTTTCTGACTTTCTTTATCAATCTACCAAGATGAAGAAGGCAGGGAGTAAGGCACGTGGTCATGGCCGTGGAGTTTCAGCAGGGAGAGGACGTGGGGATTCTGTGGCTGCTGCCGCCATCAGTGACACAGCATCCACCAGTTTTACCCATGAGCGTTCCTTTATGCGCAGTTTGGTAGGAGCTCGGCGTGCACCCCTGCTGCGGGAAGAACAAATTGAAGCCGTTGTTGGTTGGATGGCAGCCAATGCATCGACTTCAATTCCTTCCACCTCCTCTCAGGAACACAACACTGTTGAGCAACCATCTGTCTGTTCACCGCCTGTCAAATTGCCCAGGCAGTCAGAGAGTTCTGTACAGGAGCCAGCTAGTCTCTGCTTCTGTTCTCAGAATCTGTTGGCTCGCAAACACGGGCACAGGCAAGCAGCATTCTGCAATTTGAAGAAGAGGGAGTATGCAGTGATGCGCAACAGCTGTGTCTCTCTCAATCTGAAGAGGCGGGTGAGCCAGTGCCGATGGACAGCACACCGCAGAACGCATCTTATGATGATGATGAGACTCAGGTGCCAGGTTTTGTGGAGCATGGTGCTGCCCAGACCATCCAACAGCAGCAGGTGTTGGAAGAGGGTAGTGGAGATGATGAAGTCCGAGACCCAACATGGCGTGAGCAACAGGAAGGTGGTGGGAGCAGCTCTGAGGAAGAGATTGTCCCAACGGTACAAAGAGGAGGGAGAGGTAGGCTGCAGACTCGCTTGCCTGTAGTCTCCAGTTTGGCACCTGTTGGGAGCAGTTCTCTTAGAAATGTCAAAATTGGCGCTCCCATGACTTGCACTGCGTGGTCCTTTTTTGACAGACTTGTACATGATATTTGCTATGTTCAATGCAAGCTGTGTAAGCAAAAAGTTAAAAGAGGTAAAAATATCAGTAACCTGAATACCACAAATATGTGGAAACATGTACGGACAAAGCACGTAGCTGAGTTACAAAGACACACTGGAGATGTAGGCCAACCTACAGCAGCACCTACATCTTCAGGTCGTGTTGGAGCCTCTACCTCCAGCTCACACACACCTGGTTCGGCTTCCTCACAGGATCTCCATGGAAGAACCTCGGTCACTGTTGTCCATAGACAAACTGTTATTCCACCCACAGCAGCAAGTTCACAGTCATCGTCACACTCCCAGACCACAAAACAGCCATCGGTACCACAGGCATGGGATAAAAGACGGCCATACTCGGCAAACCATCCACGAGCACAGGCTCTGAATGCTGGCATTGCAAAACTCCTGTCCCTTGAAATGCTGTCATTCAGGCTGGTGGAGACTGACAGTTTCAGGAACTTTATGGCATTGGCAGTCCCACAATATAATGTGCCAAGCCAATTTTATTTCAGCAGGCAAGCCGTCCCTGCTCTGCAAAAACATGTCGAGGGAAACATTAAACATGCGCTACTAAACGCCGTCAGTAGCAGGGTCCACCTGACCACCGATGCGTGGACCAGTACCCATGGCCAGGGACGATACCTTTCCCTCACTGCCCATTGGGTCAATGTTGTGGAGCCGGGTACAGATCTTGCCAGTGGCGCTGTACGTGTTCTGCCAACTCCAAGGATTGCAGGAATCCAGTCTGTACACATTGATTCCTCCTCCTACTCCAGTTCCTCAGAATCATCGCTGCACGAGCCGTCACGGTATACCTCCACATGGACCCGTGAACGCTTACCTGTTGCGACCGATATGAGCACAGCCGTGGCCAAACGTCAACAGGCCGTCCTGAAATTAATTTCCATGGGGAATCGAAGCCACACAGCGCAGGAGCTCTGGGATGCCATCAAGCAGGAGAGCGACGTGTGGTTTTTGTCAGCTAATCTCCAGCCAGGCTTGGTAGTGTGTGACAATGGCCGAAATCTGGTGGCAGCTCTGGGCCTTGGCAACCTCACTCACATACCATGTCTGGCACATGTGCTCAACTTGGCCGTGCAGAGTTTTTTGAGGGACTATCCGGATCTTGATGCACTGCTGCACAAGGTCCGCCTAGAGTGCGCTCACTTGCGACGTTCCAGCATGGCCAGATCGCGCATTGCAGCTCTGCAAGTCAGATTTCGCCTTCCTGAACATCGCATCATATGTGACGTACCCACCAGGTGGAATTCCACGTTACATATGTTGGAGCGGTTGTAGAGTATGGAGTATCAGCTGCAACAGGCGCAATCAACTCGCAATTTGCGCCGTTCACACTTCACCACTACTGAGTGGGCCTCTATGAAGGACATCTGCGACGTTTTGCGTGCGTTTGATGTCTCAACGCGGATGGCGAGTGCAGATGATGCACTAGTCAGCATGACTGTCCCCCTTATCTGCCTGCTTCAGAAATCACTGAAAGCACTAAAGGAAGAGGTTTTGGAAGAGGTGGAGGATGAGGAGTCACAAATTCAATTACCTTCAGGACAGTCATCGCAACGTGGTTCCTCACAGAGGGCTGGGCAGGGCTCACTTTGTGAGGAGGATGAGGAGGAGGAGGAGTCAATGGAGGAGGAAGAAATCCCTACAGAGGGAGGTACACAACGCTCTAGTCAGTATGTAGAGCGAGGGTGGGGTGATGCAGAGGAGGTAGAGATGACGCCTCTTCCAGAGGACAGCCTTTGTTGGCCAGTTGGGAGTCTGCAGCACATGGTTGATTTCATGCTTCAGTGCCTGAGAAACGACCGCCGCATCGCCCACATTCTCACCACGTCAGATTATTGGGTGTACACCCTCCTAGACCCTCGCTACCGGGACAACTTACAAACCCTCATCACACCGGTGAACCGGGACCGTAAAATGCAAGAGTACCAAGACACACTGGTGCAATCCATACTGTTGTACATTCCAGCCGAGAGAGCTGCTGCTGCTGCTACTGCTTTACAAAGCAGCTCTGTGCGTCGAGGCAGTGTAGACACCTCTACAACAAGAGAGAGCACAAGCAGCGCCTCTGCACAGGGCAAGAGCTGTATGTTACAAATGTGGCGAAGTTTTGTGACAGCGCCAGCAAGGTCTACACCATCCGAGACGGCTCCAGTCACCAGGAAGAAACGTTTCCGTAAGATGGTGACAGACTACTTGGCTTTCCCTCTAAGTGTACTCCCGGATGCCTCTTCCCCTTTCAAAGTTTGGGTCTCTAAGTTGGATACATGGCCAGAGCTTAGCCAGTATGCATTGGAGGTGCTGGCTTGCCCTGCTGCCAGTGTATTATCTGAGCGCGTCTTTAGTGCTGCAGGTGGTGTAGTAACAGACCGTCGCATGCGACTATCCTCAGAGAATGTAGACCGGCTTACTTTTCTGAAAATGAACAAGGCATGGATCTCACCTGAATTTGCCTGTCCGTTTTCAGATTAAATAACTGTTTGGCAACGTTTTCCATGTCTCCTGTTATGTTCATCTTTCTACCACCTGAACTCTACTCCCTGGGCTACAACACCGCCATTTGTTGCTCGTAAGTAATTGGCAGGGGTACTGACTCCTGGCCAGCCTGGTTACAGCACGACAGCTGTTTCCTGGCAGTGTGAACGTCAATTATCCTCCAATAAGTTGTGCTGTCGTGTTGCATTCGGGTTAGCCGACTCTATGGTGCCTGCAGTTTAGGTGATTCCTATGTGTGCTGTGGGATATGTAAATAAAGGCTGTTTCCATTGTGACAATAGGACAAGCACCCACTGTAGGACTGTGTGATTCGGTAACTGCAGACGGCTTGCGTCCTGTCAACTTACATTTTCATGGGTGCGTTCTGCTACCCGTCCGGGGTCCAGTACCGTCAACTGGTTCTCCCCAGTGCCTTTGGCCTAGGTGCCTCCATCTCCGTATCCGAGTTCCACCAACGTCTGCTGGTCCTTGGTAGTGCTTTGGAGCACAGGTACCTCCTGCTTAGTAACCGTGTCACAGTAACGTCAGCTGGTACTCGGTTGTGACATTGCCTCTTTTCCTTCTGCTACCCGTCCGGGGTCCAGTACCGTCAACTGGTTCTCCCCAGTGCCTTTGGCCTAGGTGCCTCCATCTCCGTATCCGAGTTCCACCAACGTCTGCTGGTCCTTGGTAGTGCTTTGGAGCACAGGTACCTCCTGCTTAGTAACCGTGTCACAGTAACGTCAGCTGGTACTCGGTTGTGACATTGCCTCTTTTCCTTCTGCTACGCGTCCGGGGTCCAGTACCGTCAACTGGTTTTCCCCAGTGCCTTTGGCCTAGGTGCCTCCATCTCCGTATCCGAGTTCCACCAACGTCTGCTGGTCCTTGGTAGTGCTTTGGAGCACAGGTACCTCCTGCTTAGTAACCGTGTCACAGTAACGTCAGCTGGTACTCGGTTGTGACATTGCCTCTTTTCCTTCTGCTACCCGTCCGGGGTCCAGTACCGTCAACTGGTTCTCCCCAGTGCCTTTGGCCTAGGTGCCTCCATCTCCGTATCCGAGTTCCACCAACGTCTGCTGGTCCTTGTTAGTGCTTTGGAGCACAGGTACCTCCTGCTTAGTAACCGTGTCACAGTAACGTCAGCTGGTACTCGGTTGTGACATTGCCTCTTTTCCTTCTGCTACCCGTCCGGGGTCCAGAACCGTCAACTGGTTCTCCCCAGTGCCTTTGGCCTAGGTGCCTCCATCTCCGTATCCGAGTTCCACCAACATCTGCTGGTCCTTGGTAGTGCTTTGGAGCACAGGTACCTCCTGCTTAGTAACCGTGTCACAGTAACGTCAGCTGGTACTCGGTTGTGACATTGCCTCTTTTCCTTCTGCTACCCGTCCGGGGTCCAGTACCGTCAACTGGTTCTCCCCAGTGCCTTTGGCCTAGGTGCCTCCATCTCCGTATCCGAGTTCCACCAACGTCTGCTGGTCCTTGGTAGTGCTTTGGAGCACAGGTACCTCCTGCTTAGTAACCGTGTCACAGTAACGTCAGCTGGTACTCGGTTGTGACATTGCCTCTTTTCCTTCTGCTGCCCCTCCGGGTTCCAGCACAGTCAGCTGGTCCTCGTTACTTCCATTGTCTCTTGCTCCATCTGATACCCGTCAGGGTTCCAGTAACGTCAGCTGGTTCTCGGAAATTAGACGACCTTAAAGACCACCCAGAAGAAGATGACGACAACAAGGACGACGAGCATGAAGCCAACCAGCCTGAACACCATCACAAAGAAAAAATAATAGATTACCCGGAAGAAGATCACCAACAGGACAAAGAAGGTTAAGACAAACTACAAGATACAGAACAAGAGACAGAAGAACAATAAGCAGAAGATCAAAAAGCAGAAGAACATGAAGTATAAGACCAAAATGAAGAGCAAAATATATGCTCTAAATTCTAAGCAGAAGAAGACTAAGCAATGTATGGGGGTGAGTCCGTTCCTCCTCGTGGTGCCCCTGGAAAATGCCTGCTGCTGCAGGCTAAACTGAACACGGACAAATACTGTTGTAATTTAAATCTTTTGTGACAGCAAGAACGGAAGGATGAACAATTCATACTTTTACAAATTACAAGTACAGGAATCTCTGTCACAAATAAGAATATGATGAAGAAGATGAAGAGGAAGAAGATGAAGAATTTGAATAAGAAGAAGATTAATTAGTTTAATAATAACAATATGAGTAATGTAAACAAAAACATGAATAGCAAGAAGTTTAAGAAGAAGATTAAGAAGGTGAAGATGAAGAATAATTTGATGAGAAAGATGATGCTGCTGAAGATTATGAAGGAGAAAGTGTGGCACTGGCAAAAGTTAAAAAGATGAAGAACATGGAAGTTGTGAAACATACATATTTGCCAAAATAGAAAAAAGGTTAACAACATTGTCAATTTGTTAGTCAATCCAAACGTATTTCCAAAAAAAAATATATTAATGCTATTCCAATGCATTGGGTTAAACAGGTATGCCTTTATTGTCTCCTCAACCTCCCCCAATACATTCTACATTAGTCTTTGTTGTTTTCCTTCATGTACAATTAACCAAGGCAAGAATGTTTTTTTTTAATGTCGATATTTGGTTCCCATAGACTTACATGGGACTTCCGGTATCGGAATCGGATATCGACGATATTTAGTGATATCGGCGATACCATTCCGATCCGATATTTTTAGATATCGAGCAGTATCGCTCAACACTAGTTACCATCTTTTCAGTTAGCCATTAAAAGGTATCAACCACTAAGGCCTCTAAAGTCTAAATAATTTTGTAACCTTGGCCAGATGTGTGCCTTGCCACAATTCTGTCTCTGAGTTCCTTGGCCAGTTTCTTTTGACTTCATGATTCTCATTTGGTCTGACATGTACCGTGAGCTGTGAGGTCTTATATAGACAGGTGTGTGCCTTTACAAATCAAGTCATAACAGTTTAATTAAACACAGTTGGACTCTAATGAAGGAGTAGAACCATCTCAAGGAGGATCACAAAGAAATGAACAGCATGAGATGTAAATATGAGTGTCTGAGCAAAGTGTCTGAATACTTATGACCATGGGATATTTCAGTTTTTCTTTTTTAATAAATTTGCAAAAATTTCTACATTTCTGTTTTTTTTTCAGTAAAGATGGGGTGCAGAGTGTATATTAATGAGAAAAAAAATGAACTTTTTTGCATTCACCAAATGGCTGCAATGCAACAACACATTATCACCTTATATTTTTGCACACCATTGTTTCCTTTTCTTTTCTTTTCCTTCACACCTTTCCCTCTCTTCACTACCTACCATCTATTCATTATACATTTCATATCCATTATTTTTTTCCCATTTGTATCCACACTTACACAGATGTATACATTTTTTATCTTATACTTCTCACTAATCCTTATTCTCAATTTTTACTATCACTTACTCATCACCTTGTTTCCATTCCCCTTGTTATCATCTTCTTCTTTCTCCTCTTTTCTTTTTTCCACATATCCACCCATTGTCAGTAACATCAGGACCTTTTCTTTTACCTGACAGGACCTACCCATGTGACCGGGCATCTCCACCTCTTCCCATGACCGCGGGCTGGATGGAATGCATGCTTGCATTGAGTTCCTGGTGCCCCTGCCTCCTGCTCTCACATCCCCTTGCCGTCGCATCAGCTGATTGCTACATCATTGATCACGTGTGCCGGCGGTGCCTGGCAACCTCCAATGTGGGGCATGTCATGACATGCCCACCCCAGTTCTCATTGGTCATTCCCACCATATATACCACTCTCTCCCTGGATGGCACCACCCTCTGACAAAGGCTGACACCGAAACGAGCTTCGGAGTGGACACATCCATGGGACATCTGACGAACCCCCTCTCCACTCTTCAGCAGGTACCACACAATTTGATTCTTTAGGCAATATGGCATTATCCTACACCAATTTAACCCCTTCATGACCCAGCCTATTTTGACCTTAAAGACCTTGTCATTTTTTGCAATTCTGACCAGTGTCCCTTTATTAGGTAATAACTCAGGAACTTCAACGGATCCTAGCGATTCTGAGAATGTTTTTTCGTGACATATTGGGCTTCATGTTAGTGGTAAATTTACGTTGATAATTTTTGTGTTTATTTGTGAAAAAAATGGAAATTTGGCAAACATTTTGAAAATTTTTCAATTTTCAAATTTTTTATTTTTATTCTGTTAGACCAAAGAGTTATGTGACACAAAATACCATATTTTTCGGACTATAAGACGCACCGGACTATAAGACGCACCCAGGTTTTAGAGGTGGAAAATAGGGAAAAATATATTTGAAGCAAAAAATGTGGTAAAATATTTAATAACATAAATAACATACTATTATATGTGATGTTATTATATATAATAACATGTTATTATGTAGGAAGCTACGGGTAGGAGATGGTGCTGCGGGACCAGTGTGGTGTCTGTAAACTACTATGTGAAGACGCTGGAGGGTCAATATAAGGCCGGGGTCACACATGCGAGAAACTCGCACGATTTCGTGTGAGTCTCTAGCATTAACACCGGCACTGCCGTTGGCACTCAGACTGGAGCGTGCGGCTGCATAGAAATAGAGACAGAGATGATAGAGACAGATTATAGAGACAGATGATAGAGACAGAGATGATAGAGACAGAGATGATAGAGACAGAGATGATAGAAACAGAGATGATAGAGACAGAGATGATAGAGACATAGATGATAGAGACAGAGATGATAGAGACAGAGATGATAGAGACAATGATAGAGACAGATGATAGAGACAGATGATAAAGACAGAAATGATAGAGACAGATGATAGAGACAGATGATAGAGACAGATTATAGAGATGATAGAGACAGATGAGACAGTGATGATAGAGACAGAGATGATAGAGACAGAGATGATAGACAGATGATAGAGACAGATGATAGAGACAGAGATGATAGAGACAGATGATAGAGACAGAGATGATAGACAGATGATAGAGACAGATGATAGAGACAGATGATAGAGACAGAGATGATAGAGACAGAGATGATAGAGACAGAGATGAGAGAGGGAGATGATAGAGACAGATGATAGAGACAGAGATGATAGAGACAGAGATGATAGAGACAGTATATAGAAACAGAGATGATAGAGACAGAGATGATAGAGACAGAGATGATAGAGACAGATGATAGAGACAGATGATAGAGATGATAGACACAGATGATAGAGACATAGATGATAGAGACAGAGATGATAGAGACAGATGATAGAGACAGAGATGATAGAGAGATGATAGAGACAGAGATGATAGAGACAGATGATAGACAGAGATGCGTTTTTTTAATGCGTTTCATGTGCGCACGATGCGCTGCGCAAAAAAACGCAAGTGTGAAAGTAGCCTAACCTTTTAATTAATTCTCTGTTATACAGTGTGTCTGAAGGACCTATGATGACATCATGAAGAGGCAGGGCTTTGGTCATGTGATGCTCCAGCCCGCCCTCTTCATGACCTCATCACAGGTCCTCCACAGGAGCATTCAGCATGGCATCAGCACAGCCCCTGTGCTGTCAGGTATGCGATGCTGTCATGGGTGTATCGCCATGAGGATCATCGCGATTACACACTCTGACTTCTCACAGCTGAGTTGCTGTTTCTTTGTGTTTGGTAATGAGGGAGTTAATTTTACCTAGCTCTTTGCTAAGACTAGGTCCAGCCTCGTCCGGCTGCTTTTGATTATGTTCTAATTAGCTTCCTTTATATACCTGCCAGTCTGGGTGTTAGATGCCGGTGAAAGCATTCATGTAGTCTAGCAGACTGGATCGGTTCTGAGAATATTTAAGCTAAGAGCTCCTTAGTTGTTTTTACTCTTATAGCTTATAGTTTATCTCTGAGACCTTAGGTGTTCCTACTGTGTGTGAGTGTTGTATGTAAGACTTTATTTACTTTATTCCTTGTCTTTCTTGTATGTCTTTCTGTTCATTAACCGTTACCTGTTCATTCCCTTTGGTGGTAATCAGGGTCCTTCTTAGGACTAGATTACAGTTGGCAGGGATTGATAGGAGACAGGGTTTACGCTGGTGGCCTGGACCTCTGTACCTTTAACAGTACCTCCAGGTAGAGGGATTAGTTAGGACCCCAGTTTAGGGTCAGCATAGACCCCGGTCACCCTCTAGCCGGAGACAGCGTATAACGGATTCCGTATTGACCCACTGGACTTTCTGTCAGGTAATTCTATGTTATCATATATCTATGCGCATGTTATATAGTATGTTGCCTTTTGATATAGATTACTGACATCACATATATATATATCTGCTATACAGCGTGACATTTTCACCGGTCCATACTAAAGATTCTCCCCAGCTGTCATGGATCCAGTAGCCCAGCTGGCCCGGCAGTTGCAGGGGTTGTCCATGGAGTTTGCAGACATTAAGTCCAAGGTTTTGTCCCCCCCGGAGCAAACCAGATCTGAACCTAAGGTTGCTCTCCCGGACAGGTTCACTGGTGGGCGGGACAAATTTTTTACTTTCCGGGAGGCATGTAAATTGTACTTTCGGCTGCGGCCTCGGTCATCTGGGAGTGAAGAGCAGAGGGTGGGAATTGTTATCTCGCTCTTACAAGGGGACCCTCAATCTTGGGCGTTCTCTATTCCTCCAGGCTCCCCAGATCTCCAGTCAGTGGATCGATTTTTTACTGCCCTGGGTCTGGTATATGATGATCCGGATCGGGTTTCCCTTGCTGAAACAAAGTTACGTAAAATACGGCAAGGAAATCGTCCAGCGGAGGAATTTTCTTCTGAGTTCCGTAGATGGGCAACAGATACTCAGTGGAATGACCCAGCTCTTAGGAGCCAGTTTTGTCAAGGGTTGTCTGACAAATTAAAGGATGTGTTGGCTCAGTATGATTCTCCTCCATCACTGGAGGCTGCTATGGCCCTCGCTATTCGCATTGATAGACGAATTCGGGGAAGACGTGAGGTAACTCCGCCTCCCGTGATGACTCCACCTACTACTAAAGTCCCTTATACTGAGGTTCCCCTGGTCTGTTCTGAGGAACCCATGCAGTTGGGAGGGACATCTTTTTGTAGGAGGGAATCGGCGTGCACCGCAAGACTAGAAGGTGTTTCTTTTGCGGGAGAGAGGGACATTTTGTTGGGGGGTGTCCATCCCGGGCCTCTTTGAGCAAAGGAGTTAACCTGGGAGTGTGTATTTCGTCCCCAAATCCCTCTCAGTTTCTCGTGCCTGCGGAGGTGGTGATTGGTACTAGAACTGAGAGGATTTCTGTTTTTCTTGATAGTGGGTCCGGGGCTAATCTGGTGGACGCTCGGTTTGCCCAGGTGCATGGTATGCAACTGAGTGTATTGGCCAAACCGGTCCCTATAGTCTCTATTGATTCTAGACCTCTCGGTCAAGGTAGCTTGGTACAAGCTGTTCATAACATAGATCTTCGAGTAGGGGCAATACATAAAGAGCAATTGTCTTGTTATGTGTTGGAGGGTCTACCTACTCCTATTGTGTTGGGACTTCCTTGGTTGGCTAAACATAACCCAGTGATTGATTGGCAATCCAGAAAGATAAGCCAGTGGGGTGAGTTTTGCAGGAATAACTGCATGAGCATGGTCATCGGTGCGGTTGTGCCTAGGACTTTGTCTCCTTTTCTGGAGGACTTTGGGGAGATGTTCTCAGAGGAGGGGTGTAAAGAGTTACCTCCTCATCGTGCATATGACTGCTCAATAAAGTTGCTTTCTGATGCCTTATCTCGTACTTTCCCAGGGGCCGGGAAGACGGATGATCCGGTTCCTATTCCTCAGGAGGGAGTTGTAGTGTCAGCTGTATGCTCTGAGCTTGAGGGGGAGGTATTGGGGGCTCAGGGGGACGCCCCTGTGGGACTTCCAGGGAGACTGATAGTTCCAGATCGGTTAAGACTGAAGGTTACGGGGAACCGTTACAAACGGATGGCTGATAGGGGGAGAGTTTCTGGTCTAGATCTGAAGGTGAACCATCTAGTTTGGTTGTCTACCAGGAATATAAAACTTAAAGTTTCCTCCTGGAGGTTGGGTCCCAGATTCATCGGGCCGTACAGGATCAGTTCCATAATTAATCCTGTGGCATTTCGTCTGGACCTCCCTCCTACGTTTAAAATTCATAATGTGTTTCACAAGTCATTACTTAAAAAGTATGTGGCACCAGTCATACCGTCACCTCTACCTCCTCCTTCAGTGGTGGTCAATGATAACGTGGAATTTCATGGGTCGAAAATCATTGACTCACGTCTCAGTCTCCGATCCCTTCAGTACTTGGTTCATTGGAAGGGGTATGGTCCTGAGGAGAGGACGTGGGTCCCTGCGTCTGATGTTAACGCAGATCGATTGGTTCGGACCTTTCACACAACTCACCCGGGCAGACCTGGCCCTGAGGGTCCGGAGTCCCCTCGTAGAGGGGGGGGTACTGTCATGGGTGTATCGCCACGAGGATCGTCGCGATTACACACTCTGACTTCTCACAGCTGAGTTGCTGTTTCTTTGTGTTTGGTAATGAGGGAGTTAATTTTACCTAGCTCTTTGCTAAGACTAGGTCCAGCCTCGCCCGGCTGCTTTTGATTATGTTCTAATTAGCTTCCTTTATATACCTGCCAGTCTGGGTGTTAGATGCCGGTGAAAGCATTCATGTAGTCTAGCAGACTGGATCGGTTCTGAGAATATTTAAGCTAAGAGCTCCTTAGTTGTTTTTACTCTTATAGCTTATAGTTTATCTCTGAGACCTTAGGTGTTCCTACTGTGTGTGAGTGTTGTATGTAAGACTTTATTTACTTTATTCCTTGTCTTTCTTGTATGTCTTTCTGTTCATTAACCGTTACCTGTTCATTCCCTTTGGTGGTAATCAGGGTCCTTCTTAGGACTAGATTACAGTTGGCAGGGATTGATAGGAGACAGGGTTTACGCTGGTGGTCTGGACCTCTGTACCTTTAACAGTACCTCCAGGTAGAGGGATTAGTTAGGACCCCAGTTTAGGGTCAGCATAGACCCCGGTCACCCTCTAGCCGGAGACAGCGTATAACGGATTCCGTATTGACCCACTGGACTTTCTGTCAGGTAATTCTATGTTATCATATATCTATGCGCATGTTATATAGTATGTTGCCCTTTTGATATAGATTACTGACATCACATATATATATATCTGCTATACAGCGTGACAGATGCCTCCTGCTGCACTCTGCTCCTGCCGCCTCCTTCTCCTTCAGACACCGATCTGCCCAGCTGCTGCAGGAATCCAGCGCTGGGGAACCATGTGGCTTTGTCATTAGTTGCTCCCTGCTCACTGCTCAGCTGATAGGTGGGCGGGGAAGCGGCTGATTAATATTCACTGCACTTAAGTATCTGGACCAGGGGTTTCCCCAGCACTTGTTTCCTGCAGTGGAGGGGATATTTTCCTGCCTCCTGCGATCCCACTCCACCGCTGCCCCCTGCCACCCTCCCCACATGTTACATTCCGACCATAAGACGCACCCACACTTTCCTCCCAAATTTGGAGGAAAAAAAGTGCGTCTTATGGTCCGAAAAATATGGTAGTTTATAAATAACATTTCCCAAATGTCTACTTTACATAAGCACAATTTTGGAAACAAATTTTTTTTGTTAGGAAGTTATAAGGGTTAAAATTGACCAGCAATTTCTCATTTTTACAGCAAAATTTACAAAACCATTTTTTAGGGACCACCTCACATTTGAAGTCACTTTGAGGGGTCTATATGGCAGAAAATACCCAAAAGTAACACAATTCTAAAAACTGCACCCCTCAAGCTACTCAAAACTACATTCAAGAAGATTATTAACCCTCCAGGTACTTCACAGGAACTAAAGCAACGTGGAAGGAAAAAATGGACATTTTAATTTTTCCAACAAAAATTTTCTTTCAGCATCAATTTTGTCATTTTTATATGGGCAACAGGATAAAATGGATCCTAAAATTTGTTAGGCAATTTCTCCTGAGTACACCGTTACCTCATATGTGGTCATATACCACTGTTTGACTTTTAGAATGAAAAATATGCTGAAATATTTAGCAGTTGCCATGTCGCATTTCGAGAGTCCCTGTGTGCCTAAACATTGGAGCTCCCCCACAAGTGACCCCCTTTTGGAAACTAGACTCCCCAAGGAACTTATCTAGATGCATAGTGAGCACTTTGAACCCCACAGGTACTTCACAAATTGATCCGTAAAAAAAGAAAGTACTTTTTTTTCACAAAAATATTTTTTTAGCCTCAGTTTTTTCATTTTCACATGGGCAACAGGATAAAATGGCTCCTAAAATTTGTTGGGCAATTTCTCCTGAGTACACCGATACCTCATATATGGTCATAAACCACTGTTTGGGCGCATGGCAGGGCCCAGAAGGGAAAGAGCACCATTTGACTTTTTGAATGGAAAATTAGCTCCAATCGTTAGCGGACACCATGACGTGTTTGGAGAGCCCCTGTGTGCCTAAACAGTGAAAAAAAACATGTGATGCCATTTTGGAAACTAGACCCCTTAAGAAACTTATCTAGATGTGTTGTGAGCACTCTAAACCCCCAACTGCTTCACAGAATTATATAACGCAGAGCAGTGAAAATAAAAAAATCATTTTTTTCCTCAAAAATTATTTTTTGGCTCACTATTTTTTATTTTCACAAGGGTAACAGGAGAAATTGGACCACAAAACTTCTTGAGCAATTTGTCCTGAGTACACCGATACCCCATATGTGGGGAGAACCACTGTTTTGGCGCATGGGAGAGCTCAGAAGGGAAGGAGCACCATTTTGGAATGCAGACTTGATGGAATATTCTGCGGGTGTCATGTTGCGTTTGCAGAGGCCCTAATGTGCCTAAACAGTAGAAACCCCCCACAAGTGACCCCATTTTGGAAAATAGAGCCCCCAAGGAGCTTATCTAGATGTGTAGTGAGCACTTTGAACCCCCAAGTGCTTCACGGAAGTTTATAAACGCAGAGCAGTGAAAATAAAAAAAAATTTTTTTTCCTCAAAAATCATTTTTTAGCCCGCTATTTTTTATTTTCCCAAGGGTAACATGATAAATTGGACCCCAAAAGTTGTTGTACAGTTTGTCCTGAGTATGCTGGTACCCCATGTGTGGGGGGGAACCACTGTTTGGGCACACATCAGGGCTCGGAAGGGATGTATTGACGCTTTGAAATGCCGACTTGATGGAATGGTCTGAAGGCATCTTGTTACATTTGCAGAGCCCCTGATATGACTAAACAGTAGAAACCCCCCACAAGTGACCCCATTTTGGAAACTAGACCCCCCAAGGAACTTATCCAGATGTGTGGTGAGCACCTTGAACCCCCTCGTGCTTCACATATGTTTATAATGCAGTGCCGTGAAAATAGAAAATCTTTTTTTCTCCTCAAAAACTGATTTTTAGCCCGGAAATTTTTATTTTCACAAGTGTAACAGGAGAAATTGGACCCCAAAAGTTGTTGTACAGTTTGTCCAGTGTACACTGGTACCCCATATGTGGGGGGGAACCACTGTTCGGGCACACATTGGAGCTCGGAAGGGAAGTAGTGACGTTTTGAAATGCCGACTTTGATGGATTGGTCTGCAGGCATCATGTTATGTTTGCAGAGCCCCTGATGTGCCTAAACAGTAGAAACTCCCCACAAGTGACCCCATTTTGGAAACTAGACCCCCAAGGAACTTATCTAGATGTGTGGTGAGCACTTTGAACCCCGAAGTGCTTCACAGAAGTTTATAACGCCCGGACATGAAAATAAAAAAAGTCATATTTTTTTTACAAACATGATTTTTAGTCCCCAATTTTTATTTTCCAAAGGGTAACAGGAGAAATTAGACCCCAAAAATTGTTGTCCAATTTGTCTTGAGTACGCTGATATCCCATATGTGGTGGGTAACCACTGTTTGGGCACATGTCGGGGCTCGGAAGGGATGTAGTGACGTTTTGAAATGCCGACTTGATGGAATGGTCCGCGGGCGTCATGTTACGTTTGCAGAGCCCATGATGTGCCAAAATAGTAGAATCCCCCCAAGTGACCCCATTTTGGAAACTAGATCCCCCAAGGAATTCATCTAGATGTGTGGTGATCACTTTGAATCTTCAAGTTCTTCACAGAAGTTTATAACGCAGAGCTGTGAAAAATAAAAAAATCTTTTTTTTCCACAAAAATAATTTTTTTCGTCCCAATTTTTTTTTCCCAATGGTAACAGGGGAAATTAGCCTCCCAAAGTTGTTGTGCAATTTTTCCTGAGTACGTTGATACCCCATATGTGGGGGTAAACCTCTGTTTGGGCACACGTCGGGGCTCGGAATAAAGGGAGCACTGTTTGACTTTTTGAACGCAAAATTGGCTGGAATCAATGGTGGCGCCATGTCGCGTTTGGAGACCCCCTGATGTGCCTAAATAGTGGAAACCCCTCAATTCTAACTCCAACCCTAACCCCAACACACCCCTAACCACAGCACTAACCCCAACACACCCCTAACCCAAACCCTAAACCCAACACACCCCTAACCCTAATCCCAACCCTAACCATAAACCTAACCACAAGCCTAACCCTAATCCCAACCCTAACCCCAACACACCCCTAACCCTAATCCCAACTCTAACCCTAACAAGAAGCCTAACCCTAATCCCAACTCTAACAGTAATTCCAACCCTAACACTAATTCCGACCCTAACCCTAATTTCAACCCTAACCCTAACTGTAACACTAACCCTAATTCCAACCCTAGCCCAAATTCCAACCATAACCCTAATTCTAACCGTAACCGTAATTCTAACCCTAACCCTAATTCTAACCCTAATGCTAACCCTAACCCTTAGTCTAACCCTAACCCTAGTTCTAACCCTAATAGAAAAATTTAAAAAATATTTTCTTTATTTTATTACTTGTCCCTACCTATGGGGGTTACAAAGGGGGAGTTTATTTACTTTTTTTTATTTTGATCACTGTGAGAGTTTATCAAAGTGATCAAAATAACTGTATGGAATCTGCTGGCCGGCGGGCGCGCTGCGCATGCGCCCGCAATTTTCCAAGATGGCAGCGCCCATGAAGAATCCCGGATGGACTCTGGGATGGCCACTGAGACATCGCAGGGACTGGGAGAGGTGGGGGGGAACAGAAGGCGGGGGAGCGGAGGCAAGGAGGAGGGGAGCAGATAGTGACAGCGGCGACCGATCGCTGCCATCAATCGGTGAAAGGGGCCGATCACCGCCATCACTTGGTGTGGGGGGTCGGATCTCGGTCTCCAGCCATGGCCGATGCTGTTGCAGCATCGGCCATGGCTGGATTGTATTATTTCACCAAATTTCATCGGCGATCGCTCTGATTGGCTGTTTCACTTTTAACAGCCAATCAGAGCGATCGCCGATGTGAGGGGGCGGTGCAGCCCCCGGGGCTGCGTGCAGAGATGGTCTGCTGTCAGGGACAGCAGCCATCGGAACCCGGTCACCGCGCGATGCCGCGCTGTGACTAGAAAATGGCGGCGCAGTACTAGTACTGCTCTGGGCAGAAATGCACCTCCCGCAAAGCAGTACTAGTACGGCGGAGGTCGGGAAGGAGTTAAAGGATTACCCTTTGGCTATACACCATGTTGTCTCTATTTGATTCAGAGTGATACTATATGCACTGGCACTTTATATATCTTACTTTTACCTTACTTTCTCTGATATGTGTAACCTGCCACTTTAGTTGTGTTACCGTATATATTCGTGTATAAGCCAAGTTTTTCATCACTTTTTTGTGCTGCAAACACTCCCCTTCAGCTTATACACGAGTCAATTGTCCCAGAAAGACGGCGGGGGGAGGTGGAGCGGCGGAGCAGCCTGTGCCGCTGCTAAAGTGAAATGAGTATTCATTTCTCTGTAATAGCACACAGTGATAGCCACAGCCACCGGCTTCCATCACACATCCTACATACCTTCCCTGCATGCCATCGCTGCATCTTCTTCATTCCGGCGCTAGCAGTTTCTGCGGTCTAGCGATCACGTGGCCCCGCTCATTAGGTTAATGAATGTTCATGCCTCTCCACTTCCATAGGCGTGGAGTGAATATTCATTACCTTAATGAGCAGGGCCACGTGCTCACTCGGCCGGAAGAGCTGCTGGCGCCTGAACGAGATGCAGCGATGGCACGCAGGCAAGGTAAGTAGAATATATTTTTTTATAGGAACCATGCAAACAAGGATTGGGGAAAAGGACAGGAAGGGGGAGCCATGCATACAAGGACAGGAAGGGGGAGCCATGCATACAAGGACAGGGACGGGGAGCCATGCATACAAGTACAGGGATCGGGGAGCCATGCATACCAGGATAGGAATGAGGGGACAATGCATACCCGGCTTATACTCGAGTCAATAAGTTTACCCAGTTTTTCATTGCAAAAGTTAGGTGCCTCAGCTAATATTCGGATTGACTTATACTCGAGTTTACACGGTATTCAAAATTATTTATACTAATTGTCTATTCTTTGGTCTGTTGGCAGCACAGCACAAATGCACTTTTTCCCATTGTTGATACTGTAAATCAATTTTTGCTAATATTATTTCATTCCTGATTCTCAGCATGTCCAGTGTTTATTGCATCCTTTTTCTTTCCTGGCTATTTGTGTCCACCTACACCTTATTTTTATGTATTTATGTGATCAATAAAGTATTTTTTTCACACGAGCTGGGTTTTAAATTTGGTTTCTTTCTCAGCTTATGATTTGCCAAGGAGATGTAAACTTCACCTCTTCACTTTTTGAAGATCATGCCGTCCTGGCTAACAAGACTAGATGTACATATAAATCAAAAAACTGACCGGCACATCCAAACATACAGTACAGACCAAAAGTTTGGACACACCTTCTCATTCAATGATTTTTCGGTATTTTCATGACTATGAAAATTGTAGAATCACACTGAAGGCATCAAAACTATGAATTAACACATGTGGAATTATACATTACACTTTACAAAAAAGTGTGAAAATACTGAAAATATGTCTTATATTCTAGGTTCTTCAAAGTAGCCACCTTTTGCTTTGATTACTGCTTTGCACGCAGAAAAGGTAAATGGATGGACTCTACATGCCTGGTTCCCACCGTGAAGCATGGAGGAGGTGGTGTGATGATGTGGGGGTGCTTTGCTGGTGACACGGTTGGGGATTTATTCAAAATTGAAGGCATACTGAACCAGCATGGCTACCATAGCATCTTGCAGCAGCATGTTATTCCATCCGGTTTGCGTTTAGTTGGACCATCATTTATTTTTCAACAGGACAATGACCCCAAACACACCTCCAGGTTGTGTAAGGGCTATTTGACCAAGAAGGAGAGTGTTGGGTGCTACGCCAGATGAACCAGCCTCCACAGTCACCAGACCTGAACCCAATCGAGATGGTTTGGGGTGAGCTGGACTGCTCACCACTTCAATTTTGAATAAATCCCCAACAGTGAAGTATGAAAATATGAAAAATATGAAAAATGAATTGCATCACTGCCTTAGAAATATGAAAATTTGAGAAGTCTCAGCGCATAAAAAGGCCAATTTATTTGTACCTGGGAGCCACGTTAAGGCTCTTCTCGTATCCCAGATCCTAACTATGCCAATCCTCACTTAGCAAAGTCTGTCTGCATGGGAACATATGAATCCTCTCTTCAGACTAAAATCTACATCTCTGTGGAGGGGTAATGAACCTGGTATAATTAAAATGCCTGTGACCAACAGGTGGAGTGCTCAGGCAGAAGGTAAATGAATACACATCAAAAAACTGACCGGCACATCCAAACATAGATCCAGTGTGAACAGGTGCTAAAACCTAGAGTCACCAACTCATACACATTCAAGAAAAATATTACCCCTCCACAGAGATGTAGATTTTAGTCTTAAGAGAGGATTCATATGTACCCATGCAGACAGACTTTTCTAAGTGAGGATTGGCATGGTTAGGACCTGGGATACGAGAAGAGCCTTAACGTGGCTCCCAGGTACACATAAATTGGCCTTATTATGCGCTAAGACTTCTAAATTTTTCATATTTCTAAGGCAGCCAGTGATGCAATTCATTTTTCATATATTTCATATTTTCATATTTTGTGTCCGCAAGCTATAGCGCTACAGTGTGCTACCTTTTTTTCTTGAATGTGTATGAATTGGTGACTCTAGGTTTTAGCACCTGTTCACACTGGATCTATGTTTGGATGTGCCGGTCAGTTTTTTGATTTGTATTCATTTACCTTCTGCCTGAGCACTCCACCTGTTGGTCACAGGCGTTTTAATTATACCAGGTTCATTACTCCACCACAGAGATGTAGATTTTAGTCTGAAGAGAGGATTCATATGTTCCCATGCAGACAGACTTTGCTAAGTGAGGATTGGCATAGTTAGGACCTGGGATACGAGAAGAGCCTTAACGTGGCTCCCAGGTAGACATAAATTGGCCTAAGGGTGAGTTTCCAAGATCCGGAATGCTTCAGGAAATTCTACGTGTTTGACGCTGTGCGTTGGCGCAGCGTCAAACACGCAGCGTCCAGATGTTACAGCATAGTGGAGGGGATTTCAAGAAATCGCGTCTCCACTATGCTGTAAAACACGCAGGCGGGAGACCTGCGTATCCGGACATGCGGTGCGTCTTTTCAGACCGCAGCATGTCCTAGCCCGTTGCGGCGATGCTGCGTCGCCGCAACGGAAATAACACAGGGCTATGCCGCCCTGCATTCTTTCCGGATGTGTTCCGGAGGTGTCCGGAACACATCCGGAAAGAGCGCGCGTCAAAAAGGGGGCGGGGCTTTGGGCGGTGCGGAATTTCTGCTCTGTCCAAAGCTCTGTGGTTCCGGACCGTGGAACCACAGCCTTATTATGCGCTAATACTTCTCAATTTTTCATATTTCTAAGGCAGCCAGGGATGCAATTCATTTTTCATATTTTTCATATTTTCATATTTTGTGTCTGCAAGCTATAGCGCTACAGTGTGCTACCTTTTTTTCTTGAATGTGTATGAGTTGGTGACTGTTATGAATGTGCTAGAGATGCTTTCTGAGCAGAGGCTCCCTCTGGTGGTTACAGACAGTACTGAACCTTTCAGTGAGGAGTGGCAATCTGGGTTCACTGACTGTTCTGATATAAGGGAGGTTCCCTCCCATGATGGTTGCCGGTGATCAATTGTTCTTGTCTCAATTGTGGTTCCTGGTTCATTTGGAAGTTTGCTGGAGTCTTGCCTGCATCTCCTGCTTTCAGATAAGATATTTTTTGCTTTTATTTTTGTGCTTGCTTTTTGCATTGTTTTCTGCACTTTTGTGGAGGTCAGCCAGGTCCCCTCCTGGGGCCTGAGCTCCTCACAGTTTATCTGCAGCCACTGTTATTTGCTCATTTGCTTTTTCCTGTTTTTTCAGCAGCTGCGGCTTGGTTTTTATTCACATTGAGAACTGATTTAGTGGGAGGCGTGATCGTGTGATCTCAGTATTTTTGTAATCAGAATTGTTGGATTTTTGTAGGGTTTTCTGGGTTGCAGAAAGTAATCTCTCCTGTCCTATCCTATTTAGTCAGCTTGTGGCCCCAGCGTTTGCTCAGTCTATTTTCTGCCTATGTTTGTATTTTCATCTTGTGTAACTGCCATTATATGTTTGGGGGCTTCCTATCTTCTTTGGGGATCTGCTCTGGGGCAGATAGCTTTCATCTTTCTGCCTTTAGGTGTAGTTATCTCTCAGGCTGTGACGAGGCGTCTAGGATCAACGTAGGAACGCTCCACGGCTACCTCTAGTTGTTGTCGTTAGTTTAGGAATCTGCAACCCATCAGTTACCAACATCTCAGGTGTTCAGCTGCCCTGCTATTGTTCCTGTCCTCCTCAGCTACCGAAACACAACAGTATCACCGGCCATAACTGAAAATTATATGGTACTCACAGAAGGGAAAATAGTGTGGAAAGAAAAAAGTTGTCAGAGTTGTCCGAGATTTTTTTTTTTTCTTTCTGTCTGTTGCATTTTTTCCCTCTTTTTCTTTGGGTGCTGAGGAGGATTTTTTTTTCTCTCTCAATGGAGCTTGCACAGTTGTCTGGCCGTGTGGATCAGCTTGCCACTGAGTTTCAGAGTATTGCTACCTATCTTGCTGAGTTGCCGATTGTGGAACCTAGGATTCCCATGCCAGATTTGTTTTTGGGGGATCGGGCTAAATTTCTGAATTTCAAAAATAACTGTAAGGTTTTTTTTGCCTTAAAGTCTAAGTCCTCAGGTAACACAGCACAGCAGGTTCAAATTGTCATCTCTCTGCTGCGCGGCGATCCTCAGGATTGGGCATTTTCCCTGACACCTGGGGATCCTGTTTTGAATGATATTGATGCATTTTTTCTGGCTCTGGGGTTATTGTACGATGAACCTAATGTCACTGATCAAGCTGAAAAAACCTTGTTGGCATTAAATCAGGGGCTTGAAGACGCTGAGTTGTACTGTCAGAAATTCCGAAAGTGGGCAGTCCTGACCAAATGGAATAATGATGCTTTGGCAGCCCTTTTTCGGAAGGGGCTGTCAGAGAATGTAAAGGATGTTATGGTGGGATTCCCTGCTCCCTCCGGTCTCAATGATTCTATGTCATTGGCTATTCAAATTGACAGACGTTTGCGTGAGCGCAGAGGTATGCGTGAGATAGTGTTGCCTTGTGATCCAGCTTCTGGGCCCATGCAGTGTGATAGAGTGACTTCTGGGGCTCAGCGTCATGAGTTTCGAAAGCGCAATGGGTTATGTTTCTACTGTGGTGATGCCTCTCATGCTATTTCAGTCTGCCCTAAGCGGGGAAGACGTTTTGCACGCTCAGTTGTCTTGGGTAGTGTTCAGACTAAATTTCTGTTGACTGTTACCCTGATTTGCTCCCTGTCCACATTTTCTGCTCAGGCTTTTGTTGATTCAGGAGCAGCTATTAACCTGATGGATTTTGACTTTGCCAAACGTTGTGGGTTTCCCATGATACCCCTGTGGAAGTCTATTCTCCTACTGGGCATTGATTCTACCCCTTTGGTGGAGAATAAACCCAGTTTTCTACTCAGGTGATAATGAGGGTTGAACCAGATCATCAGGAGAGTTGCAAATTTCTGGTGCTGTATAATCTGCATGACATTATTGTGCTAGGTTTCCCTTGGTTACAGTCACATAATCCTGTTTTGGATTGGAAATCTGTGTCTGTGACCAGTTGGGGCTGCCAATGTGTTAATGCCGACACTCCTGTTTTTTCTGCCTCTCCCAAGTCTCAGGATGTTCCTGACTTTTTGACTGATTTTTCGGATGTATTTAGTGAAAGTAAATCTGCATCTTTGCCCCCTCACAGGAGCTACGATTGTGCTATTGAATTAGTGCCTGGTGGTAAATTTCCTAAAGGTCGCCTTTTTAGCTTGTCTGTACCTGAACACGATGCTATGCGATCTTATATCAAGGAGTCATTGGAGAAGGGTCATATCAGACCATCCTCTTCACCCTTGGGTGCCGGTTTTTTCTTTGTGGCCAAAAAGGATGGTTCATTGAGGCCGTGTATTGATTATCGTCTCTTGAATAAGATCACTGTGAAGTATCAATATCCGTTACCCTTGATTTCTGACCTGTTTTCCAGGGTGAAAAGTGCTAGTTGGTTTACCAAGCTTGACCTCAGGGGGGCGTATAACCTTATTCGCATTAAGCACGGGGGTGAATGGAAGATGGCGTTTAATACCCCAGAGGGGCATTTTGAGTACCTAGTGATGCCCTTTGGGCTCACTAATGCTCCTTCCATCTTCCAATCCTAAATGAATGATATTTTCAGGGATTTTGTGGATAAATTTCTGATTGTTTATTTGGATGATATCTTGATTTTTTCCAATGACTGGTACTCTCATGTGAAACATGTTCGGACTGTGTTCCAGATTTTGAGAGAGAATGCACTGTATGTGAAGGGATCAAAGTGTCTTTTTGGCGTACAGAAGGTCTCATTTCTGGGATTCATTTTGTCTCCGTCTGTTATTGAAATGGACCCGGTCAAGGTTCAAGCCATCTGTGATTGGGTCCAACCTACTTCATTAAAGGCTCTTCAGAGATTTTTGGGTTTTGCCAATTTTTATCGTAAATTTATTGGTAATTTCTCCGGTATTGTTAAACCATTGACTGATTTGACCAAAAAGGGTTCTGATGTGGTGAATTGGCCTCCTGAGGCAGTCTCTGCGTTTCAGGAACTTAAGCAGAGATTCACTTCTGCTCCTGTTCTACGGCAGCCTGATGTTTCTCTGCCATTTCAGGTGGAGGTTGATGCCTCTGAAGGTGCCGTGTTTTCCCAAAGAGATCCTGAGACCTCTAAAAGTAACCCTTGTGCCTTTTTCTCTCGAAAATTTTCTCCAACTGAACGTAATTATGACGTGGGTAATCGGGAGTTATTGGCCATTCAATGAGGATTGGCAATCAGGAGTCACAGAGTGGCTTGATATAAGGAAGGTTCCCTCCCATCATGGTTGCCGGTGATCAATTGTTCTTGTCTCAACTGTCATTCCTGGTTCATTTGGAAGCTTTCTGAGTCTTGCCTCTTCTTCTGCTTTCAGATAAGATATTTTCTTGTTTTTGTGCTTACCATTTGCATATTTCTCTGCATTTCTGTGAGGTTAGCCAGGTTCCCCCCTGGGGTCTTGGGCTCCTCTCAGTTCCGCTGGAGCCACTGTTGTTTGTTCATTTGACTTTTCCAGTTTTTTCAGTAGCTGCGGCTTAGTTTTGTTACACCAGAGAACTGATTTAGGTGGTAGAGGTCGTGTGATCTCAGGTGTTTTTGCAATCAGTAGCGTTGGCATTTTTTAGGGTTTTTTTGGATTGCAGTGAGTATCATTTCTATCCTTTTCTGTCTAGGCAGATTGGGCCCCAGCGTTTGCTCATACTATTTTCTGTCTGTGTATGTGTTTCCTCTTGTCTAACCGCCATTACATGTTTGGGGGCTTCCTATGTTCTTTGGGGATCTGCTCCGGGGCAGATAGCTTTCCTCTTTCTATCTTTAGGTGTAGTTAATCTCTCAGGCTGTGACGAGGCGTCTAGGACCAATGTAGGAATGCTCCACAGCTGCTTTTAGTTGTGGTGGTTAGTCAGGGTACTGCAATCCAATAGATTCCAACCTCTCTGGTGTATTGCCGTTTTTGCCTGCTCTCCTCAGCTACCAAAACATAACACATAACGTGCTCCACAAGTCCTTATTGAAGAGGTTTGTCGAGCCAGTGGTTCCCATGGCTGCGCCTTCTGACCCTGTTTTGGTTGAGGGCAATCTGGAGTATGTGGTTGAGAAAATATTGGATTCTCGTTTTTCTAGACAGAAACTCCAGTATTTGGTTAAGTGGAGAGGATATGGTCAGGAGGACAATTCTTGGGTGTTTGCTTCGGACATCCATGCTAGGAGTTGATCCGTGCCTATCACCGAGCTCATCCTGATCGGCCTGGTTGCACAAGTGAGGGTTCGGTGACCCCTCCTCAAGGGGGGAAACTCTTATGAATGTGCTAGAGATGCTTTCTGAGCAGAGGCTCCCTCTGGTGGTTACTGACAGTACTGAACCTTTCAGTGAGGAGTGGCAATCTGGGTTCACTGACTGGTCTGATATAAGGGAGGTTCCCTCCCATGATGGTTGCCGGTGATCAATTGTTCTTGTTTCAATTGTGGTTCCTGGTTCATTTGGAAGTTTGCTGGAGTCTTGCCTGCATCTCCTGCTTTCAGATAAGATATTTTTTGCTTTTCTTTTTGTGCTTGCTTTTTGCATTGTTTTCTGCCCTCCTGGGGCCTGAGCTCCTCACAGTTTATCTGCAGCCACTGTTATGCTCATTTGCTTTTTCCTGTTTTTTGAGCGGCTGCGGCTTGGTTTTTGTTCACACTGAGAACTGATTTAGTGGGAGGCAAGATCGTGTGATCTCAGTATTTTTGTAATCAGAATTGTTGGATTTTTGTAGGGTTTTCTGGGTTGCAGAAAGTAATCTCTCCTGTCCTATCCTATTTAGTCAGCTTGTGGCCCCAGCGTTTGCTCAGTCTATTTTCTGCCTATATTTGTATTTTCATCTTGTGTAACCGCCAATATATGTTTGGGGGCTTCCTATTTTCTTTGGAGATCTGCTCCGGGGCAGATAGCTTTCATCTTTCTGCCTTTAGGTGTAGTTATCTCTCAGGCTGTGACGAGGCGTCTAGGATCAACGTAGGAACGCTCCACGGCTACCTCTAGTTGTTGTCATTAGTTTAGGAATCTGCAACCCATCCGTTACCAACATCTCAGGTGTTCGGCTGCCCTGCTGTTGTTCCTGTCCTCCTCAGTTACCGAAACACAACAGGTGACTCTAGGTTTTAGCACCTGTTCACACTGGATCTATGTTTGGATGTGCCAGTCAGTTTTTTGATGTGTATTCATTTACCTTCTGCCTGAGCACTCCACCTGTTGGTCACAGGCGTTTTAATTATACCAGGTTCATTACCCCTCCACAGAGATGTAGATTTTAGTCTGAAGAGAGGATTCATATGTTCCCATGCAGACAGACTTTTCAAAGTGAGGATTGGCATAGTTGGGACCTGGGATATGAGAAGAGCCTTAACGTGGCTCCCAGGTACACATAAATTGGCCTTATTATACGCTAATACTTCTCAATTTTTCATATTTCTAAGGCAGCCAGGGATGCAATTCATTTTTCATATTTTTCATATTTTCATATTTTGTGTCCACAAGCTATAGTGCTACAGTGTGCTACCTTTTTTTCTTGAATGTGTATGAGTTCGTGACTCTAGGTTTTAGCACCTGTTCACACTGGATCTATGTTTGGATGTGCCGGTCAGTTTTTTGATGTGTATTCATTTACCTTCTGCCTGAGCACTCCACCTGTTGGTCACAGGCTTTTTAATTATACCAGGTTCATTACCCCTCCACAGAGATGTAGATTTTAGTCTGAAGAGAGGATTCATATGTTCCCATGCAGACAGACTTTTCTAAGTGAGGATTGGCATAGTTAGGACCTGGGATATGAGAAGAGCCTTAACGTGGCTCCCAGGTACTCATAAATTGGCCTTTTTATGCACTAATACTTCTCAATTTTTCATATTTTTAAGGCAGTGATGCAATTCATTTTTCATATTTTTCATATTTTCATATTTTTGTGTCCGCAAGCTATAGCGCTACAGTGTGCTACCTTTTTTTCTTGATTGTAGATGTACAATCAAGGCACAAAAAAGATGAGAGTGCCATATGTAATGAAGGGGAAACCAGCAAAAAAAAGAAAAAGAAAACAGTAGCGCAAGTAAAAAAAAAGCATATTTTGAGCAAGCTATAGGTCCTTTTTAAGCCCCTCTATGTTCTAATATATTACAGATGATTCAAAAAACATCTATTTCTGCAACATTTCCAAAATATCTTTATTCTGAAATCTGGCTTCATGTTATCAGTAAAAGGAAGATGTCTAAAGCCCTAATTTACTTCAATTATACCTGAAAACATTAATTTTCCAGATTCCCTGCACATATCTTGCTTTTTTATTTCTTGTGCATCAATGCACATTATTGAAGCAGAAATAAAAGGCCTGGAGTCACTCTGAAACAATTTGTGACTTTCTTTTAGAGAAATCATGTAGTGTTTAGTGTTACATGGCTACAACAACCACTTGTTTGTCACATAGCCTCAAGCTTTCATAATGATGCTTCATACAATACTCGCGCTCGTGCAGAATGGTACATCACACTGTGTTGTGCAAACAAGAGCAATATATTTATAGCTACACATTATAATGTTATGGGTTTTAGGTTTCCTGATGCCATTAATTCACCTTTGGTCAAATGACTTGTATATAAAGGAACTGCATTTACAGTAATTGGTCCCAAATATTGAATATCTTTTCCATGTTAATCTGAAATAGGTATGTGTGCATTGACCAGGGTCACCTTTGAAATATCTGGGTCCCATATAGTAGAGGGGTCAGGACTCTTGGGTAATTTCCTGCAACACCTAGAACATTGTGTATACTTTTTGATGTAAATGTATGAAAAAGCATAGTAGAGCAACCCAAACAGGCATTCATGAGGTTTTTCTTAGGTGTTTATAAGGAAATAGTTAACAGACTTGAAGAGGTTGTCCACTATTTTTACATTGATGACATATCCTTAGGATAGGTCATCATTGTCTGATTGGCCAGGGTCTGACATCCGGCAACCCCACCAATCAGCTATTATCAGTGTTGGCGGCAGCGGCAGGTGGACGGAAGTACTCACTTGCCGAGCTGCTGCATGTTCTGGTAGTGGCCGCGGCTTGGTAGTACACATCTGCCTCCTATTCTAATCAATAGGAGGCAGATGTGCAGTACCATCTGACGGCCACTATAAGAAGAAGGCAAGCTTCACAAGTGAGTAGTTTTGGCCGCCGTTGACACTGATAGCAACTGATTGGCTGGGGTGGAGGGTGTCAGACCTCTGCCGATCTGACATTGTTGACCTATCCTAACGGTAGGTCATCAATGTAAAAGTAGTGGACAGCCTCTTTAAATATATACAGAAGGTGGCATTTGGATAAGAAACAATCTAAACTTCATACAATAGACACATTAATGATAAACTCTTATGGCATATATAACAATACAATGGTATTATGCACTTAAATTGTACTCTCCTTTTTTCATACAAAATTGTTACATATAATAGGCTAACATAAAATATAATCCTGAAGACCTGCAAATAATTTTGAGTTAAAGATGCACTCCTCCTCCCATTACAGTTTTTATCATCTTAATATATTGCAGTCATGATATTATATAGCACTGTGTATTTACAATAGCTCATTTGCCTTTCTACCCAGTTAATTCTTCTCTTTTCCACTAGGTCCATGACATCATGTGATCAAAAACAGATTAAATTCTTCTAAGCTCTAGGTAGAAACAGGAAGTCTATTTTCCCTGCATGAGTCATCATTAGATATACAATTCTACATTACTGAAAGTCCCTGGTTAGGGGGGGAGGAACTGAGCAGCTGCGTCAGGAATCGAAGAGGGGAATGACTCTTGCAGGGCAAAAAGACGTCCGGGTTCTACATAGAGCTTACAGGGATTCAGCTACTCAGTTCTTAATCACATTATGTCATAGACCTAATGAAAAAGAGAAGAATTAGCTGAGTAAAAGAGCAAAATGAGCAATTGTAAGTACACAAACTTTGATGACAGTGCTTCTTTATAAATGACAAATTGTAGTGAAAGTAATGTCGAAGCAAGTAGAAAACGTTTGAGATGTTTTACATATTTTTTTAAATTTATTCACACACAACGCTCAAGCAGTGGACACTTGCAGCATACAATTATTACAATATTCATATGTTGCACACAGGTCACACAGTGACCACATGATGAACACATAGCTTACACAGTGGACATATCCCTGGACCTTCCATGGATATTGGCCCCTTCCCAGCATAATAAGGCCAGCTCACAGCTGTTTGCTTTCCCTTGGCTGGTTATTAAAATACAGGGCATCCCATATCATTTTTTCGTTTATTTATTAACAAGTACATTAAAATACACATGCAAGTCACTACTCCATTCCTCCATGTAGACCCCTATGTTCTGGTTCAAGATTATTATTTTTTTATTTTTTATTCTATGTTATTTTAAGTAATTTCCCTATCCATATTTTCTTGCTCTAACCCCCACTTTGCTTCTTTTTTTCAGCTCCCTTGCCCTTACAACATCCACTTTAGAGCCATTTTACAGCATCAAAGTTTGGGACCATATTGACTTATATGGTGTTCGGGACCGGGTTCAAGTTTGGGTCAAGTTCTGGTACCCAAAACAAACTTTGGATGACCCCAAACTTTTTCGGGTCACTCATCCCTATTTAATAGTTATAAAGTGCAGGACTATAAAAGCTGCAGTTGAAACAAAGAAGTGTAAGTGCTTAAAAGCAACAACCATACAGTGTGATACTGGTAACAAAAGAGATCACCTTAGAATAAATGAAGAGGGACATATAATGTCTACAATTTTCAAGTGGTCAGAAAAAAAAGTAGCAGCAGCAATTGCACTAAATGTCCAGGTTTTACCACAGTTTGCCCGTGCAGTATAAAAAGGGCACCCCTAAGCTTCTTCTGAGGGGTTTAGTGTGATATGAAGGAATGGGGTATTAATTAGTGTCATCAATTAGACCAGGAAATTAACAGTATAAGCAGCAGCTGGAATTAGCATCTCTCCTATGGCGCCAGGCGGTCCGCATACCCACAGTGTAGTGTGTTTGAGTGTATTTTAGTATGTAGTGGATGTTAGTGTAGTTTAGTGTTAATGTGTTAAAATGCCCACTGATTGCCATTTTCTACAGCATCCAGCGCTGTTCTGCTCCTCTTCTGAGTCACGTGATGGCGATTCAGACTCTTCATTACACTGAGCTCTACATGATCTGAAAATGGCTTTTACAGTGTCAATCCTTGGAGCATCAGATCAAGGATTCATAGATTTACACTGTAAAAGAGACGTCCAGCTCACACAGAGAGCGCAGAGTAATGAAGAGTCTGAATCGCGTAACTCCGAATAGGAGCAGAACAGTGATGTAGAAGACAGCGATCGGTGGGTATATTGACACATTGACATTAAACTACACTAAAGGGGAAAAAAGGTTCTTTGGAGGCTTCTTCAAAAGAGAATATTATTGGCATACAGTTATAGTTTTTCTTTGTTGTGGACGTGGTTGCATTTAGAAATATGGATCAAAGTGTTGTTCACTTTACAGTTGCAGCAATCAGCCAAGTAAATGTAAAAAAACAACACAAAAAGGAATTGAAAGGTCCTGCTCTGTTTCTGTATTACTATCTCTAAGCCAGGGATAGGTTTTTAGAAGAGCAGTAAAGCAGGGTATGATGTGCTTTTCTACATTCCCAACAAACAGGACATACCCGGTCTAAGGGGGTCACACATAAGTATAGGGTACTACTACATATTTACTGTACCCCTAAATACCTTTTTTTGTGTTGTTTTTTATTTTTTCAAACATTCTCGCTCACACAAATCACCAATGTACAAGAACTCCACAACAATGAAAAATGGTCAAAGTATAGGATATATCAACCACCAAATTTGTTCACGAAGGTGCGTAGGTTAGCAACATATTATTTACAAGTAGCCTGAGGCAAATAATTCCTAACTAATGATTCCTAAGTATAAAATATAACTTTTAATAATTATTTTAATAAAGAAATGAAATTAATGGTAAAATGTGCACAATTAAAATCTCAATTAATGTGATGGCCTCATTCCCTTATGTGGAGAAACGGGGTTAGTGGGTGCTCTCGTCCACTGGCCTGGCTGCCTTTAGAAAGACTGCATGGACCAGGGCTCATACCACTGAATGCCCGCTCTATCTCCCCGTGGGCAACATACTACAAAGACAACGCAGGGTGAGGGTAAAACATTGTGGCAATGCTTTATTGAGCCACACATCCTATAGCAAACAGAACATTCCCAGCAATTACCCCCAAGATGGTGCACATTACAAGGTCTCAACCTCCTGCTGTCTCGCCAAGATGATGGTAGATGATATGTCAGAGCTCCCAGGGTCGATATTCCACCTGTGGTACACAAACACAGAGAGAGGATGTATGACAAGTGTAGGGAGATAACCGAGAGCAGTCCTGTGTTCTTTCAGCTGGGTCCGGAGCACTCTAAGCTGACCCTCAAGAGTGACACCAGCCAGAAGGAAAGAAGTCTCTTTTATACCCGAGGCATGTGGTCTATTTTTACATTTACCCAGTGTGCTTCAGTTTATCCTCATAGCTCAAACTGGCTAGAGTACAATACACAATTAGCATTTCAGCTTGCAACAAACACAGACAAACACCCACCATGCACAAGTCACCATTACAGACCCACACAGTATGTCAAATTGTATATCAGCTTGCAAGATTGTCCTCTTGACCCACCAGACACAAACACCCAAATCCACAAGGCAATATACAGACAAAAAAATCAACTCTTGTGGGTCTACAAAAACATGGTTGTCTGGAAAATTAAGATTCAATCTGGTTTCTTCACAACTTAATTATGGAGATCCATATTATATGGTAATGTGATCGTTCAGGTCACACAAAAATGGGTAGCCGATCAAAATCACGATGTAATGTGTATGGTCTCTTGGGCTCTCAGTACTATACACCAAATTCAGCTATCTCAAAGGCAGAATGTCATGCATATGGCCTCTTTACGTCCTCCACACTATACAACTGGATATTGTAACAGATAACTAATAGCTAACCTCTATAGATTATAAAAATTGTCTCATGGACTTTAGGGGTTATTTAACCCGAGGAATTATTGAGGTGAAAATTAAGGTTGACAACTACCTATCTGACAGTGCTACCTAACTAATCGGTTGCTGTCCACTCTATTATACATTGGCGATCAAAAGTTTTGCTTTTTTTTTAACGTGTGACTACTTCTGCCTGGTTGTTGTGGTGCCATTTTCCTGGTGAAGAATTGAAAGTGCATGGAATTGTCATCATGCCTTCATTTTATCCTAAATGCTTTAAAATATCTATATGGTCATTTGATGAAAAAAAAACTGACTACTAAAAGTTTTGCATACACTATTTATTGATCACAACATAGAGAGTAATTCATTGTTTACAATGCCATAACTTAGTATTTTGTAGAATAACCTCTTGCTTTAATTACTGCAAAACACCAATGGGGCATTGAAGCCACTAGGGTATTCAAGACATAATTTTTCTTTGCTAACCAATTTTTGACTAAATTGGATATGTGCTTAGATCATTGTCTTGCTGGTTTTTTCAGCCCCTGCCGGCTTTGGTTTACCATGTGGCCGCATTGCATTCTCCATTATATCCTTGTACATGGTAGCATTCATATCTCCATCAATTTTATGCAGAGGGCCAAAGGCCGATGCAGAAAAGAAGCTCAAACATTGCCGACATCATGTTTCACTGTAGGTGTTTGCTACCTTACATTATTATGTTTTCCAATTGGGTGGTATATATAGTGCTTTCCATCACTACCAAACATTAAACTTGGATTCATCGGACCACAACACCTTAGACCAATTTTCTTTGTTTCCATTGGTTGAGTTCTTCGGCAAACTCAAGTCTGACTTTCCAGTTCTTTGCAGAGACCAAAGACTTCTTGACTGGAACTTAGGCATTCAACCCTACTGCTCTTTGCCATTGCACCACAGGTTGGCGACTCACTTTGACACCATATAAAGGAATAAAGGAATAAAACAATGTCAAACACAATTTTCATCCTTATAGCTGACAACCAATTACTTCTGGTTTACTAAAATCACCAGCATAATGGCATCACAACAACCAGACAGAAGTAATCACAGTTTTAAAAAAAAAATACAAAACGTTTGGTTGCCACTGTAACCTCTTAAGTTGTTGAAAGATCTCTCAATATTGCCAGGAACTAATCTCAATCATGACACTGCATAATGTGGCCACTGACCACATATTATCACTTGTTGTTTATTAGGCCAACACATTAATGATTTAAAAAAAAATGCCAGCTGCCTCCCCAACATGTTTCACCATTACTGGTGTCTTCAGGGGTAATGAGGCTGCAATGCCTGCTAGGAATGTTCCCTGCCCTTATAAAGGGTTGATTATGATGTCATAAAGTTCATCCAATCACCACTCAATATACAAGTCCCAATCCTACAAATTGTTACTAAATAGACAGGTCATGTTGAAAGGACTATAAGCAACAACAGCTTTCATAGGTGCCAGTATTCATGACATGTGGCCTTATCTGTCCAATAAAGGTCCTTATAGTACTAAACTCACCAATCATGGAATCCTTCCAGATCATCCATCCAGACATTATATTAATATCTCTCCAACTGAAATTACTGACACTATTAAAAATTCAGACAGAAGATAGTTCGGCTCTCTAAAGCAGTCAATATAACCATGGTATTCTGTAAACAAAGAAAAGAGAAGGAGCATTTCTTATATTCTAACAGGATCTGTAGGCTCGTTTGACTGGAAAGGATGAGAGCACTAGCTGCATTACAAATGGACCTGCCCAATGCACAAAGTAACCATCGCAACAGGACCTGCCGGTGTCATGTGATTGCATATAACGTAACCGCTGATCAAGTTACTTGGACACATGCACAAAATAACAATCACGATAGGACCTGCCAGTGTCCACAATTTACACTACTGCACATGTCACTGGCCGCAAACTGTATAGTAAATAATGTATATACATTAACACTACCTTGAGAACTTTCATCATTTCATCATACTTCCAATACATGTTAAAACAGTTGATTAACTTAATAATGAAATAATAACTTACTTCATAATAACTGCAGTTTTTAAAAATTATTTAAGGTTAACGGTGATATCTCTTATTAGTTCATGGTAAGTATATATTATTATTTCTTTGTTTCATCACTAACTAAGTTGCCTATAAGTACACTAGCTGATTAGCAGCTATAATTAAGCAGGTAATATATTTAATCATTAATTAATTTTGTTGTCCTATATGGTTACCAATCAAAAAACCTTTTAGGGTCATAGGTAGAGATGAGCAAATATATCAATGTTCGGTTCGGATTACGATCATCGAATTTGCAATATTCGCCAATTAATTTGTCGATTATTCGCCAAACATAACTGAACGCCATTCATGTCAATGGGAGGCAAAAACATACGCATGTACAACAGCTTATAATGGCCCCAAATGCTGCCAAAACACATCAAATGAGGGACAGACACCAGTAAAGTGGCCTCAATTCATACATAGTACAAATTTTAGCAAGGCAATGCAGCAATCAGCCAGGCATGAGTTATCGGGGTCTGGAACAGCATTTACAGCATTCAATTGAATGTCACAGTAAAACGAGGTGGGTGAGGGATCGGTGTAAGCCTCCTTTGCTGGGAGCCCTGATACATGCAACACCTCTACCTGCTTTCATGCTGAGCCACACTCAGGTGGAACAAATATCAGTTTTGTAGACTACCATTGTCAGAAAAATATAAGGATAGTAATATGGGTAGTTGAGTCCAAGGAAGTAGAGGCCTAACGGTCTCAGAGGCCTACTGGTACAGGCAACAAACATGAAGGAAACCCAACCAGGAGTGTTCACATTTCCAAAGATTACTAGCAGACACCACAAAAGTGGCATCAATTTCACCACAGTAGAAATAGTATAATAGGGACCGATAGGTATTCCACTAAACCCAATCCAGAAGATGGACACCCAACCAGGAGTGTTCACATTTAAACAAATGAGGGCCTTACACCACAGAAGTTGCATTAACTTCACGAGAGTAGAAATATTATAATAGGGACTAACATATGTTCCACTACGCCCAATCCAGCAGATGGACACCCAAGCTGGAGTTTTCACATTTCCAAAATTTATTGGCAGACACCACCAAAGTGACATCAATTTCACCACAGTATAGATAGTATAATAGGGGCCGACAGGTCTTCCACTACACCTAATCCAGTAGATGGACACCCAACCAGGAGTGTTCACATTTAAATATGAGGGCCGTACACCAGAGAAGTGGCATCAATTTCACCACAGTAGAAATAGTATAATAAGGACCAACAGGTTTTCCACTAAACCGAATCCAGCAGATGGACACCCAAGCTGGAGTTTTCATATTTTACAAAATGAGGCCCTGACACCACAGAGTGGAATAAATGTCACAAGAATAGAAATAGTATAATAGGGACCCACACGTCCTCCACTACTGTACAGCTAACCCAGCAGATGTAGACGAACCATGACTGCTCACATTTCCACAAATTTGTGTTTACATCACCAACAGCAGCCACCGCAGGCATAGAAGCCACTCTAAAGATATCACAGAGTGCTGTTACGTGATATTAATGCATCAAACTAAAAAAATGCAATATCACCTAGTCTGTACAGTTTGCGATTGGGGTGCAAAAGTCCTTGGAGATCCATGAATTGTTCATCTTGATGAAAGTTAGGTGGTCTACACTTTCAGGGCACAGCCGGCTGCGCTTATCCATCAGGACACCACCAGCAGTGCTGTAGACACGTTCTGAGAGAACACTGGCTGCCAGGCACGATAAAACGTTCAAGGTGTGAGGCGAGCACAGGCCACTCATCCATTTTGAAAGACCAAAATGTGAAAGGGTCCAAACCCTTCCTGATGGTATTTATATTCAGTTCTAGAAACTCCTGCACAATCCTCTCCATTCTTTCACCACCTGTAAAACTTGGACTCTGTGGTCCTGGTGCACGAGCTGATCTAAAAAAGTGTCAGAGGACTCACAGAAATTGCTTTTTCCACTTCCACCACTGCTGCTGCTGCTAATGTTTTGTGTTGACGAAATGACGTGCTGGAGGTTGGAAGTCTAGAGCTGCGATGCGAACTGTGTGCTTCACTGCTGTCTTGTGGAAAAGCTCTCTTAAGGTTTTGTAAATGCGTGTTTCGATACCCCAGCATTCGCGGGTCCCTTTCCAGAGCGGGAAGCATCTGGCAAAATTTGGTTTTATAATGTGGATCTAACAGAGTGGCAACCCAGTACTCAGCAGTATTCCTAATCATAACTATACAGGGATCATGTTGCAGATAGTGCAGCAAGAAGGAACTCATATGTCGGGCTCTACCATGAGGTCAATGCCCATGCTGTGTTGGTGGCTGGGTAACAATGATGCTTGTTTCCTCGTCCCCTTCCACCAACCATGAACAACAGAGAGGGGAGGGTTATTCTCTTCATCTCACAGTTGCTCGCCCATCACCTCTTTCTCCTCAATTTGTTACTCGGATCTTGCACCATCGATAACAGTTTGTCTGTAATTCACCAGCCCCCCTGGATCGCAGTAATCCACACTCCTTTGCCACCTGCCTGTGTGAAGACAGTCTGGAACTTAGAGACAATGTTATCCCTTCCACATCCTCTTCTGCTTCCTCTTCTTCTGGGACCACCATCTCCTCCGCAGACTATTCAAAGTTTGCTCCAGTATATACAGTGGAGGAAATAAGTATTTGATCCCTTTCTGATTTTGTAAGTTTACCCACTGACAAAGACATGAACAGTCTATAATTTTTATGGTAGGTCAATTTTAACATTAAGAGATAGAATATCAAAAATAAAATCCAGAAAATCAAATTGTAAAAATTATTTCAATTTATTTGCATTTTGCAGGGAGAAATAAGTATTTGATCCCTCTGGCAAACAAGACTTAATGCTTGGTGGCAAAACCCTTGCTGGCAAACACAGCAGTCAGACATTTTTTGCAGTTGATGATGATGGTGCACACATGTCAGGCGGAATTTTGGTCCATTTCTCTTCGCAGATCATCTCTAAATCATTAAGATTTTGAGGCTGTCACTTGGCAACTCGGAGCTTCAACTCCCTCTATAAGTTTTCTATGGGATTAAGGTATTGAGACTTGCTAGGTCACTCCATGAGTTAATGTGCTTCATTTGAGCCAATCCTGTGTTGCCTTGGCTGTATGTTTTGGGTAATTGTCTTGCTGGGAAAAACCCAGCCATGACCCATTTCTAATGTCCTGGTGGAAGGAAGGAGGTTGTCACTCAAGATTTTACGGTACATGGCTCCATCCATTCTTCCATTGATGCATTTCTTACATTTTCTTACTATTGCACCAACAGTTGTCTCCTTCTCACACAGCATCTTACTTATGGTTTTGTTGCCCATTCCAGCTTTAGGCATGTCTATATTCTTGTTCCTGACATCCTTATAAAGATCTTTGGTCTTGCCCATGTTGTAGAGGTTAGAGTCTGACTGTTTAATTGAGTCTGTGGAGAGGAGTTTTTTATAAGGGCGACTATGTAAGACACCTGTCTTTATGCAGGTAACGAGTTGATTAGGAGCATTTAAGCTAGACCTCTTAATGGTTGGTAGGGGATCAAATACTTATTTCTCACTGCAAAATGCAAATAAATTTATATAATTTATACCATGTGATTTTCTGGATTTTATTCTTGATATTCTATCTCTCAATGTTAAAATTAACCTACCATTGAAATTATAGACTGTTCATGTCTTTGCCAGTGGAAAAACTTACAAAATAAGCAAGGGATCATATACTTTTTTCCCCACTGTAGATGACCGGAACAGTGATGCTGATGATGGTGTCGTCAGCGCTAACCATCTTAGTAGCCATTTCAAAACTGTGCAGAAGGGTGCAGAGGTCCTTAATCTGTTCCCACTCTGTAAAAGTGATATTCACCACGTTCATACTGCGTTGGCCCAGGCTATACGACATGACATAATGTGTCAGGGCTCGTTGCACATCGCATATCAACCTGTTAACTGGCATGGAGAAAGACCTCTGTATCGATGCAAGTCGATGAGCAGAGGGGTGTGAACAGCAGAAATGAGCATACAGCTTACATGCTTTCTGGAGCAGCTCATCCAGGCCAGAATAGTGGCAGAGAAAATGCTGTATCACCAGGTTGAGGACGTGAGCCATGCAAGGCACATGTGTGAGCTTGCTTCGCCGTAAGGCTGCCACCAGGTTTGCACTGTTATCGGACATGGTTTTCCCTGGATGCAGGTTCAGAGTAGACAGCCATTGATCAAACTCAGCATGGACAGCTGTCCACAATGCTTCAGCTGTATGACTGAGATCTCCAAGGCATATTAATTTTAATACTGACTGATTGCGGTTAGCCGTGCCTGCGCAGTACGGAGGTGGTGGGGATTCGATCTGCACTGTTGGAACGTGTGTCTCATTAAGGCAGAGGCTGAGGGCGCAGGTGGAGGCCTTAGAGGAGATAGAGGAGGCAGAAACCGTGGAGGAAGTGTCAAATGTATTGGTTTGTCCTGCAAGCCTTGATGATTCCAAGACTTGTGAAGCAGCACCTGCCCCCACAGCCACCAGAATCACCCAGTGTCTAGTCTGCGAGATGTAACGCCCTTGGCCATGCTTACTTGTCCAAATGTCTGTGGTGAAATGCACCCTGGCAGAAAGAGATCTAGTCAAGGAACGGGTGATGTTGTTTTCGACATGCTGGTGTAGCAAAGGCACAGCTTTCTTAGAAAAGTAATGGCGACTGGGCAATTGGTACTGGGGGACTGCGACAACCATTAGCTTTCGGAAACCGTCTGTACCTACCAGGCAGAAAGGCAGCATTTCCATGACCAACAGATTGGAGATTGTGGAGTTCCAACCTTTAGCTTTGTCATGTGTAGGAGGAAACAATCTTTTACATGACCATAACTGCGGAACCGTGGGCTGGCTGCAGTGCTGAGAGAGGGCGGAGTACGGTGAACCGGACTAACTGCTGGACCGTGAGAAAGGTGCAGGCAGAGATGTTACTGTGGATTGAGAAAATTGAGGTGTGTTCGCTCTCTGAGATCGGACAAAAACATCAGTCATGTCCACTTCCGTTACAGCTGACGGAGGGCCCTCAGTCAGCGAGACAGGAGTGGGTAAAGAATCCAAGGTTCTGCGGTCAAAAACCTCCATCTCAATGGTTGGCATGGTAACAGAAGAGGAGAAAGAAGCAGCAGATGCAATTGATGGAGCGGCTGATGGTTGTAGAGGTCCGCTGGTCTGCATTTTTGCACAGTGGGATTCCCACAGTAGCGCATGTTGATTGTGCATGTGAAAGTTCATACATGTAGTTGTCAAATTATTGCACTTTTTACCCCTACTCAGTTTTTTTTTGCAAATTTGGAAGATTACGTGAGTTGGCTCATCCTTTGCATTGTCAAAAAAGGCCCATGCCACCCCTACGAACTGCTGTGTCATGTATAGTGTACAGTTCCTATAGCGTCTTGTGCTTGGGTGCGAGGAAAACACAGGAGACATAGGTTGAAATGAAATGACTTGTATTACTTCATACAAGCATGCTGAAAAGTTCACACAGTTTGCAGGAACAGCGACAGGAGACACAGCAGGCCAGAGTAACTTCAAGCACTGCAATAAATCTCCAAAGCAGGTTCAGGATCTCTTCTCTGTACCGTAATTCCTCTGCAAACATGGATTCACCAAACAGCAGGTTTCCAGAGTCCAAAAGTGTTCCAAGGTTCCTCAGTAGGGAATAGCTGGAGTACAAGTCCAAGGCTTCCAGGAGTCAGGTCACAGACTGACTGAGGCTTGATTCAGGAGCACTGATTGTTCAGCTGAGGCTGCTTAAGAAGCAAGAGGGAAGAATCAGGGCGGGAACATGAAAACTGGAAACTCCATATTAACTGAGGGCAAGAGCTGCAGAAAGACAGAAAGCAAAATGGCCGACGGAAAACTGAGTTTCAAGGAACATGTCAACAGAGACAAAGAACCTTACATTACTCCCCCCTTAGGGACAACCTCCGGATGACCTCAGACCAGGCTTGTCAGGGTACCTCTGATGAAACTGGCGGAGCAGGCGAGGAGCATTTACATTATTGACTGGTACCCATGAGTTGTCCTCCACTGGGTAGCCCTGCCATTTAATCAAATATTGCAACTGATTTCTGTACAACCTGGAATCTAGAATCCTTTCCACCATAAATTCTTCCTGACCATCGACCAGCACTGGGTCAGGGCAAGGAGAAGAACGTCCAGGAAACGTATTGGGTGTTGCAGCCTTTAGTAGGGATACATGAAAGACAGGGTGGATTCTCATAGTTCTGGGCAGTTGAAGACGACAAGCAACAGCACTTATAATCTTATTGATCTTATAAGGTCCAATGTACTTATGTCCCAATTTAGACGATGGAATCTTTAATTTAAGATTTCTGGTTGACAGCCAGACCAAATCTCCTACCTTGAAAGCTGGTGCAGGTTTACGAAATTTATCTGCTGCTTTCTTGTACCTTTCCTGAGCCAATTCTAGATTTTCCTTTAGAAGATCCATATTCTTTCAGCCACTGCCGGCAAGGGCGTATCTATGGGAAATCGAGGAAGAATGTTAGGATGATAACCTAGATTGGAGTAAAAAGGAGACTGCTTAGTGGAGGCGCTCTGAGAGTTGTTATAAGAGAACTCAGCCAGTGGAAGTAGATCCACCCAATCATCCTGTAGGTGGCAGATAAAACAGCGGAGATACTGCTCCAGGGTCTGATTGGTTCGTTCTGTCTGTCCATTAGTCTGGGGATGAAAAGCAGAAGAAAGGTTTACTTTAATGTCCAATGCTGCACAGAAAAATATTTAGACTTGAGAGTCCTCAGTGGTTGATACCTTTTAATGGCTAACTGAAAAGATGGTAACAAATTGCAAGCTTTCGAGACTACTCAGGTCTCTTCATCAGGCATAGACTAATACAACATCTGAAGAATCACATATTTATACACAAAATAGCACAGAAAAAATGCAATAGGTAGGACAAGTGACATGAAGCAGAACTGTCATTATGGCAGAGGGATTAACATAAATATGACTAGTTCATAGATAAGGAGTGAAGGTTTTATTACCCTCTGATTGGGGTCTGGTATTGTGTTGTGATGACCCTAAAAGGTCAGGGAGGCAGATTCCTTAATTGTTGTAGAACGACATAAAACTCTGGGATATATTCATCCCAGCACTAAGAGTGTCAAAGGTCATCATAAGTTTATATTCCCAGACTTTTCTATCCTTCTCAGATTTGAAGTTAGATTTTAATACAAGTAATTCCATATCTGTCATGCTATGACCGGGCATACAAAAGTGTTTGGCCACAGGTAAATCCATTCTTTTTTCTCTTATCGTGTGGCGATGAGAATTCATCCTTGTTCTCAGTTTTTGCCCGGTCTCCCCCACATACAGACCCCCAGTTGGACATTTAGTACATATAATTAGGTACACCACATTAGATGTGATGCAGCTGAAAGTACCTGGTATCTTGTAGTCCTGATGGGAGTTGGGGATCTTTATCCTGTCCGTGGTCATTATAGATGTACAGGTCTTGCATTTCTTTTGTCTGCAAGGAAAGGTTCCTGCAGCTGTTGGGGAGGACAGGGAGCTTCTGACAATGATGCTTCTTAGATTTGGGGCTGCCTAAAACATAGTAGTGGGGGGTCTGGAAATATGGATTGTAATCGGGCATCTTTTTGTAGTAAAGGTTGTAGTTTCCGTGCAGCTCCCCTTAGCATCTCCAGACTTGGATTGTAGGTGACCACTAGAGGCACCCGGTTATTTTCTTCTTTAGCTTTGTAATGTAGCAGGTGATTCCTTGATATTCTGGTGGCTCTTGTAATTTGGTTTTCAATTGTTCTTGGATGGTAGCCCTGGTTCAAAAAAGTCTTTCTGAGGCGACCAAGGTGTTCATCTCTATCCATGGGGTTGGAACATATACGGTTGTATCTGATGGCTTGGCTGTAGACAATAGAGTTTTTTATGTGTTTAGGATGGAAACTGTCCCATTTAAGATATGTTGGACGGTCGATTGGCTTCTGATACAGGGATGTCTCTATTTCATTGTTCTTTAGCTTAATGGTGGTGTCTAAAAAGTTAATTTCAGTGCTGGAGTAGTTAAGTGTTAAGTTGATGGTGGGATGAAACAAAGAAGAACAATGAAATAGAGACATCCCTGTATCAGAAGCCAATCGACCGTCCAACATATCTTAAATGGGACAGTTTCCATCCTAAACACACATAAAAAACTCTATTGTCTACAGCCAAGCCATCAGATACAACCGTATATGTTCCAACCCCATGGATAGAGATGAACACCTTGGTCGCCTCAGAAAGACTTTTTTGAACCAGGGCTACCATCCAAGAACAATTGAAAACCAAATTACAAGAGCCACCAGAATATCAAGGAATCACCTGCTACATTACAAAGCTAAAGAAGAAAATAACCGGGTGCCTCTAGTGGTCACCTACAATCCAAGTCTGGAGATGCTAAGGGGAGCTGCACGGAAACTACAACCTTTACTACAAAAAGATGCCCGATTACAATCCATATTTCCAGACCCCCCACTACTATGTTTTAGGCAGCCCCCAAATCTAAGAAGCATCATTGTCAGAAGCTCCCTGTCCTCCCAACAGCTGCAGGAACCTTTCCTTGCAGACAAAAGAAATGCAAGACCTGTACATCTATAATGACCACGGACAGGATAAAGATCCCCAACTCCCATCAGGACTACAAGATACCAGGTACTTTCAGCTGCATCACATCTAATGTGGTGTACCTAATTATATGTACTAAATGTCCAACTGGGGGTCTGTATGTGGGGGAGACCGGGCAAAAACTGAGAACAAGGATGAATTCTCATCGCCACACGATAAGAGAAAAAAGAATGGATTTACCTGTGGCCAAACACTTTTGTATGCCCGGTCATAGCATGACAGATATGGAATTACTTGTATTAAAATCTAACTTCAAATCTGAGAAGGATAGAAAAGTCTGGGAATATAAACTTATGATGACCTTTGACACTCTTAGTGCTGGGATGAATATATCCCAGAGTTTTATGTCGTTCTACAACAATTAAGGAATCTGCCTCCCTGACCTTTTAGGGTCATCACAACACAATACCAGACCCCAATCAGAGGGTAATAAAACCTTCACTCCTTATCTATGAACTAGTCATATTTATGTTAATCCCTCTGCCATAATGACAGTTCTGCTTCATGTCACTTGTCCTACCTATTGCATTTTTTCTGTGCTATTTTGTGTATAAATATGTGATTCTTCAGATGTTGTATTAGTCTATGCCTGATGAAGAGACCTGAGTAGTCTCGAAAGCTTGCAATTTGTTACCATCTTTTCAGTTAGCCATTAAAAGGTATCAACCACTGAGGACTCTCAAGTCTAAATATTTTTCTATCTACTGGCTAACACGGTACGAAGATACACATCTTTCCTATATCACAATGCTGCACAGAAATTTTGCCAAAACCTTGAAGTGAATTGCACCCCTCGATCCGAAATGACCTCATCCGGTACTCCATGTAAGCGAAACACATTCTTAATCATCAAGTCTGATGTCTGTTTTGCAGTGGGTAAGCCGACACAAGGGATAAAATGAGCTGCCTTTGTTAGACGGTCAACCACCACTAGAATGGTGTTCTTCCCTTGAGAGGTTGGTAACTCCACAATGAAGTCCATAGAAATGGATCCCCACGGGCGGGACGGGGTGGGAAGAGGTTGCAACAGACCAGTTGGTGAGGAGCGAGGTGTTTTGCATCTTGCACAGACTTCACATGAAGTGACATAGTTTAAGACATCTTTCCTGTAAGTGGGCCACCAAAAGAAACGAGAAAGAAATTCTTGTGTCTTTAGAATTCCCCTATGCCCGGCTATCTTGGAATCGTGGATGAGTTGCAATACTCTCAATCTGACTGTTTCAGGTATATACAGACGTTGTCCCTGAATCCACACACCATTCTTAAAGACAAGACTTACGTCCCTTGGGGGTTGAGCCAACAAAGAATCTGCATGGTATGCTTCCTTGATGTCCTTAAGTAGGTCTTGATTATGAATCACTCCCAGGAATCTAGAGTCAGGAAGAATAGTCTTAGGAGGAGTAAGTGGACGTGTCTCTGCTGAATGAATCCTAGAGAGTGCATCAGCCTTTCCATTGCGCGATCCTGGTCTATAAGAAATGACAAAATTAAATTGGTTTAGGAAAAGATTCCAGCGAGCCTGGCGAGGAGTCAGGCACTTAGCCGACCTGATAAATTCAAGGTTACGATGGTCTGTCAGGACGACTATTTGCTGTGCAGCTCCCTGAAGAAGGTGTCTCCATTCCTTGAAGGCGGCAATAATGGCCAACAATTCTCTATTGTCCACATCGTAGTTCCTCTCAGCCGAAGACAACTGCTGGGAAAAGAAGGCACAGGGATGCAAGACATTCTTCTCACCTGTTCTCTGAGAGAGTATAGCTCCAACGGCACAGTCTGAAGCATCCACCTCTATTATGAAGGCAAGCTCGGGGTTGGGATGTACTAAGATAGGTACGGTGGTAAATTTATCCTTTAAACAGGAAAATGCTTCCTGAGCTTGCGGGGTCCAGGAGAACCTAGACTGTTTCCGGGTAAGTTGGGTGATAGGTGACACTACCTCAGAAAAATTCTTAATGAAACGTCTATAGAAGTTGGCAAACCCGATGAAATGCTGCACCTCCTTCACATTTCTAGAATTGGCCAATCCTTGATGGCTTGGGTCTTGCTTCCATCCATACTAATCCCTTGCGTAGATAGTACATACCCCAGAAATTGAATTTCGGTCCTATGGAATTCACATTTTTCAAGTTTGATGTAGAGATGGTTTTGTCTTAGGCGTTCTAAGACCATTCTCACATGTCCATGATGTTCCACTGTGGAGTTAGAAAAAATTAGAATATCATCCAGATAAATCACCACAAATGTATCTAGGAGATCCCTGAAGATATCATTCACGAAGTGTTGGAAAGTGGCTGGGGCGGTACTCAGACCAAAAGGCATAACTAGATATTCAAAGTGTCCATAGCGTGACCTGAAAGCAGTCTTCCATTCATCCCCAGGTCTAATACGGACCAAGTTATAGGCCCTTATTGAGTTCCCTATAGTCTATGCAGGGTCTCAGAGATCCATCTTTCTTCTTCACAAAGAAGATGGGTGCACCTGCGGGAGATGAAGAGGGGCGTATGAAGCCCTTGGCTAAATTTTCGTCTATATAATCCTTCAAAGCTTTTAGCTCGGGCCCCGCTAGGGGGTAGATCTTACCAAAAGGTATCTCGGCTCAGGCAATAATTCAATTGGACAATCATATGGACGGTGAGGAGGAAGCTGATCAGCGTTCTTCTTGTCACATAAATCCACATAGTCCTGGTATACAGCTGGTAGTTCAGGGACTGACATGGTTCCTTTAGGAACAGAGCAAGCTGAAACTCCTTGACTCATCTGTTTCCCCGGAAAAGTGTAATTCCTTGGTCTCCCAGTTAATCGTAGGATTCTGCGCCTGCAGCCATGGTAGCCCTAGAATAATGGGAAAGTGGGGAGAAGAGATAAGCATAAAATACATTTTCTCCTGATGATATTTACCCATAAGGACCCTCAAAGGCACTGTTTCTTGATCCACTGGTCCAGAAGTCAGTAGAGAGCCATCCACAGTCTCCATCTGTACTGGAGTAGCCTTCTTCACTGAACGTATCCCGTGTTTCAGAGCAAAGGAGATATCCATAAAATTTCCACTTGCTCCTGAGTCGATCATAGCAGAGCTAGACACCCAGACTGAGTCAACCCAGAGTTTGATGGAAAGGAAGCAATGAGAATTGTTTCTTTTACAACTCAGCTGGGACACCGCTGAGGAAACTTGAAAAATTGCAGCGTTTATACCGTCATCGTCCCCAGAACTAACAGAGTTTCAGTCCGAGAAATCAAGATCTCTTGCAGCAGATCTCTCTGGAGCCTGAGGCTCGGACATGACAGAGCTCCTCTCGCAACACTCACAGTGAATGACTGCTGCAGTAGTCTTACGAGAACGGCTGGGGCAGTTTATAATGAAGTGCCCTGACTTACCACAGTAGAAACATAGATTTTCCTTTATACGATGTTCTTTGCGTGCATCACTAACCCGTCTTTGTAAAGAGTCCACCTGCATGGGTTCAGGTTCTGGTTCCCTTGTGATCTACTCAAAGGTTCCTTAGCTGAGGAGGGAGGTAGTAAAAGGTTAGTGCGATTATTTTCGAACCATCTCTCTTGTCTGCGTTCAGTCAGACGAGCATCAATACGGATACAATAGTTAATAAAGTCACCTAACGCAGTGGGAGGGTCGGCACAAGCAAGTTCATCCTTAATCAGTGGAGACAACCCTTTCCGAAAAATAGATTTTTTAGCGGAAGTGTCCCAAGTGGTATCAAGAGCCCATCTCCTGAATCCAGGGCATATTCGGCTACTGAACGCTTACCTTGGCGCAAAGCTAACATGGCTGCTTCAGCTGTTGCACCTCGATTGGGGTCATCAAACACCTGCCCCATGGCTGAAATAAAAGCATCAAGGTGATTCAAACAATCATCCTCAGTCTCAATCAGAGGGTTTGCCCACATCAAAGCCTTATTGGTAAGCAACATGATTATAGTAAGCACTTTGGATCGTTCAGTGGGAAATTGTGAAGCATGTGCAGAGAAAAATAAATTGCATTGATTAATAAATCCCTGAATTTCTCACGTTCACCGCCAAAACGAAAAGGAGGTAATTTGGGGATCCCAGAACTTGGGGTTATGGCAGGAGCCTGGGCTCGTTCCTCTAGAGCCTCAATCCTGGCTCGCAATTCCTGGGTAGTCTGTCCAAACACTTGCAAATTATGATTAGTGAGGTCCTGTAGGCTTGCAAAACGGGTTTTTAAAGTCTGTACATCTGAAAGGATTGTATCAGTCACTCCGCAAAGCTCCTCCATGCGGGCCTCCATCTTCCAGATCTTTTAAGGCAGAAGTGCTGGAAGGAGAAGAGGAAAGGAAAAAAAAACAAAAAAAAACAATAGTGTTTACCTGTGGTAACACTCCAGAGTAAAATTTTAAGGAATGCGCTCACCTGGAATGGTTGTGAGAAGTCACAACCACTGTCATCACATAAGGTATTAAACGGACATCTGATATCCACAGTCACAGCAACACGGCTTTCCCAGACCCAGCAGACACTAAACATTGGCTCCAGAATCTTGTCATGTATAGTGTACAGTTCCTATAGCGTCTTGTGCTTGGGTGCGAGGAAAACACAGGAGACATAGGTTGAAATGAAATGACTTGTATTACTTCATACAAGCATGCTGAAAAGTTCACACAGTTTGCAGGAACAGCGACAGGAGACACAGCAGCCAGAGTAACTTCAAGCACTACAATAAATCTCCAAAGCAGTTCAGGATCTCTTCTCTGTACCGTAATTCCTCTGCAAACATGGATTCACCAAACAGCAGGTTTCCAGAGTCCAAAAGTGTTCCAAGGTTCCTCAGTAGGGAATAGCTGGAGTACAAGTCCAAGGCTTCCAGGAGTCAGGTCACAGACTGACTGAGGCTTGATTCAGGAGCACTGATTGTTCAGCTGAGGCTGCTTAAGAAGCAAGAGGGAAGAATCAGGCGGGAACATGAAAACTGGAAACTCCATATTAACTGAGGGCAAGAGCTGCAGAAAGACAGAAAGCAAAATGGCCGACGGAAAACTGAGTTTCAAGGAACATGTCAACAGAGACAAAGAACCTTACATGCTGACCCGCAAGCGCTGCTGGTCACAACCACAGTTGTGGCTGAGGATGCATGGTCATCATAGCTGCATCACTATGTGTCTATGACGTACGGTGCAATGCAACCTCCTCATCTTCCTCCTCAGATGACCTACTCAGCTGTGTGCCTCTATGATCATGCCAACTGGGATCTAACACCTCATCATCATCATCCTCTGTGTTATCACATTCTTTGCCCTTGGAGTCGCCCTCCTCCTCTTCCTACCCTGACAGCACAGTACAGTCTGCATGAGCCTCAGAAATCTGAGTCTGATCAACATCACCTCCCGCAGGGGTCAACAACTGATGACGAGGGTCAGGATGCTGCTCTGACCCTACTTCGTTCTGCCATGGATCAAAGCTAAAACAATTTTGGTTACCAGTGCAGATTTCCTCCTCTTAACTCTGTTAAGCTTTTGAGTACACTTCTGATGACCATGGCAGAGAATGTGTGAACAGCTCTTCACACTCACCCATCTGTGGTTCCATACAGTCAGTTGTACGGTGGGAGATTTGAGATGCGGGGGAAGCAAGGGAAATTTGGGTGCCATCTCTGTGGACTGTACTGGGTGTGATGTTGAGGTGGAGGAAGGGAGGAAAGGCCACTTGAAGCTGCACTTGCCATCTACCCCAAGCAAATGCTCATTTTGGGCCTCATCAACAAGGCATACCACTGTGTGTCTGTCAAAGAAAGGTAGTAAGATGTGCAAAAGGTGATGTCTCTCAATTGCGCTGCTGATAAAAGCTTGATGGAAGAGGTAAAATCAAAGGGAGTTTAATAATACAGGTTTTACAAGTCAACGCGTTTCAAGGTTCAGCACAACCTCTTCACCAAGACAAAAACCTATGATAGCTGATGAAGAGGTTGTGCAAAACTTGAAACGTGTTGACTTGTAAAATCTGTACTATTAAACTCCTTTGATTTTACCTCGGCCATCGTGCTTTTATCAGCAGTGCAACTGAATGACACCACCTTTTGCACATTGTTTTCCTGTGATATGTCTGACTAGTGTCCTGCAGCAGCTGTTACATATACCCTTCTCATGTTGCTAGTCTGCAACCTTATCAGGTGAGTGGTCTCACATTTCTATTTTCTCCGTGCCATCGGATAAGACACTGTTGCGCTTTTTGTCTCCTAGCTTTCTCGCCAAAGAAAGGTAGTGGAGTAGCCCATCCAGTAACAGAAATTGTCAGAAGTCTTTGCATAGGATGTGACGTACACTTTAAACACCAAGCCTAATTCCCCTTCCACCACAGCCTCGCATTTTCCAGGCATGTTGCTGAGATGGTTTGGTAAGAGCACAGTATTGCAACAAAAAATTAGATTTTAAACTCTGCACCACCTCTGCAAACAGCTGAATTTCAGCAGCAGTAAATTCCAAGGTGAAATATTGCATGCTGTATCGCAATAGTTACAGAAGAAAGAATTGTTTGAGTGTGGATGGGGCCTGTATGTGTTAGGGATCAAGTTCCCGCTGCTGCACAAGGGGAATCTCGAACCAGTCCCGCTGTGGTCCCCCATCCATCTCCAGCCGCAGTGGAGCCTGCTCAGCAGAGACGTCGGTACCAGCGTCTCGCTCGGTCTAATGCTGTGCAGAGGCTTGTTGCTGCCTCTCCTTGTTCCTCTATTATAACCAGTGCTGGAGCAGGCAGTCCTGGGACAAAGTCCTCGCTTTCTCCATCTGAGCATGCCCAGGGCAAGATCTCCCATTGGAGATCAGGGGTCACATGCTCGTTTACAGCAGCGACTCCCATTGGTCCGCCAGAAAAGGTCCTCAAAGTGCTTGTGTTCTGGAGCAGTTTCTCATTGGTCCTTTTCTGGAAGGTCCTGTAGCTGCTACTATAAAAAGATGGCATAACCGCACGGCCGCACGCTAGTATCAAATCTGTTACGTGCTTGCGCCAGTGTGGTCATGTATGCATGTGGTTAGGTCCAGCTGAAATAAGCCCCTAGAATAACGGCACCTCCGGTGAGGAGTTTTGTATGCACGTGTTCAGGGCTCGACTGAAAACACCATTAGAATACCGGCTACTCCGGTGAGGAGATTATTGACTTGTTTTCTGATTGCATGACCACAGACTGCAATCCCTTAGCAGTCATCTGTGTCCCCTGTGAGTCTAACAGGACACAGTCTTTGTCACGCGGCTCTGTGAATTAACGAGTCCGCTTATATCGCCATATAGCGCTACAACATTTTTTAGCGACTCTGTGGAATAACAGAGTTCGCCCATACCGCCATATAGTGCTACGGCGTTTACATCTGTGACTCTGGGGGATAACAGAGTTCGATATTAAATCAGGTCCCCACTGGATAACACTGGAACAAAGAATTTTTTTGTGGCCTTGGATCAGGCCTTTAACACCTAATGTTGAAAACTTTTTTTAAACGGTCTCCTACGCATAACACTTAACAAAAATTTTTTTGTGGTTTCGATAGGCCTCTATAACACATAGTGCTACAAACTATTTAAAGTCAGGTCCCCAACTGTATGACTTTAGGATTGAAAAATTTTTTGTGGAATATGGATAGGCCCTATAACACACTAGAGCACAAAGTATTTTTTTAATCAGGTCCCTTTGTTACAAAGAAACACTAAATTTTTGTGGCCTTGGTTCAGGCTTCTATAACCACTAGATTGCTACAATTATTTTAAAGCGGTCCCAGTATACACAAAACGAATAATTTTTTGGCGGCCTCTGGATAGGCCTCGATAACACATGATCCACAAAATTTTAAATCAGGTCCCTTGCATGGTTAGCAACAAAAAAAAATTTTTGGTTTATGTGCTTGAGATCTAGACCTTAATTTCAACTCTACAAAAGACAAGTGTGATACAGGACTGTTTAACTTTTTGCAACTGAAAAATTATATATTTTTTAATGTCGTTAAGTCTGCAAACATTTTCTTCTCCCCAAGCACATTGACAAGGTGGGATACAGAGGCTGTTTGACATTTAGCTAGTGAAACAATATTATTCAGAAGCATATGTGCATGGACACAAAAAGGCAGGCACGACAAAATTGGGGGATGTGCCCGTGGCTTTGTCTGTGGGCCCCTCACCAGGGCCAAAAAAAAAATGTGGAATAAATTTAACAGCCAATTGGACACTAGCTACAACCTATTGAATAAATTTACAACCGCCTAGTGACTATAAAAAAACTTGTGCTAAGATGGCCCATCAGGAGCAATCTTTCTCTGTTTACAGGTCAAAAGGCGCAAAACAAATGCCGCTCTTTAAATGGAGAGTGACATGTGATTTCTGCAGTCAATGACACAATTTTTTGGTGCAGACATGTGGATGTTTCCTGGCCCTGATTGGCTAGCTCAAGGTGACACATAAAGTTAGGAAAAAAATTTTTACAAACGCCGGCCCTGACTCTGCAAACCCCTCCTTATCCCACACTGCAAAACGCTCATGAAAACCACCATTATCAATGCAAAAGTCTGAAAATATTTTCCCAACTTATTCCCAAATGTTACAGTTTTTCCCATTTATAAATTTTACATAAATGTATAAGAATCGTATTGCCATTTTCGTGCGAAATTTTTTGTTTGGTGTTCGCTTTCCAAACAAAATCGTCATCAAATAAAAGACTTTTCTTCAAAAAAAATTTTTGGGAAAATGAAGGTGCATTTTAATTCGAATAACCCTTACAGTGGGGGGAGCGTTTGTGAATGGGTTTGAGATAGTTCGAGCAGGACTCCTTGGTGGTTACAAGCGGTACGGCTTTCATGAAGATGTGAGACTGGGATCAGGTGTTGATGGCTTATAAAAAGGGAGACCTTCCACCGGGTTGCCGTGACAATGTTCTGGTTATCCTTCTTCCTGTTTCCTTGTAGCCGCTGTGTCTGCGATTCCTGCTAAAATAAACATTTTCTTATTTTTTTTTTTGACTATATTTTTGCTTTTTCCGCACTTTTGGGGGCCCTTCTGGGTCCCCTTCGGGGGCTTTTGCCCCCAGTTTAGTTCACCACGATGTTTTGTACTTTTGCTTTTCCATTTTTCAGTGGCGGTTTTGATTTTGTTACACAAGAAACTAATTTAGGTGGTGAGGTCGTGTGATTCCGGTGATTTTGAAATTAGTAGAGTTGGGCTTTTCAGGGTTTTGGGATTGCATAAGTACCCTTCCTTCCTTTTCTTTTAGTTACTTTGGGCCCCAGGTTTTTCTCATCTATTTTCTTTTTGTGTCGGTATTTCTTCTTGTTAACCCTTCTTGTTTGGGGCTTTCTATTATCTTTGGGGTTTCTGCTCCGGGGCAATGCTTTCCATTTCTATCTTTAGTGTAGTTAGTTTTCGGTGTGACAGGCGTTAGGACCAAGTAGGAACGCTCCACGTGCCTCTGTTGTGGTGGTTAGTCAGGGTACTGCAATCTATGATTCCAACTGCTTGGGATTGCCTTTTTTACCTGACCTCAGCTACCGAAACTAACAGTTCACGGCCTAAAAATTGAAAATTGTATGGTATCACAGAAGGGAAAAAATATTGGAAAGAAAAAAGGTTGTCAGAGTTGTCAAGATATTTTTCTATTGTTGCATTTTTTTTTCCCTCTGTACTCTGGGTGTGGGAGGATCTTTTCTCTCATGGATTTGCACGGTTGTCGGGCCGTGTATCAGCTTGCCACGAGGTTTCAGAGTTTGTGCATATCTTGCTAGGTTTGCCGTTGTGGAACCGGATCCCCATGCCAAAGTTTTGGGGATCGAGCTAAGTTTCAAATTTCAAAAATAATTGTAAAATTGTTTTTTTTCCTTAAAATCAAAGTCCCAGGGAACCAGCGCAGAGGTTCAAATTATATCTCTCTCCTGGCGGCGATCCTCAGGATTGGGCTTTTTTTCCCCGACACCTGGGATCCTGTTTTTGATGATTTTGAGCTTTTTTCAGGCTTTGGGGTTATTGACGAAGACCTAATGTCACGTCAACTGAAAAAACCTTGTTGGCCTTAAATCAGGCCTTAGCCTGATTAATGCAGGATTCCGAGGTGGGCAGTCCTGACCAAATGGAATACGACCTTTGGCAGCCCTTTTCCGGAAGGGTCGTAATAATTAAAGGATGTTATGGTGGGATTCCTGTCCCCTCTGGTTCAATGATTCTATTTAATTAGCGATTCAAATTGACAGACTTTGCTGAGCGGAGAATTGCGTGGAATGGGTTGCCTTGTGAACCACTTCTGAACCCAGCAGTGGATAGGTGGTGTCTGGGCACAGCTCAGATTTCTAAAGGAATGGGTTATGTTTACGTGGTGGCCTTCATGCATTCAGTTGCCCTAAGAGGGAAACGTTTTGCACGCCGTTGTCTTGGGTAGTGTTCAGACAAATTTTTTAAAACGTCCTTGATTGCTCTTGTCCCATTTTCTGCTCAGGCTTTCGTTGATTCGGAGCAGCATTACCTGTGGATTTGATTTTCTAAACGTTTGGGTTTCCCTTACCCTACAGAAGTCTATTCCCCTATGGGGATCGATTCTACCCCTTTGGGAGAATAAACCCCTTTTCTATCAGGTGAAATGGGTTGAACCGACACCGGAGTGCTGCAAATTTTTTTGGGTTCTTATAACTGCTGACTTATCGGGGGTTTCCCTTGGTTCAGTTCATATCCTTTTTTTGGATTGGAAATCTTGTCGTAACCAGTTGGGGTGCCAAGTGTTAATACCAAACACTCCTGTTTTTTTGCCTCCCCCAGGTCAGGATGTTCCTGACTTTTTGATTGATTTTTGATTGTTTGCGAAAGTAAATCCATCCTTGCCTCCCCAAGGAGTATGCTGCGCTATTGAATTATGCCGGGTAAATTCCCTAAGGCCCTTTTTAACTGCTGTACCTGAACATACGCTATGCGGTCTTATATCAAGGAATCTTGGAAAAGGGGGTATATCGACCATCCTTTCACCCTTAGGGCCGGTTTTTTCTTTGTGGCCAAAAAAAAGGTTATTAAGGCCTTGTATTGATTATCTCCTTGAACAAAACGGAAAAATCAAACCCGTTCCCTTGATTTCTGCCCCTGTTTCCAGGGTAAAAACGCTACTTGGGTTACCAAGCTTGACCTCGGGGGGCGTATAACCTTATTCGCATTAACACGGGGGAATGGAGACGGCATTCAATACCCCTGAAGGGCATTTTGAGTACCTAGTGATGCCCTTTGGGCTCACAATTGCCCTTCTGTCTTCCGCCTTCAGAATGAATTTTCAGGATTTTGGGACAAATTTCTGATTGTTTATTTGGATGTATCTTGATTTTTTTCTAATGACGGACTTCTTGTGAAACTTTCGAATGTTTCCAGATTTTGAGAAGGAATGCCTATTAAGGGGTCAAATGTCTTTTTGGGAACAAGGATTCATTTCGGGTTCATTTTGTCCCCATTGTTATTGAAATGGACCCGGTCAGGTTCAGGCCACTGTGATTGGGTCCAACCACTTCATTAAAGGCCCTTCAGAGATTTTTAGGTTTTGCAATTTTTATGTAAATTATTGGTAATTTCTCGTTATTGTAAACATTAATGATTTGACAGAAAGGGTTCTGATGTGGTGAATTGCCTCCGAGGCGTCTCGCGTTTCAGGAACTTAAGCAGAGATTCACCTTCTGTCCTGTTCTACGGCGCCGATGTTTCTCTGCCATTTCGGTGGAGGTTGTCCTCTGAAATTGGGGCAGGTCCGTTTTTGTCCCAAAAAGATCCAAGACCTCTAAAAGTAACCCTTGTGCCTTTTTCTTCAAAATTTTCTCCTACTGAAGAAATTTGATGGGTAATCGGGAGTTATTGGCCATAAGGGGCTTTGAAGAGTGGAGACATTGGTGGGAGCCAAAATAGGTGGTGGGCCTAACACCATAAAATTTGGTTATCTGGAATTTTGCCAAGCGACTCAATCCAGACAGGCCAGGGGCCTTTTTTTCCACGTTTTTTTTGTGGTTTCTTTTCCTGGCACTAAGAATGTTAAGGGGATGCCTCTCGAGGATTTCCTTGGGACTCTCCGATTTCTGATCTTCTGTTTATTTTGAAAAGGGGAGTTCTTTCCGCCATCTCGCCCAATTTGAATTGGGAGGGGGTTTTGGGGATAGGCCCAGGGTGCCCTGTTGGGAATTTTTTCCCGGACCAGGGGAAAAAAAGGGGTGCGAGATTATTGTCCGCATTGGCTGGGCATCCCGAATTTTTGTACCCCAAATTGTAGTCTCCTTTTGGGGGGCCCCTTTCTCGTGATGTAGGGGTTTTTGGAGTCTCGGGGGTTGCTCTCGCTCCAAGCCTTGCTCTCGCTCTATGGTTTTGATGCCTTGCCTGTGCCCAAGAGCCCCTGGACCATATCTCATGGATTTCTTTCCCCACCCCGTTTCTCAAATGACCACCCACGGGGGAATTTGTATTTTTCCAAAAGATACATCTTTTCCTTACCTAATTTCCTTCCTCCTTAAAAAGTGCCGTTTTTCCTTTTCCCGGTTGTTTACAGGGGGATTCTGAGAAATTGGCTACAGGGGAGCCCCGTTTTTTTCCCCAAATTTTTTGGAGACTTTTTGTTCAAAAAGGGGGTAAATTTTTCTTTCTCCTGGTTTACCCAACCCAAGTCAAACTGAGAGAACCAAAATTTTGGAGATTATCTTAGATGCTTTGTGTCTGCTGATCGGATGACGGGTCTTTTTTTTCCTTTTTGGTGATTTGTTTTAAAAAATGGGGGGTAGCTCCCCCTTTTTATTCTCCTTTTTTTTGAATTTTTGGGTTTCACCCCGATTTTCTTCGGACCGGGCTTCTTCTGCCCCTGTTGCCCTTTTTTTGTGGACGTATGCAACGATTTGGGCCCCGGTAGGGGAGGTTGCCCTCTTCAGGGAAGGCCCAGGTTGCTAACCGGCGGACTGATGGTCCCCCTTTTTTAAATGGGGACTTGGGGTTGGGGTTTCCCAAAGAATATTCCTATGAGAGTGATCTCCAAATTTAACAGGTTCATTGCCTTATAAATATTTTGATTTTAACCCTTTTTTCGTTGCTTTTCCCGGGGCATTTAAGATCCCTAAAATTTCCCAAGTCCTTGTTGAAGGTTTGTTGACCAGTGGTTCCTGCTGCTGTGCCTCCCGACCTGTTTTGGAGGGCAATTGGGGGTTTTGGGTTAGAAAATATTAAATTTTCGTTTTTCTAGACGGAAAATCCGTATTTGTTAAATGGAGAGGTTTTGGCGGGAAAACAATTTTGGGTGTTTTTTTCGACATCCAGTAGGAGACCATCGTGCGTATATAGAACCTCCTCCGCCCCGGTTCTCAAATGAGGGTTCGTGACCCCTCCCAAGGGGGGGGGACTTTTTTAATGGGTTTGAGATGAGTTTTTGAAAAGAGACCCCTTGGGGGTTACAAACGGGACGGTCTTTCAGTGAAGATTTGGGACGGGAATCAGGTGTTACTGATGGTCTTTTATAAGGGGTCACCTTCCCCTTTAGGGGTTCCGGGGATCAATTTTTCTGGTCAATCCTTTATTCCTGTTTCCCCCGTCCTCTGTGTGTGTCGCATCTCCCGCTAACAGATAAAACATTTTTTTTTTTGTTTTTGTCAATTTTTTTCTTTTGCCTCACTTTTTGGGGCCCCTGGGGCCCCCCCGGGGGTTTTTCCCTCAGTTTAGTTCAGCCCCTGATGTTTGATTTTGCTTTTCCGTTTTTCAGTGGGTGCTGTTTTGATTTTGTTAACCGGAAATAATTTAGGTGGGGAGGTCGTGACCCGTGATTTTGAAATTAGTAAGTTGGTGCTTTTTCAGGTTTTCGGATTGCAGTAAGTACCCCTTTCCCCCTTTTCTATTTTTTGTTTGGGCCCCCGCGTTTTGCTCACAATTTTTCTTTTGTGTCATATTTCTTCTTGTCAACCGCCTTTCTTTTTGGGGGGTTTTTATATCTTTGGGGGTTTTGTCCGGGCAGATAGCTTTCCCATTTCTATCTTTATGTAGTTAGTTTCTCAGGTGGGAGGGGTCAGGGCCAAAGTAGGAACGCTCCACGGGCCCCAGTTGGGGGTTAGTGGGGACTGCAATTATAATTTCCCAAATGTTCGGGGTATTGCCTTTTTACCTGCACCCTCACTACCGAAACTAACAGAGCGGGGGGCCCAGATCGCGCTGTGGAACAGGAGTGTACGATGTTTTCGAAGATAGTTTGGGGGGGAGACTCCATCTGCGCATGCACATTTTCCCCGGATCCACGAATTTTTGCCTTGGAATGCGGGGGCTCCGGGTTTTTCCCAAATTCCGTGGAGCCTCTTTTTTTTCTTACAGTACTCTTTAAATGTAGGAATTGACTAGGGGTTTTATATAGTTTTTTATGATGGGTTTAATCAACATCAAAACTGTCTAATACGGTTTCATTGATTTCTACGAAAATTTCAAGTAGACCACATGCTGTCTACTGTCAGTGTATCTGAGAACCACTATGGGGGCTAAATGTCAATCCCCAGAAGAATGTGGCTCCTAAGCAGCTTATGGACAAACTGTATACATGCTTATTTTGGTTCTCCCCTGTTATGTTTACAAATAAATTGTCTGTAAAAAAAGTTTTTTTTTTCACAATAAAATTTAATTGTGTTTATAATCAGAGGAGTTCTGTAATCCCGTAATATTTTATTAAACTACTCGAACCCGCAAACCCACTGTCTCCTGCAAGTTTTTTTTTGCCATAGGTATTCTTTTGTTTTGCTGGCAAAAAAAAAAGTTAATTTTACAATCCCAATCTATTTTTCAAATTGAAGCCTTTTAAGGGAAAATTTTTAAAATTGGATTTTGCTTTCCTAAATTTCCCTGAACTTTTTTATACATTTCTCAAGATAGTCTTCCTAAAAAGGGGAGATGGGCCTTTGGGACGTTCTTGTTTTAAAATTTTTCCATGTTTTTATATTACTTTGGGGAAATGTTATCGTTTTAATACATAAACATTGGGGGGGAGCTCTTTTTGCAATTTTTACCCCTAACAACTCACAGACCAAAAAAGGGAAAGACAAAATAAACCTTTCCTATTTGTTTTGGAACTTCCCAAGGGGGGGAAACAGATACAAAGGTACACCCATCCTATGAAATAAGAAAAAAAACATTTTTTTCACCCCAAAATATTTTATTTTTTTAAAAATTTTTTACTTTTGCAATTAAATTTTAAAATTTAAGGATGATGAATTGACTTTAGCAAATCAAGTTTTTTTTAAATTTCGCAAAAAATTCAGTTTTCCGAGTCAAAATTTTTTTCAAAAATGCGCTTGAACCTGATATTCCGCACTTTTCAATTGGTTAAATTTTTGTCACTAGAAATTGGGAAAGGTGAAGAAGACTGAAAAAGGGGGTAGGGGGGGGGGGAGCTGCGGAAAGGACGGTGAGGGGGGGGGGTGAGCGAGGGTAAGCTTTTTTTTTTTTTAAAACCCCTTTTTGTTTTTTATGCCTGGGGTATAGAGACCCCCACAAATTCCAAGGAAAAGTGCAAAAAATTTAAAATATTAAATTAGAAAAAATCCTAAAAAATCCAAATAAAAAATATTAGTGACAAATGGACAATGCAAAAGGGAAAAATCGGAAACAAAAAATTAAAAAGAGAAAAAAAAAGGTCCCAAAGTTCAAATTGAAAAGATATTTTTTGTGAAATACATAGACCAAAAGGAAGGGGGGAACAAAATACCAAAGAAAAAGGGGGAGCAAAACGGGGACAAATAGCAATACAATTAGATTTTAAAAATGGGGTGGCCCATAGGGTTTTTTAAATTTACATACACACACCACACACAGATATATCGAGTATAAGCCGACCCGAGCAAAAAACCCCCCCCAATTTTTTCCAAAAAAACTGGGGAAAATTTTTGACTGATAAAGCCCAGTGTGGAAAAGAGGCCCAATCTGGTAAATTTAAAAAAAAAATAATATAATAAAATAGATCAATAAAATAAAATTAAAGTAGGTTAAATTTTTTGAGTACCAATTGAAACGGAGCCCCCCATAACTCCATTCATTCGAGGCCCATAAGATGTCCTACAAAATATGCCCCCATATAATGCTGCACAAAGGTTAATAATGGCCCCCTGAGATGCTCCTAGAATATGCCCCCCCATGCGCTCCATAAAAGGTTATGGCCCCATAAAATGCTCCGTATATTACCCCATTATGCCTCATATATTTGCCCCCGCGCCCCATAATTATACCCCATATGCTGCCCCCCTAATTATGCCCCCCTAAGATGCTCCAAAAGTTTATCCCCCCAAGATTTCCCCCATATATTATGCCCCATAAGATGCGCATGGGGTGCGTGGGGGGGCGGGGGGGGCGGCCCCCAGGGGGCCAAAGGTGGGGGCGGCACGGGGCCCTTTTCCGTCCCCGGGGAAAAGGGGGGGATAGTTTAGAGCCCCGCCTCCGGGCTGCACCCCTCCCCTGCCGTGCGTGGGGGCCCTGCCCAGTGCACAGGGGTGGGGAAGGGGTTTGGGGTGGGA
>JARQOD010000006.1:417789299-417908052 GCA_033576555.1 Oophaga sylvatica | reverse complement strand
GGAGTGGCTACCACAGGTTGTGTCGGAGAGGCAATGCAGATAGCACAGAAGAATGGACAGAAGACATCATGGATTTGGCTAATGTAGTTGAAATAGATGATGATCTTACATCTTACATCGAGCTATGAAGATTCAGACATGCCAGAGATAAAACCAAAAAACCTGTGTCACAGTTAAAATAGAGGAAGCAAGACAAGTTGCAATGCCTCTTGGTGGTGTGCAAAACTGAATGCCCTGCTCAGCACCACAATGGCTGCAATTTTCCCCTTCGACAGACTCGGTCCAAAAAAAGAAAAATAGGACATGTTCAAAGCTCCATAGAATAACATTGGTGCTATCCGATGTTTTACCGGATCACACTCAGAATGAAAATATAGTGGTCTGTATGAGCCCCAATCCAAATATTTCTACTGATTTATATTGATCCCAAAATATGATTGCCTTTGCACATTTTTTTTGTCTGGTTTTCTGTGTTTTGCATCTTTTTGTTTTGTTTGCACCCAATTTATTATTCTGTATGCATTGTTTCTTAAGTATTTTTTTTTTACATATGCTCACCTGTTTCTTTTGTTTGCTTGTTTTCCCACTTTGTGAGTGGAGTTTAGTGATTCCAGATGTTTTCGCTTGATCCATCATTTTCAACAGTTTCGAAAATAACAATATTTGGAGCAACTCCACTTCAGTCAATTCCTAGTGTATTTTAAGTATGCCAGTATGTTGCTACAATTTGTGTGTCATTTTGCAAAACGTTTGGCACCAAGGAGTTGCAAAAAGTATACAAGGCAGGAAAAAAGACCATTTTTACTTTGCACCAAAGACTTGAATCTCGTGCACCAAGTTAAAGACTATAGTTCCAAAAACTAACAGCAACTAATACTACAAGGCAAAAAAGGAAAGATTTTAAGAAAACACAAATGATGAATCAGGGCCAATGTACAGAATGTTCAGACTTGTATCATAGCCAAAAAGCACCAAAGTGAAATAAAACTACAGTATACAGTATGTTCTATTTTGGACTCCATTTTATTTATTGATTGTCAATGTCATTATATCTCTTTCTTCACAAAGACCCCGTGGACATTACTAATTCCTCTGGATCAAGATTCTTTACATCATTATTGTATTTACTTCTATCATATGAGGCTTTTATATTTTTTACCAACTTTATGTATCTTACAATTGTCTCAGCTAAATTTAATGTATACAGCAGGTCAGGCTTGTACTGGCCCACAGGAGACCAGGAGAATCCTCCGGTGGCCAGCTGTGCAAGACTTATATGAGCAGCACTTGGCAAAATATACTTGAATCACTATGTACAGACAAATATGCAAATTGCCTCTTCAAACAAAGAGAACTTGTACTCTATAGCGCCACCTATTGGAAGTAGCGATCCTACAAGTCACAATCAACCCTTTAACGAGTCTTGTAATATGACTTAGGATAAAAGCCAAATCAGAATCTCCATTTGCAGACACGGTGTTTCGGACTATTGGTCCTCGTCAGTGCAAAGTAGGAGAGATCTGATTTGGCTAGATGAGATGCTTTGGACTAAGGTCTAGGGGGTAAGGTTTCTCCTTGTGGAGAGTGACATAACAGCTCTGGCGTGTCGAGGTAAGGAGGCTTATTCGCCGTGCAATGCTCCTCTGGGAAATTTTAATATGCAAATTGCCTCTTCAAACAAAGAGGACTTGTACTCTATAGCGCCACCTATTGGAAGTAGTGATCCTACAAGTCACAATCAACCCTTTAACGAGTCTTGTAATATGACTTAGGATAAAAGCCAAATCAGTATCTCCATTTGCAGACACCGTGTTTCGGACTATTAGTCCTCGTCAGTGCAAAGTAGGAGAGATCTGATTTGGCTAGATGAGATGCTCTGGACTAAGGTCTATGGGGTAAGGTTTCTCCTTGTGGAGAGTGACATACCAGCTCTGGCGTGTCAAGGTAAGGAGGCTTATTCGCCGTGCAATGCTCCTCTGGGAAATTTTAATATGCAAATTGCCTCTTCAAACAAAGAGGACTTGTACTCTATAGCGCCACCTATTGGAAGTAGCGATCCTACAAGTCACAATCAACCCTTTAACGAGTCTTGTAATATGACTTAGGATAAAAGCCAAATCAGAATCTCCATTTGCAGACACGGTGTTTCGGACTGTTGGTCCTCGTCAGTGCAAAGTAGTATGTACAGACAAAGGCGCCATCTTATTCATTTAACAATTTACGCAATTGTCATATAAATTTGTGATTAAGGATAATGTCACATTTGAATTTAGCTGAAAAGAGGGGCCCTGTAGTTGGTTACTGGTGGACCATTGGCACCCCAGTTCTACACTTCTGCAGGTTCAGATTCTCTTGTTTTTGGTTTGAAACATATGATCTCTATGGATGTGAGCATTTGCATGAGCGCTGCATTCTATACTGTTGTAAGAGAGTCCAGGGCCTTAGTCGTGGCCCGCAATGATGTCTGTTTATGCACGTCCTGGCCCTCTGTCACATATACACAATGTCCCCTTTGTAAGGTACATTTCTTCCCACTTTCTGTTCCATCAGGGTCCTCTCGGATCTGCTGAGGATTTCCTTCGGGCGGTGTCATACAAAGGGAGACAAAGTCCAGTTCCAACTTAAAATAAACAATTTTACTTGGTTCCATTCTCAATACACCCAACCCAGTCATAGACACAACAACACGACATAGGGTTCATCACAAAGTACATTCTTTTCTTTCCCTGTGCTTTCCCTCACTTCTTCCGGAATGTTGCAGGGTCGTACCGGCCTGTCCGGTACCGCAGCATTCCTTCTGGCCAGCCTAACTAACTTCAGGAGTTCCTCTGTCCGTTTTGCCCCAGACATAAGGCCATCTGTCCACGCAGTTAGTTGCCACATATTGGAGCTGCCCTGCATTCCTTTATTGCTGTGACCTTCAGCCCATGGGCCCTGGGCGACTGGGTTATTTTCTTGAACGTTGCGTTGCAAACTGCCCTGTACAGGCTCTCAGGTCCTATTCACTAAAATCAGGACATCCTCCTGGCTTACCCACCCACAGTTGCCCCTCCTATGTTAACTAGTTCCTATTAATCTATTTTATCCTGTTGTATTCTAATATGTCCCCCTCTAGTGGCTAACTTAAGTACTACACTTTCCCTACAACATATATATTTATACATTACACTACACAGCAACAGCATTATAAAACATCATTACATTCCACATTATAACATGAACACGGGCAAGGGGAGGAGAGCACCACTTAACCTTGGTACACCCCTTACACTGTTGATCTTTTATAATGACACACAAAATGTATTGCTATGTTCTAATGTTATAAATCACTCTAATTTCACACAAAGTAAAAAATACTGATTATTAGTGTTGAGCGATACGATACTGCAAATATCGGGTATCGGCCGATATTGGCTGTATCGGAATTCCGATCCCGAGTTCCGATATTTTCGTCATATCGGATACCGGAATCGGAATTGTCACTGTCACTGTCAGTGTCCGTCGGTCGGGTCTGTCAGGAGTCAGCGGCACTTACCCGGCAGAAGATCTCCGGCGGTCACATCCCGGACTGCTTGATGGCCGCCATCCTCTTCTCCCCGGCGGTCACATGCAGTTTCTCGCGATAACTGCAGTGACTGCTGGGTAATCGCGGGCGTAAAGCAGTCCGATGACGTCACCGCCGGGGAAGCTGGTAAGCAGCTGTGCTGCGCCGGGATGTCAGGCTCTGCCTGTCATTCCGATGTAGCAGAGCTGGATCGTCGTGGGACTATCGTTACTATGGACTGCGTCGGACAGGTGGTATACTGTTGGTTTGTTTTTTTATTTTTTTACAGGAGATCGATGGCGTCGCAGGAAATGAGAGAGTAATAAAAAAAATGTGAAACTGTGTTGTCTCTTTTATTTCATTAAAAGACTTTTTTCTTGCTGTGTCTTTTTTTTAAACATTTAATAACTTTGGGATTAATAATGGATCGGTGTCTTATTGACACCTCTCCATTATTAACCGGGCTTATTGTCACCGTGCAATCAACGGTGACAATAACCCCTTATTACCCCGCTTGCCACCGCTACAGGGCAAGTGGGAAGAGCCGGGTAAAGTGCCACAATTGGCACATCTTTTGATGCGCCAAATGTGGGGCTGCTGTAGCCTGGTATTATCAGGCTGTTGAGGGCCAAAATCCATGGGCCTTGACAGTCTTTTAATACCGGGCCGCAGCAGTCTGCATTTTACTTGGCTGGTTAACAAAAATAGGGGGATCCCTACGCCGTTTTTTTTTCGAGGGGATTCCCTATTTTTGTTAACCAGCCAAGCTAAGCAGACTGCTGTGGCCTGGTATTATCAGGCTTGCAAGGTCCATGGATATTGGATCCTTACCAGCCTGAAAAACCAGGCCTCAGCGGTCTGCTTCATCTGGCTGGTTAACAAAAATAGGGGGGACCCCACGCTAATTTTTTTCGAGGGGATCCCCTATTTTTGTTAATCAGCCAAGATATGCAGACTGCTGTGGCCTGGTATTATCAGGCTGGCAAGGTCCATGGATCTTGGCTCCTTAACAGCCTGAAAATCCAGGCCTCAGCGGTCTGCTTCATCTGGCTGGTTAACAAAAATAGGGGGGACCCCACGCCATTTTTTTTTCGAAGGGAACCCCTATTTTTGTTAATCAGTTCCCTCTGACGTCACTGATGGTGTCCCTGGCTGACCTGAAGTGAAAGTGGAAAGCAATCAATTAAGCTTTCCACTTCCTCTCCTGTCAGCCAGGAGAGGAACTCATTCATTTGGGGGTTTACTGTGAGGCTGCAGCATTAGCTGCGGTCCCTGCAGTAAACATTAACCCTTTCTGAAGGATTACACCGTGGGACCTGACTGTGCATCGGATTGGTAAGAATAATTTTGCTTTATTATTTTATTTTTATTACAGGAAATGGTTTTAGCAGGTAAATAAAATATGGTCAAAAACTGTGTGATTATTTCATTAAACTTCTTTTTTATTAAAGTGTGTGTGTTTGATTTTTCTTTCATACAATAGGATTAATAATTGATAGTTGTCTAATTGACAGCTCTCAATTATTAACCTGGCTTAAAGTGACCTTTCAATTGCAAGGTCATTTTAACCCCTTATTAACCCATTCGCCACCGCTACAGGGCAATGGGAATAGACGGGCAAAGTGCCAGAAAGGGCAAATCTAATTAGAGATTTTCCCTTTCTGGGGTGTCTGGGGGCAGATGTTAGTAGCCGGGGGGGGCCAAAAATAATGGTCCCTCTCTGGGCTATTATTATCTGCCCCCACTCACTGGCTTTGTCTGTCTGGTTGCGAAAATAGGGCGGGAGCCCACGCATTTTTTTTCAGCAATTTTACACCTCATATATATATATATACATGTCATTGAGTTTGTGACACATATATATATATATATATATATATATATATATTTATAGTTCATACACTTCTACATAGTATAATAGCCGCTAATTCAATTGCCGGCTTTTGTGAAAATGCAGAACCCGACATGAAATGACACTTGGTGTACATAGGGTTAACCATGTCCTTTGCTATCTGATTTGCACAAACAATTAAATCAGTCTATGTGTGCAAAATTTCACACCTGTAGGGGTTAATTAAAGGTGTAAATTCGTAGCAAAAAAGTCTGTTTTTTTTACAACGAATTTACACCTTTAATTAACCCCTACAGGTGTGAAATTTTGCAAACATAGACTGATTTAATTGCTTGTGCAAATCAGATAGCAAAGGACATGAAAAGACATGGTTAACCCTATGTACACCAAGTGTCATTTCATGTCGGGTGCTTCTGTCTTTTCACAGATGCCGGCTTTACCCGGCAATTGAATCAGAGGATATTTTACTATGTAGAAGTGTATAAACTATACATATATATACATGTCACAATGACATGTATATATATGTATATATATATATATATATATATATATATATGTATTCTATGTGTGTATATTTAGTGTTTACAAGGAAAGAATGGGGTTTTTTTAGTTCCGATATTTTGTTCCCATAGACTTACATGGGACTTCCGGTATCGGTATCGGGTATCGCCGATATTTTAATGGTATCGGCGATACCATTCCGATTCCGATACTTAGGGTATCGGAAAGTATCGCTCAACACTACTGATTATGTTTCAGTCATTTTGATTTACTGAACTATAGCTATAGCTTCTTTAAGGCTGTCTAGAAAAGATTTTGGGTCATGATTATTCACCACAAGCATGGCCGTTTCCAGGAACTGTGCCTGCTAGTGGAACTCGCCTATAAGTGTTTGCATTAAGGCACAATTTGTGTCTAGCTCTTCCTTTTGAGATTTCTGTGCTGCCTCTAGGGACTCCCAGCATGCATCCAAGTTACAGCTTGCACCCAAAATTTCAAAAGCTCTTATATAGTTTTGCCCTGGCAGAGGATTACAATAAAATCTGTGTATCGTTATTTCTCTTACCATCTTCTTTAAAAAATATCCTCTTTTCACCCCTCAGAGGGCACACTCATATTCATTTGAGTCTCAATCTGGCTTTTGCACAGGCCTTTGGGTTACAAGTCCACCACACTTCGCTGCAATTGTTTGGTGCCTTCTACACTCCTCTGAGAATAATTCACAGCCACCACCTCTTTTTCAGCAGCTTCTTAAACTCTCCAACCTCTGAAGCACCTGTCAATCGTGATCGATAACTTGATCTTCAGTCCAATAGTGTAGATCTTTCTACTGAATACAAAGTGCAAATTGAAGTCTGTGTACACTGAAGTACTGAAGATAAATGTGATACTAACCCACTACTGTCCCCTCTTCTCCTGTAGAGATATGCCTCTGGGTGCACTATTAAAATACATGTCTTACAATATTATTATAGCTATATTATGCCCAACTGTGATTGCATTAAAGCCGAGTTATCATCATCCTCTGCTGCTCTGAAGCATGTGTTACAGCATTCTTATCATTGTGATGATCTTAAGCTTATGTGCAGCTGCTCAACCATGATGAGCCTGAAGAGCAGTTCTTGTGCTGTTGTCACCTACACAGTGACCTATGCAAAAAAAAAAGGCAAGCAATGATTTTAATGGCATTACCAAACAGATTTTAGTATTATAGCTTTATAGTATGGCCATATCGAAGCTAAACTGTTCTAAAGCATTTTTATATGTTATCGTGAAATGAAACATATGTTGACCTTAATCAATTTTAAATGGAAAAATCAACTGCATTTTATGTATTCCGCAAAAAATATTTCTAATGTCGCCAACCAGTTGTTATTTTTTTTTTTCAACAGAGAAGAAAGGTCTTAGCTGCAATTCATAGAATCATAGAATCAAAGAATGGTAGAGTTGGAAGGGACCTCCTGGGTCATCTGGTCCAACCCCCTGCTCAAAGCAGGATTCACTAAATCATCCCAGACAGATGTCTGTCCAGCCTTTGTTTGAAGACTTCCATTGAAGGAGAACTCACCACCTCTTGTGGCAGCCTGTTTCGCTCATTGACCACTCTAACTGTCAAAAAGTTTTTTCTAATATCTAATCTGTGTCTCCTCCCATTCAGTTTCATCCCATTGCTTCTAGTCTTTCCTTGTGCAAATGAGAATAAAGATAATCCATCTACAATGTGACAGCCCTTGAGATATTTGTAGACAGCTATTAAGTCTCCTCTCGGTCTTCTTTTTTGAAGCTAAACATTCCCAAATCCTGTAACCGTTCCTCATAGGACATGGTTTGCATAACGGACACTATTCTGGTCACTCTTCTCTGAACTTGCTCCAGTTTGTTGATGTCTTTTTTTAAATGTGGTGCCCAAAGCTGGACACAGTATTCCAGATGAGGTCTGACCAAAGAGGAGTAGAGGGCAATAATGACTTCACGTGATCTAGACTGTATGCTTCTGTTAATACATCCCAGAATTGTATTTGCCTTTTTTGCTGCTGCATCACACTGTTGACTCATGTTCAGTCTGTGATCTATTAGTATACCCAAGTCTTTTTCACACGTGCTGTTGCTTAGCCCTATTCCTCCCATTCTGTATACGCTTTTTCATTTTCATTGCCCAGATGTAGTACTTTGCATTTTTTCCCTGTTAAAAACCATTCTGTTAGTTGCTGCCCACTGCTCCAGTTTATTTATATCTTTTTGAATCCTATCTCTCTCTTCTCTAGTATTAGGTATCCCTCCTAGCTTTGTGTCATCAGCAAATTTAATCAGTTTACTCTCAATTCCTTCATCTAAATCATTGATAAAGATGTTGAACAATACAGGGCCCAAGACAGAGCCCTGTGGTACCCCACTTGATACATTCTTCCAACTGGATGTGCAGCCATTTACTACCACTCTTTGGGTCCTATCACTAAGCCAGTTATGAAACCACCTAACAGTTGCCTTGTCCATTCCATACTTAGTCATTTTTTCAATAAAGATTGTGTGAGATACTTTATCAAATGCTTTGCTGAAGTCAAAATATAATATATCTACAGCATTTCCCTGATCTACCCAGTCAGTGATTCTGTCATAGAAGGAAATTAAATTAGTCTGACATGACTTATTAGTTACAAACCCATGCTGACTCTGGTTAAGCACTTAATTCTTGTCCAGGTACTTACATACATGTTGTTTAATAATTTGTTCAAAGATCTTTTCTGGTATAGATGTCAGACTCACCAGCCTATAGTTCCCTGGGTCCACCTTCTTCCCCTTTTTCAATTGGTTAGATGTTGGCTAGAACAAGATGTGGAGTCTAGAAACTGACCCATTATTTATTCTTGCATAGTTTGTCGTAAAGGTAAGCAAATTGATTCAATGTGAATTGAATTCTTGTTGAATCTTACTACATTTAAAGATCCCGGTGAAGTTCACAATTCCCCAAAAAATGACCACAGTATTTTTACACATTGTAAAAAATTGTTTGAGCCACAGACAGCTGAAAAGACCTCAGGTGGAACAGTGCAGGTCTTCTAAATAATGCCTTTTAGTTATGAAAGCTTTCAAATTACATGATATAACATAGCCAATCAAAAAGGAATTATCATAGCCTTTTTAAAAGCTGAATCAAGAAATGAAACAGTGTAAGAGATGAGCTGATCAATTTTCAGAAGATCAAGTTCGAGTCAAACTACCTGAAATTGTCCGCAAGGGGGCCCCCTGCCTGCTCAGGGCCCCGATACTTGCATGCTTACCTCTTCTCATTCTTCCACTTACGTGTCTTCCGTGTCTTCTGAACCTGTGACATTTCCGGTCAGAAGGCACGATGGCATCACTATGAACAGACACAGTGCAGAGAGCCGGAAGATGGCAACGCTGAGGAGTCCGGAGCAGAGCAGCGGCCAGCAAGTTGAAGTGAGCAGTTCATTTTTTTTAATGTTTGGAGCAATATATGGGGCCCATTCTGTATGGAACATTACATGGGCCCATTATATACTGGAGCATTACATGGGACCCATTCTCCATTGAGCAGTATATGGGGCCCATTCTGCATGGAGCATTATATGGGACCCATTATGTATGGATCGTTATATATTGCCCATCATAAACTGCATGAAGGATTACTTGGGGCCCAATTAAATGGAGCAATAAATGAGGCCCATCATATACTGGAGCATTGTATGGGGCCCATTCTGTATGGAGCAATATATGGGGCCCATTATATACTGTATGGAGCATTATAGGGGCCCATTATATATGGAGCATTATATGGAGCAATACATGAGGCCCATCATATACAGTATGGAGCAATACATGGGGCTCAAAATTCTTTATGGAGCATTATATGGGATCCATTATACTGTGTGGAACAATTTGCCTTTTTTCTCTTTTTTGATGTTGTTTCAATACATATAAAGGTAATAACGATGTGTAAAACAAAAACTGTAATTGCAATAATTTTCTGGGAGGAAAATTTCATTTTCTGGAACAATTTCAAGGATGCAAACAATTTCGGCCATGACTATACATAGTAAGAGAAATCCTGGAAACTTTGGACAAATACTCCAAACAGTATTGTGTTGTAACAACTGCAGCACTGAAGTAGATGAATTTAGTAGTCTATGAATATAGAGGTGCTTCACACAAAATTAGAATATCATCAAAAAGTTAATTCATTTCAGTTCTTCAATACGAAAAGTGAATCTCGTATATTATATTCCGACTAACGGAAATGGTCGGGTCAAAGTCGAAAATCCGACCCCAGTGCAAGTCAATGGGGAATAAATTGCCCCCTTATCACAGTCAGGCAACCCACTAGTCAGATGTGATGCTCCACACAAGCAATTTGCACACTGTCACTGGCAGGCAGCTCTGCTACTCCACCAAGTTAATTGCCCCCTTATCACAGTCAGGCAGCCTACTAATCAAATCTGATGCTCTACACAAGCAATTTCTACAGCGTCACTGGCAGGCAGCTATGCTACTCCACCAAAGTAATTGCTCCCTTATCACAGTCAGGCAGCCTACTAATCAGATGTGATGCTCCACACAAGCAATTTCTACACTGTCACTGGCAGGCAGCTATGATACTCCACCAAAGTAATTGCCCCCTTATCACAGTCAGGCAGCCTACTAATCAGATGTGATGCTCCACACAAGCAATTTGCACACTGTCACTGGCAGGCAGCTCTGTTACTCCACCAAATTAATTGCCCCCTTATCACAGGCAGGCAGCCTACTAATCAAATCTGATGCTCCACACAAGCAGTTTCTACACTGTCACTGGCAGGCAGCTATGCTACTCCACCAAAGTAATTGCCCCCTTATCACAGTCAGGCAGCCTACTAATCAGATGTGATGCTCCACACAAGCAATTTGCACACTGTCACTGGCAGGCAGCTCTGCTACTCCACCAAATTAATTGCCCCCTTATCACAGTCAGGCAGGCTACTTATCAAATCTGATGCTCCACACAAGCAGTTTCTACAGCGTCATTGGCAGGCAGGTAGCCTAAGAACCAGAGTTGCAGCACACAGCAAAATCCTCCCCTCTCACTGCACAGTCACTGTACAGCTAATCGCTATCAGCAGAAAGTTATTTTTTTTTAGGCCCTGCCTAACGCTCTCCTTGCTCAGACGCACCGCCAGCAACCTTCCCCTACACTGAGTTTGGCAGATGTAAAATGGCGGTCGGCGCTGAGGGATTTTATATGCACTGTGACACCACTGAAAGCCAGCCAATCGCTGCAATGCCCTTCTCTAAGATGGTGCTGACCGCTGGCTATGTCATCTCATTGCTCACAGCCTGCATCCTTGCTCATTGGCCGAGAAAAGGCGCTTAATGTGTAGGGGAAAACCGACTCCAGCAAAATGGTCGCCGAACACTTGACCAAACTCACTCCACGGTCGGGTTTCGTTTCATGAAACCCGACTTTGGCGAAAATTGGCGACTTTTGAAAATGAACGACCTGTTTCGCTCAACTCTATCTCCGCGAGCTCAAAGAACACTGGATTTTGGCCGTTGCAGCTGAAAAGAGGACATCAGTAAACCAGGGGTAGAGTCCCGAGGAGATATCAGTAAACCGCGCAATTGTTCTTGAACAATAAGAAGATGGAAGAGGCCAGGAGCCATTTGGTGAGCTGCATTTCTTGCTACATGTTCACAGGCTTACCAGTGGAAAAGCCAAACTTCACATGCCAGAAATGCAAGCTTGGGTCCCTGTTGGAGATAAAGTTGCAAAATCTAGATGAGAGGTTATCTACATTGAAAACCATTAAGGAAGGTGAAGAGTTCTTAGACAAAGCAGAGTTATTTCTCCATGTTACAGAAAAAGAAGAAATTCAAAGTGCACCTGAAGAAACAGAGGAATGAAAGCATGTGACCCAGAGAAGCAGGAGGATCGGGAGGCAGTTAGCACCCATACTGCTCAAGAACCAGTACCAGGCTCTCACGCAGGAGAATGATGAAGAAATACATCAGGATAAGACTCTACCCACAAACAACAACCTTGTACGCCTTCAGAGTCCTCCTGAATGGAAAAAGAAAAATGTTGTGAAGAAGAAAGGAGAGTTGTGGTCATGGGGGATTCCCTTTTGAGAGGTACAGAGGCCACTATCTGCAGACAGGATTTAACCTCAAGAGAAATGTGCTGTCTTCCAGGTACAAAAATTAAAGATGTGTCTGACAGGATATCAGGACTCTTCAGACCTACAGATGACTACCCATTCCTGCTAATACATGTGGGGACAAATGACACCGCAAGAAACGACCTGGAAACCATCTGCAGTGACTTTGAAAACTTAGTGTAAGAAAGTGAAAGAACTGGGAGCGCAGGTAGTCTTCTCTTCCATCCTTCCAGTGGATGGCTATGGAACAAGGAGGTGGAATAAGATTCTGCAGGTGAAAAACTGGCTATGTCGATGGTGACATCAGCAAGAATTTGGATTTCTGGATCACGGAGTGAATTACCTATACGATGGACTACTTGCTAGAGGTGGGGTGCACCTTACGAAGACTGGAAAACATGTATCTGGAAGTCGCCTTGCTACACTCATCAGGAGAGCTTTAAACTAGAACAATGTAGGAAGGGAAGCAAAATGCCAGAAAAAGCCTTAAACCTGACAAATACTATTGAGAATTCTGCTATTAGAAGTGAAAGGGAAGAACAAAGACAAAAAAATCTAAATAATAAAAATATTTAAGAAACAAAAACCAACCACAAACTAAAATGTTTCTATACAAATGCACAAAGCACGGGCAACAAACAAGGAGAACTGGAACTACTAACACAGGAAAATAAATATGATATCATTGGAATCACTGAAACTTGGTGGGACGATGCACATGATTGGAATATATAGAAGGATACAACTTTTTTGCAAGAAACAGACTTGATAAGCGAGGAGGAGGTGTTGCATTGTATGTTAGAAAAGCGTATATCTGCACAGAGATTGACGCTTCAGAGACTGGGAGTTCTGTGGAAATTGTTTGGGTAAGAATACAAGGACAGAACAATTGAAAGGACACCATTGTAGGCATTTACTACAGGCTGCCTGTGCAAGCTGAAGATATGGATGAACTCTTTATGCATCAAACGGCCAAGTTCTCCAAAAAATATGACATAGTGGTCATGGGAGATTTCAACTATCCAGACATTTGTTGGGAATGTCTCTCAGGCAAAACTAACAGGTCAAGGAAATTCTTATCCTTTCTTGCTGACAACTTTATCTTTCAAAAGGTAGGGGAGAAAACAAGGGGATCTGCTACCTTGGATCTAATCCTTATAAACAGGGAGGAAATGGTTGAGGAGGTAAGATTGACTGGGACCCTAGGAGGTAGCGAACATGCTATTTTAGAATTTTGGATAACTAGAGGAGGAAGACCTGTGAAGACTCAGACGTCAAGGTTAAATTTCAGAAAGGCAGATTTTAAGGGACTCAGAAAGAGAATTGGAGGGATCCAATGGCTGGATATCCTTAAGGACAAAATGGTCCAGGAAGGATGGAAAATCTTGAAAAATGAGATTCTCAAAGCACAATCATTAACAATTCCGAAAAGAGGGAAGAATAGGAAGCATTTAGGGAAACCAGGATGGATGAACACAGAACTTAAACACATGCTAAAAAGGAAGAAAGAAATGTTTATCAAATGGAAAGAGGGAGGCAAATCTAAAGAAGAATATAATGCTGTCTGCAGAACCTGCAGGGCACAAATCAGATTTTCTAAAGCTGACAATGAATTAAGGCCTGCAAGAGATGTCAAAAGCAACCATAAAGGATTTTGGGGATATGTCAAAAGTAAAGAAAAAGTCAAAGATGCTATAGGATTTTTACAGGATGAAAATGATGAAATGGTAAGACAGAATGTTGAGAAGGCCGAACTTTTAAATTTCTTTTTTGCATCTGTTTTCTCTCAGAAAGGAAATGTAACATCAACTGATCATCAATGTCCTATTAAGAGAATAGAAGAATCCAGGATAACTATAAACAGAAAAATATTGAGGAAACACTTAGCTAACCTAAATGAATTCAAGTCTCCAGGACCAGATGAATTACACCCCAGGGTACTGAAGGAGATAGCAGAAGAAATTCTTGAACCACTCTCCATAATCTTTGAAAATTCATGGGGAACAGGGGAAGTCCCAGAAGACTTGAGAAAAGCAAATGTTGTTCCTATCTTCTAAAAGGGGAAGAAGCTGGACCCAGGGAACTATAGGCCAGTGAGTCTGACTTCTATACCAGGAAAGATCTTTGAACAAATTATTAAACAACATGTATGTAAGTACCTGGATAAGAATGAATTGATTAAACAGAGTCAGCATGGGTTTGTAACTAATAAGTCATGTCAGACTAACTTAATTTCCATCTATGACAGAATCACTGACTGAGTGGATCAGGGAAATGCTGTAGATATAGTATATCTTGACTTCAGCAAAGCATTTGACAAAGTATCTCACACAATCCTTATTGAAAAAATGACTAACTATGGAATGGACAAGGCAACTGTTAGGTGGATTCATAACTGGCTTAGTGATCGGTCCCAAAGAGTAGACGTAAATAGCTGCACATCCAGTTGGAAGAATGTCTCAAGTGGGGTACCACGGGCTTTGTCCTGAGCCCTGTATTGTTCAACATCTTTATCAATGATTTAGATGATGGAATTGAGGGTAAGCTGAATAAATTTGCTGATAACACAAAGCTAGGAAGGATAGCTAATACTGGAGAAGAGAGAGAGAGAAGATTCAAAAAGATATAAATAAACTGGAACAGTGGGCAGCAACTAACAGAATGGTTTTTAACAGGGAAAAATGCAAAGTACTACATCTGGGCAATAAAAATGAAAAAGCATATACAAAATGAGAGGAATAGGGCTAAGTAACAGCACATGTGAAAAAGACTTGGGTATACTAATAGATCACAGACTGAACATGAGTGAACAGTGTGATGCAGCAGCAAAAAAGGCAAATACAATTCTAGGATGTATTAACAGAAGCATACAGTCTAGATCACGTGAAGTCATTATTGCCCTCTACTCCTCTTTGGTCAGACCTCATCTGGAATACTGTGTCCACTTTTGGGCAACACATTTTAAAAAAGACATCAACAAACTGGAGCAAGTTCAGAGAAGAGGAACTAGAATGGTGACCGGCAGGGCTGCCACTAGGAATTTTGGGGCCCCATACTGGCAAAATTTATGGGGCCCCCCTTTAAGCTCCACCCCAAGTTCCGCCTCCACCCTAGCTCCTCCTCCACCACGCGAACCATCCAAAATCCCTCCGCCTTTTCTTGGAAAAACTCCACTTCTGCACCACGCCCTCACCAATGACACATTAACATCAAATCACATGCATAGCCTTCAGCTTTTGTTTTGACCAAAAGATTTTTTTAAGCCACCACCACGACAAGGTAATATGGGTGAAATGGTGTGCACTCAAGTCTAGTGTACAGTAGATGCTGGTGAATTGGTCCTAAGCGGCACCAACAAATATAGGAAGAGCAAAATTCACCGCACACTACAATTGATTACTATGCAGAAAAATATTTTTATTTGAAAAATTATCCAATCCAAAAGAAGAAAGTGCCAGTGCCGTAATAATAATATGTACAATATACAGATACCCAACGTTTCGACCCTCCCGGATCTTAATCATAGGGTACTAGAGAAAAATAGAAGAAACATAGTGTGAGGCAATTATATACAGTGATTAAATATATAATAACATATATACAGATATGGGCTGGATCATATATAATTGATTGCGAAAAATGTCATGTAGATAATAATCCAGAAAGTAGAATATATCGTTAAAGTACATATGGAGCATCATTATACAATCTTAACATGGAGATATATAGAGTAACGATTTATATAATCATAGTAGAACAAAAGCACAATGATATAAGAAACAAAGAAGTAGCGCATTTCTACCTTGTAAAATTAGTACAACAGAGATATGGCACATAGTAGAGGCAATAAATCCTTGTAAATTCCCTTATAGCAGAGCCAGATGCTGCAGATAATATCAAAATTATTAATTAAATAAATATAGGGAAATAGGTGTCACCATCATTGAAATGTCAGAGATTACCTGCTGTGTACAAAGAGCAGGAGTTAAATGTATCCAGAATAGGGTAAAGTCTGTCCTGAGTGGCGTCCTGATAGCCTGTACAGGGCAAATGGAACACAAATTATAGCCCATTACAGTGGCAGATGGAGTGGACTATTTACATGAAAACATACCTTTGGAGGTGGATGAAATGAAAATATAGGCGGCGCACCTGCGCCCTGCCGTGTACAGAAAGTAGGGGTTAAATGTGCCCTGGACGGGGTTAAAACATGTCCTGGATGGCGTCCACAGAGCCTACATGGGGTAAATGTGGCATAAGTTGCAGCCCAGAGTGATGGCAGATGGGGGGAACCGCTTTGAATCAAAGACATACCTTAAGAAGCGAATGTACAGGTTTACAGGCGGCGCTCCTGCGCCCTGCCTTGTCTGCTGAGTGACCAGGTGTATGGGAAGGGAGCAAATGGGGGTTTAAATGCGGCACCGTGTAAAGCCGGACTGGAAGTGCGTCATCCGGACCGGAAGTGACACGGCGCCACATGCAGGCCTCTAGTCTCCTCCCCTAGATTTTGTCTCCTATACAGATTAGTGTCTCTCATAGTCCTACTTATATTTGCCTTTTCCCACCGAAAACATGGCGGCTGCTACCGCTATCGCGCATGCGCGATTACATCAGATCATGTTGCGCCGTGTCACTTCCTGTCCGGATGACGCACTTCTGGTCCGGCGGTACACGGCATACAAAATACCTCCCATATAATGCTCCATAAAAGTTATGCCCCCATAAGATGCTCCATATATTTTATGTCCCATATGATGCCCCATAGATTTTATACCCCCATATGATGCCCCTTAGATTTTATACCCCCATATGATGCTCCATAGATTTTATGCCCTATATGATGCTCCATAGATTATGCCGCCATATGATGCTCCATAGATTATGCCGCCATATGATGCTCCATAGATGTATATTCCCCCATATGATGCTCCATAAATTTTCTGCCCCATATGAAGCTCCATAGATTATGCCGCCATATGATGCTCCATAGATGTATATTCCCCCATATGATGCTCCATAGATTTTATGCCCCCATATGAAGCTCCATAGATTATGCCGTCATATGATGCTCCATAGATTATGCCGCCATATGATGCTCCATAGATTATGCCGCCATGTAATGCCCCATAGATTATGCTGCCATATGATGCCCCATAGATTATGCCGCCATATGATGCTCCATAGATTATGCCGCCATATGATGCTCCATAGATTATGCCGCCATATGATGCCCCATAGATTATGCCGCCATATGATGCCCCATAGATTATGCCGCCATATGATGCTCCATAGATGAATATTCCCCCATATGATGCTCCATAGATTATGCCGCCATATGATGCCCCATAGATTATGCCGCCATATGATGCTCCAAACATTATGCCGCCATATGATGCCCCATAGATTATGCCGCCATATGATGCTCCAAAGATTATGCCCCATATGATGCCCCATAGATTATGCCGCCATGATGCTCCAAAGATTATGCCCCATATGATGCTCCAAAGATTATGCCGTCATATGATGCCCCATAGATTATGCCGCCATATGATGCTCCAAAGATTATGTCGCCATATAATGCCCCATAGATTATGCCGCCATATGATGCTCCAAAGATTATGCCCCATATGATGCTCCAAAGATTATGCCGCCATATGATGCCCCATAGATTATGCCGCCATATGATGCTGCAAAGATTATGCCGCCATATCATGCCCCATAGATTATGCCGCCATATGATGCTCCAAAGATTATGCCCCATATGATGCTCCAAAGATTATGCCCCATATGATGCTCAAAAGATTATGCCGCCATATGATGCCCCATAGATTATGCCGCCATATGATGCTCCAAAGATTATGCCACCAAATGATGCTACAATAGATTATGCCGCCATATGATGCTCCAAAGATTATGCCGCCATATGATGCTCCAAAGATTATGCCGCCATATGATGCCCCACAGATTATGCCGCCATATGATGCTCCAAAGATTATGCCGCCATATGATGCTCCATAGATTTTATGCACCCATATGATGAGCAGGCGGGGGGGGGCGCACGCAGCAATCCAACAGGGCCCCAGCCCAGGGCAGGCAGGAGGGGCCCGCAGCATCCAGCAACAGGGTCCCCAGGCCCCCTGTTGCTGGATGCTGCGCCTGCGGGCCCCCCCCCGCCTGCCCTGGGGGGCCTTTTGGTGGATGCTGGGCCCCCCTTCCTGCCCTGGGCCCTGTTGGTGGTGCGTGGTGGATGCTGGCGCTGCGGCTGTCCTGGCCGGGCCCCCCCTGCGACAGACTACTCACCCTGCTGAGCTCGCCTGCACCCGGTCCGGTCCGCCGCTCCCAGGAACGTGGCAGTGTGTGTCTGGCACAGCACACCGACGTGACACGCTGCTCGCTCTGCTCCAGAATGAGGAAGTGGAGCAGAGCAGCGTGTGACGTCACGGCTGGACCATGATGCATCAGGGCGGGCTGTAGCTTAAAGCTACAGTGCCTGCCCATTTAATTTGCCAGCCAGGAGGTCAGGACTGGGGACAGTGGGGAATATAAAGCAGCGAAGTGCTGCGCCTGCTGCCGGACCGTGCTGCCAGCGTGCTGGGGCGGCGGGCGGGCCCCCCTAAAGCACCGGGCCCCATACATTAGTAAGGGCTGTAATGCCCTGATGGCGGCCCTGGTGACCGGTCTGCAAACCATGTCCTATGAGGAACGGTTGCAGGATTTGGGAATGTTTAGCTTGCAAAAGAGAAGACTGAGAGGAGACTTAATAGCTGTCTACAAATATCTCAAGGGCTGTCACATTGTAGAAGGATCATCTTTATTCTCATTTGCACAAGGAAAGACTAGAAGCAATGGGATGAAACTGAATGGGAGGAGACACAGATTAGATATTAGAAAAAACTTTTTGACAGTTAGGGTGATCAGTGAGTGGAAAAGGGCTGCCACGAGAGGTGGTGAGATCTCCTTCAATAGAAGTCTTCAAACAGGGGCTGGACCGATATCTGTCTGGGATTTCAGTCGGTGATTTAGTAAATCCTGCTTTGAGCAGGGGGTTGGACCAGATGGCCCAGGAGGTCCCTTCCAACTCTACCATTCTCTGATTCTATGATTCTATAACACCAGCTTGAAAAATGATTTTAAAATCCAAAATGTTGGCCTACTGAAATGTATGTTCAGTAAATGCACGCAATACTTGAACGGTGCACTTTTTGCATCAATTACTGCATCAATGCGGTATGGCATGTAGGCAATCAGCCTGTGGCACTGCTGAGGTGTTATGGAAGCCCAGGTTGCTTTGATAGCAGCCTTAAGCTCATCTGCATTGTTGGGTCTGGTGTCTCTCATCTTCCGCTAGACAATACCCCATAGATTCTCTTCGGGTAAAGGTCAGGCAAGTTTGCTGGCCAATCAAGCACAGTAATATTGTTGTTTTTAGACCATGTATTGGTCCTTTTGGCAGTGTGGACAGATGCCAAGTCCTGCTGGAGAATGAAATTTCCATCTCCAAAAGCTTGTCGGCAGAGGGAAGCATGAAGTACTTTAAAATTTCCTGGTAGATGGCTGCGCTGACTTTGGTCTTTATAAAACACAGTGAACCTACACCAGCAGATGACATGGTTCCCCAAACCATCACTGATTCTGGAAACTTCACACTAAACCTCAAGCAGTTTGGATTGTTTGCCTCTCTAGTGTCTCCACTCTTCCTCCAGACTCTGGGACCTTGATTTTCAAATGAAATGCAAAATTTACTTTCTTCTGAAAACAACACTTTGGACCACTGAGCAACAGTCCAGTTCTTTTTCTCCTTGGCCCAGGTAAGACGCTTCTGGCATTGTCTATTGGTCATGAGTGGCTGACACAAGGAATGCGACACTTGTAGCCCATGTCCTGGATGCGTCTGTGTGTGGTGGCTCATGAAGCAATGACTCCAGCATCAGTCCACTCCTTGTGAATCTCCGCCACATTTTTGAATGGCCTTTTCTTAACAATCCTTTCAAAGCTGCAGTTATCCCAGTTGCTTGTGCACCTTTTTCTACCACACTTTTCCTTCCACTCAGCTTTCCATTAATATGCTGAGATACAGCAATCTGTGAACAGCCAGCTTCTTTAGCAATGACCTTTTGTGGCTTTCCTTCTTTGTGGAGTGTGTCAACGACTGCATTCTGCACATCTGTCAAGTCAGCAGTCTTCCCCATGATTGTGGAGCCTACTGAAACAGACTAAGGGACCTTTTTAAACGCTTAGGAAGCCTTTGCAGGTGTTTTTTGTTACTTATTCTAATTTACTGAGATAATGACTTTTGTTTTTTCATTGGCTGCAAGCCATAATCATCAACATTAACAGAAATAAACACTTGAAATAGAACACTCTGTGTTTAATGACGATATAATATATGAGTTTCACTTTTGTATTGAAGAACTGAAATAAATGAACTTTTTGATGATTTTCTTATTTAGTGAGAAGCACCTGTACATAGGTTCATGATGTGGAAAGGGAAGGATGGGAGAGATATTTGCAGCAGCAGTGCAAGACTCAGGGCTCATTCACAAAAAACGCATTTTCTGTTATGATTTGGTAGCTGAGGAGAGCAGGCAAAAACGGCAATACACCAGAGAGGTTGGAATCTACTGGATTGCAGTACCCTGACTAACCACCACAACTAAAGGCAGCCGTGGAGCGTTCCTACGTAGGTCCTAAACGCCTCGTCACAGCCTGAGAGGTTAACTACACCAAAAGATAGAAAGAGGAAAGCTATCTGCCCCGGAGCAGATCCCCAAAGAACATAGGAAGCCCCCAAACATGTAATGGCGGTTAGACAAGAGGAAATACAGACACAGACAGAAAATAGTATGAGCAAACGTTGGGGCCCAAACTACCTGGACAGAAAAGGATAGGAAGGACACTTACTGCAATCCAAAAAAAACCCTAAAAAATACCAACTCTACTAATTGCAAAAACACCTGAGATCACACGACCTCTACCACCTAAATTAGTTCTCTGGTGTCACAAAACTAAGCCGCAGCCACTGAAAAAACTGGAAAAGGCAAATGAACAAATAACAGTGGCTCAGATAAACTGAGAGGAGCACAAGCCCCCGGGGGGGACCTGGCTGACCTCCACAGAAGTGCAGGGAACAATGTAAAAAGCAAACACAAAAATAAAAACAGAAAATATCTTATCTGAGAGCAGGAGAAGAGGCAAGACTCAGCAAGCTTCCAAGTGAACCAGGAACGACAGTTGAAACAAGAACAATTGATCACCGGCAACCATGATGGGAGGGAACCTCCCTTATATAAGACCAGTCTGTAACTCCTGATTGCCATTCTTCATTGAATGGTTCAGTACTGTTTGTAACCACCAGAGGGAGCTTCTGCTCAGAATTCATTTCTAACACATTCACAACAATTTTCGTTCTGAGTGCTGTCCTTAAATGAACAGACTGCACTTGGACCAATATCATTCAACGAGGCAGTGCAGAAGAGCGGTTTTGTGCAAGGACTGAATCTGCATGTGAAAAAAAACCTCAGCATGCATGCACTAATTTCTTCGGTAAATCGGATGAGACTCGTGTATTGTTAAAAAATTTGGAAAAGTTCATGAGGCATGAATACTTTTGCAAGGTACCATGTATTATAATATTAATAATGTTAGTTAATTCATTATGTAATAATTACTGATGAGCGAGTATACTCGTTGCTCGGGTGGTCTCCAAGCATTTGGAAGTGCTCGGAGATTTAGTTTCTGTTGCCGCAGCTGCATGATTTATGGCTGCTGGACAGCTTGAATAGATGTGGGGATTGCCTGTTTGTTAAGGAATCCCCACATGTATTCAGGCTGTCAATTAGCCGCAAATCATGCAGCTGCGGCAACAGAAACTAAATCTCCGAGCACTTCCAAATACTTGGAGATCACCCAAGCGTGCTCAGGAAAACCCGAACAATGAGTATACTCACTCATCACTAGTAATAATATTAAAATAATATTCATTAATTTTTGCTAATATATCATATATACTCCTGTATGCACTGTATATATATATACATATATAAATAATATATTTATATTTCTCACACATACAGCAATCTGGTAACATTTCTTTCTTGTTGGAATGGGTAGGACACCTTTATGATACACTATCGAATTTAACATTCTACTTCACTGTTATGATGCGTTATCACCAGAACACAAATGGTTAATTGCTGTCTGTTTTATTCTCTTAATCTTTTTGTTTCACCAAATGTGAACCCATTACATGCTTATGTAGTCGGGCCAGGGCAGTAGTCGTGGCTGAGTTTTGTAGGCATTGTGTACCCTGGCCTCTCTCTACAGGGAAACTGTACCTCTTTACTTGCATGGTACGATCAGAACTCACTGTGCTGTCAGCATCCTCTTTGCTGCGCTGGCATGACACTGCTTCTGGATTCCAACAAATTGAGACACTTCGTCTTTCCTTTCACTGTTTACTTTGTCACTAAGTGTTTCCGCGGGGCGAGGTGTCTCAGTCGACCTCTCAGTGTCCTCCCTGTAAAGTGTCACCACGGTGAAGCGCTACTCTGGCTGCTTTGCCCCAGACATCAGATATTCAGCCCTCGTAGCTATCCACCACATTCTGGAATCTTTAATCTTCCTTTTCATCCTTCCTTTCCTTTTCCTCTTTACTGCTGGTTCTGCTATACTCTGCTCCTCTCTGTGTACCCCCTGGATGGCTGGGCATAAGCTTCAACGTTATTGGGTAGTTAGGCAGCTCAGGCATATAGCCCTCCCGAACATAAAGGGATCAGGCCCCCGACTGACTGCATACAGGAAGACCTTCCCGACTATTCCCCAACTAACTTCTCCTATAGTTAACTCCTATATTATTAACTCTACAGTAGTGACCTCCATGCCCCCATCTAATGGCCTCAAACCAGACTGCACTGTCCCTGTAATATACATAGTGCAATAACATGAAAATTACATATGTAACACGAACTTACAAAACAACTGTACAAATATATGGTTCAGTGGATAGCACTACAGCCTTGCAGCGCTGGAGTCCTAGGTTCGAATCCCACCAAGGACAACATCTGCAAGGAGTTTAAGGAGTTTGTATGTTCTCCCCGTGTTTGCGTGGGTTTCCTCCGGGTACTCCGGTTTCCTCCCACATTCCAAAAACATACAGATAGGGAACCTAGATTGTGAGCTCCTTCGGGGTCAGCGACGATAATGTGCGCAAACTGTAAAGCGCTGTGGAATGTTAGCGCTATATATAAAAATAAAAGATTATTATTATTATATATATATAAATGAATATCTATATTACCAACATAGAGGACATAAAAGGAGTAAACCTACAACACCTTACACTTACAGACTAAATGATAACATTGAAAAAGGCTGCACTCAAGCATACTAAAGCATGACAACATAGAATACATGAAATTTTGAATAGCAATATGGCTTTGGAATATAAGGAAAAATTTGAGACGCTTAGTATAAACATTTGGCCAAACATTTTAAAGCCCAACAACCATCGTCAAGGTGGTCTCAATTCTGTTGAGTCCCTAACCTAATGTGAACATACCTCTATTAGGCTGATATCTGAATTTCTGGGTGAATATGCACCTCTGTCAATAATGCCTGCATTTATGGGTAAAGTAGGGACCTGGTGTAATTAAAATCACCACCTGGTGGGGGCGGAGTGCTCGGTCAGCAAGCTAACATTCAAAAGACAAAAAACCTGACTGGCACTTCCAGACTAATGTGAACTAGGTGCAAACCAGAGGGAGCTACCCTCATGTAAAACATCCAAAAAAAGGCTGCACTCAAGCATACTAAAGCATGACAACATAGAATACATGAAATTTTTGAATAGCAATATGGCTTTGGAATATAAGGAAAAATTTGAGACGCTTAGTATAAACATTTGGCCAAACATTTTAAAGCCCAACAACCATCGTCAAGGTGGTCTCAATTCTGTTGAGTCCCTAACCTAATGTGAACATACCTCTATTAGGCTGATATCTGAATTTCTGGGTGAATATGCACCTCTGTCAGTAATGCCTGCATTTATGGGTAAAGTAGGGACCTGGTGTAATTAAAATCACCACCTGGTGGGGGCGGAGTGCTCGGTCAGCAAGCTAACATTCAAAAGACAAAAAACCTGACTGGCACTTCCAGACTAATGTGAACTAGGTGCAAACCAAAGGGAGCTACCCTCATGTAAAACATCCAAAAAAAGGCTGCACTCAAGCATACTAAAGCATGACAACATAGAATATATGAAATTTTGAATAGCAATATGGCTTTGGAATATAAGGAAAAATTTGAGACGCTTAGTATAAACATTTGGCCAAACATTTTAAAGCCCAACAACCATCGTCAAGGTGGTCTCAATTCTGTTGAGTCCCTAACCTAATGTGAACATACCTCTATTAGGCTGATATCTGAATTTCTGGGTGAATATGCACCTCTGTCAGTAATGCCTGCATTTATGGGTAAAGTAGGGACCTGGTTGTTGGGCTTTAAAATGTTTAAAATGTTTGGCCAAATGTTTATACTAAGCGTCTCAAATTTTTCCTTATATTCCAAAGCCATATTGCTATTCAAAATTTCATTTATTCTATGTTGTCATGCTTTAGTATGCTTGAGTGCAGCCTTTTTTTGGATGTTTTACATGAGGGTAGCTTCCCTTTGGTTTGCACCTAGTTCACATTAGTCTGGAAGTGCCAGTCAGGTTTTTTATCTTTTGAATGTTAGCTTGCTGACCGAGCACTCCGCCCCCACCAGGTGGTGATTTTAATTACACCAGGTCCCTACTTTACCCATAAATGCAGGCATTACTGACAGAGGTGCATATTCACCCAGAAATTCAGATATCAGCCTAATAGAGGTATGTTCACATTAGGTTAGGGACTCAACAGAATTGAGACCACCTTGACGATGGTTGTTGGGCTTTAAAATGTTTGGCCAAATGTTTATACTAAGCGTCTCAAATTTTTCCTTATATTCCAAAGCCATATTGCTATTCAAAATTTCATTTATTCTATGTTGTCATGCTTTAGTATGCTTGAGTGCAGCCTTTTTTTGGATGTTTTACATGAGGGTAGCTCCCTTTGGTTTGCACCTAGTTCACATTAGTCTGGAAGTGCCAGTCAGGTTTTTGTCTTTTGAATGTTAGCTTGCTGACCGAGCACTCCGCCCCACCAGGTGGTGATTTTAATTACACCAGGTCCCTACTTTACCCATAAATGCAGGCATTACTGACAGAGGTGCATATTCACCCAGAAATTCAGATATCAGCCTAATAGAGGTATGTTCACATTAGGTTAGGGACTCAACAGAATTGAGACCACCTTGACGATGGTTGTTGGGCTTTAAAATGTTTGGCCAAATGTTTATACTAAGCGTCTCAAATTTCTCCTTATATTCCAAAGCCATATTGCTATTCAAAATTTCATATATTCTATGTTGTCATGCTTTAGTATGCTTGAGTGCAGCCTTTTTTTGGATGTTTTACATGAGGGTAGCTCACTTTGGTTTGCACCTAGTTCACATTAGTCTGGAAGTGCCAGTCAGGTTTTTTGTCTTTTGAATGTTAGCTTGCTGACCGAGCACTCCGCCCCCACCAGGTGGTGATTTTAATTACACCAGGTCCCTACTTTACCCATAAATGCAGGCATTACTGACAGAGGTGCATATTCACCCAGAAATTCAGATATCAGCCTAATAGAGGTATGTTCACATTAGGTTAGGGACTCAACAGAATTGAGACCACCTTGACGATGGTTGTTGGGCTTTAAAATGTTTGGCCAAATGTTTATACTAAGCGTCTCAAATTTTTCCTTATATTCCAAAGCCATATTGCTATTCAAAATTTCATTTATTCTATGTTGTCATGCTTTAGTATGCTTGAGTGCAGCCTTTTTTTGGATGTTTTACATGAGGGTAGCTCCCTTTGGTTTGCACCTAGTTCACATTAGTCTGGAAGTGCCAGTCAGGTTTTTTGTCTTTTGAATGTTAGCTTGCTGACCGAGCACTCCGCCCCCACCAGGTGGTGATTTTAATTACACCAGGTCCTACTTTACCCATAAATGCAGGCATTACTGACAGAGGTGCATATTCACCCAGAAATTCAGATATCAGCCTAATAGAGGTATGTTCACATTAGGTTAGGGACTCAACAGAATTGAGACCACCTTGACCAGGGGTGGGCAATTAATTTTGCCAGGGGCCGCATGAGAAATTGGGATGGTTTTAGAGGGCCGGACTAATATAATTAACTCCGTTCTACCCAATACTGTATATATACATATATATATAATATATATATACTGTATATATACATACCTGCCCATTATCATCATCTTCTCCCATCATCATCAATGCCTCCCCATTATCAGCAATGCCTGCCCATCATCATCTTCTCCCCATCATCAAATGCCTGCCCATTATCACATCTTCTCCCCATCATCATCAATGCCTCCCCATTATCAGCAATGCCTGCCCATCATCATCTCCTCCCCATCATCATCTTCTCCCCATCATCAATGCCTGCCCATTATCATCAATACCTGCCCATTATCATCATCTTCTCCCCATCATCATCTCAATGCCTGCCCATCATCATCATCATCTTCTCCCCATCATCAATGCCTGCCCATTATCATCAATACCTGCCCATTATCATCATCTTCTCCCCATCATTCAATGCCTCCCCATTATCAGCAATGCCTGCCCATCATCATCTTCTCCCCATCATCATCAATGCCTCCCCATTATCAGCAATGCCTGCCCATCATCACACACAGACAGCACATAAGCACTCTCTCACACACACATACACACACACACACACACACACACACAAAGCACCGCACTACATAGACACAGACACACACAGAGACACGTCTTACCTGTCCAGCGTCCCCGCTCTCTGACACAGCCGGCCGCTGAATGATGACGTCATTCAGCGGCCGGCTGTGAGAGGAAGCGCCGGTGGAGCCCGGAGCTGCAGCAGCGGAGGCACGGGAGAGGTAAGTATTGTGCCAGCTGATGCCGGGGCCCTGAGACTGCCGGAGCGCCTCCGCGGGCCGGTCACTGACAGCCGGCGGGCCGGATGCGGCCCGCGGGCCGCCCCTTGCCCGGGTCTGACCTTGACGATGGTTGTTGGGCTTTAAAATGTTTGGCCAAATGTTTATACTAAGCGTCTCAAATTTTTCCTTATATTCCAAAGCCATATTGCTATTCAAAATTTCATGTATTCTATGTTGTCATGCTTTAGTATGCTTGAGTGCAGCCTTTTTTTGGATGTTTTACATGAGGGTAGCTCCCTTTGGTTTGCACCTAGTTCACATTAGTCTGGAAGTGCCAGTCAGGTTTTTTGTCTTTTGAATGTTAGCTTGCTGACCGAGCACTCCGCCCCCACCAGGTGGTGATTTTAATTACACCAGCTCCCTACTTTACCCATAAATGCAGGCATTACTGACAGAGGTGCATATTCACCCAGAAATTCAGATATCAGCCTAATAGAGGTATGTTCACATTAGGTTAGGGACTCAACAGAATTGAGACCACCTTGACGATGGTTGTTGGGCTTTAAAATGTTTGGCCAAATGTTTATACTAAGCGTCTCAAATTTTTCCTTATATTCCAAAGCCATATTGCTATTCAAAATTTCATGTATTCTATGTTGTCATGCTTTAGTATGCTTGAGTGCAGCCTTTTTTTGGATGTTTTACATGAGGGTAGCTCCCTTTGGTTTGCACCTAGTTCACATTAGTCTGGAAGTGCCAGTCAGGTTTTTTGTCTTTTAAATGATAACATTGGTCATGCTACTACCTGTCATGTGTCTCAGCTGCACCTCCAACTTTTTTGAGTAATTTTTTAAACAAAAGTAGTGGCAAAGTAATTGTATGTTTTATTACAGAAAAGTCAGTATTTCAAATTAATAGGATGCAACGTCTGCATGAGACAAAGTATGCAGTAGTTTACACATAGTCCTAGCCCACAATGCATTAACTATTAAAAGGATGTACTTTAATAATTAGGATAAAGCTGCCTCACCACTCTACTAAAATCTGTGGGTCAGGCTACATCAATTGGCCTTTCTCTATCAGGATGTGGATAGTGGTGAATATATTGGTGGAGGAGGGGCCGTGTGAAACAGCTGATGAGATGATACTATTTCATCACGTCAGCTGTGCACTGTGAAGAATCAGTGCACTGGAGACAGGAGCAGAACACTGGGGTAACGGAAGCCAGATGGGTATGTGGTGATTTTTTTCACATAGAAGGCTTTGTGGGGTTCATGCTGAATATGGGAGGCTATATTCGGCTCATGCTGTATTTGGAGGCTATGTGGGTTTCTACTGTATATATGGAGGCTATGTGGGGCTCATACTGTGTATGGGAGGCTATGTAGGGGCTCATACTATTTATATTGAGCCAATATGGTGCTAATACTATATATATCGGAGGTTATGTGGGGCTCATACTGTATATTGGTGGCTATTTGGAGCTCATACTGTATATGGGAGGCTATGTGGGGTTAATGCTCTATATAGAAGGCTATGTGTGTCTCATGCTGTATATGGGAATCTATGTGGGGTTCATATTGTATATGAAAAGCTATGTGGGGCTCATGCTGAGTATGGGAGGCTTTGTGGGGCTCATACTGTATATAGAGGATATGTGGGGCTCATACTGTATATGAAAGGCTATGTGGGGCTCATACTACTGTATATATGGAGGCTATGTGGGGTTCATACTGAAAATGGGAGGCTATGTGGGATATCTTACAGTATATAAGGGCTGTGTGGGCTCTTACAGTATATAGGGGAATGTGTTTTGGCTCATACGGTCTATAGGGGCTGCATGCAGGCTTATATAATATTTAGGGCATGTCAGCATACTAAATTCTTCTCAATATTAAGTGATACAATTAATATTAATATAAAATAATTATAATTAATATGTTAATATTAATTATGAGCAGAATTAATTTCAGTCTTTTGGTTCGGCCCTCCATAATAGTCATGGTCTCTCATGTGGCCCTTCGAGAAAATTAATAGCCTACCCCTTCAGTACATTATTCAATGGCATCAATTCACGTTTTCTACATTGGTTGTCTGCAGTGGTTTTCATAGAAGGTTTGCAGGCAGGGAACCCACAATATGTGGCTTACAATGCCTTTCTGTTTGGCTTCCAATCATCAGGTCACAGTCATAATTGTGTCACAATAATTTCAGAAAGATGTGAATGTGCAAAACAGAGTACTGTCATTGACTGCCATGGTTTTGAGGGTACACCATTTGGGGCACGGTTTAGCTGGCACTTTTATGTGGAAAATGATTGGCTTCCACTTTTTTTTAGTACTGTGAGTAATCATTCATAGTTGTGACTCTATGGTTGATGCTAAAAGGGAATACTGTCTGGTTGGCATTACTTGAAGGCAGTATGGACATACTATCAATATACCATAAACATTTGTGTTAGAACTCATCTTTAGCCCAGGGTCACATAATTATGGTAGACACTCCAATCAAACTGTTATCAGAGAGTCAGCTTAGTGTGATCATAGTGTGATCCGATTCTTTTGGATGAGCGAATCGTAGAGAAGGTGATGCAATGTTGTGCTAGTCGGTGGAAAGCGGATTGCATTCAGTTGTCATCTAAGTGCCATCCAATGTTTTCCATTAATCCATAGACTTGATTGGGTGAGTTGCATCCAATTTGCAGAGCCACTCGCAGCATGCTGTGATTTTTTTTTCCTCATGCCGAATCAGTGTGAGAGCAGGTTGCAGGATGTAGTGATGGACAGGAGGCGGACAAGGGTTAACAAGTTTAAAAACAGGGAAATACTCCACGCAGGGAGGTAAAGGGTTAAACAGGGTAATAAACAGTCTATTTGCAAAAAAAGGATATGCAGAGTTAAGAAATAACTGATGAGGTAACGTCGGTGCTTGTGAAACACTGGTGTCATAAGTTCCTCAAACTGTGACTCCTGCGGGGAAGTCGATGGTGCCAGCAACGGTTGGCGTAGTGTCTTTTCCAATGGGTTACCGTGGGCATCAATGCACCGTCTTCTGGCAGCAGTGGTCGGTCTTCGGTGCCTTCTGCTGAGCCCTAATCCATAAACTGCAGTGGCTAACAACGGTGAGGGCTACAGTCCTGTACGAGCCCAACGTGGCTCTGCAAATATACACTGGTGAAGTCAGGGTGCAAGTGTCTGGGCAAATATTCGCTGGCAATGTCAGGGTGCAAGTGTCTGTCCCGGTCCCGGTCACTCTTATGTGGCACGTGCGCTGTACTCATGGACACTGACCGTATGGCGCCTTGTTCTCTGGTAGTCACCGGGCTCACACTGTACGTCTCCATCTCTCTGTAATCACCGGGCACACTGCACCTCTCTCTGTAGTCACCAGGCACACACTGCACGTTCCTCTCCCTCTCTGGTCTCTGCTGCTGGCGACAGGAAAAGGCAGATACTGGCCTGCACACTGCTGATGCTCCCAGGTACTCCTCTGCCTGGCTGCTGCTGCTGCTGGACACACGGCTTCCCTCAGTGAAGCGGTCCCTCTGCAGACATCATGGGACCCTCTCAGTGTGGCCTGTCGCAGCACCAATGCTCTGTGTGAGGAGGGGAAGCGGAGCGTGCTGCTCACCTGACTGCGCTCTGCACTCTGTTTGCGCCAAACTCCTCTGCTGCGTGCGCTTTCTCTTTTTATCTGCCAACCCCCTTCAGGCAGGAGGAAGATCCACCTCACTCAAGCTTCCCCCAGGCCACAGGGGAAGGTCCGCCTCACTACTGCTTCCCCCAGGGAAAAGGGGATGCAGCCTTTCTAATTCCAGACCCAACACTCAGGTACCCGCGGTCTCATCGCCCCCCTTACATCTGCATGAGAAGAAAAATGCTGACTGCACTGCACATAGAATAACATCTGATAAAACATCAGGCAGAACTCATATGCGCTCGTATGAGCGAGCCTTTAAAGTGTAACAGCGCAGGTGCCCTCACCAAGTGTGGAGAAGAGCTCAGTCAGTTGTTAAATTAATATATATGCAGTCATAGATTTTCCATTGAACCCATCTTCAGTCATAGATTAGCTGAGTGTTTCTGCTCCTTCGTCTTTGCTTGATTGGGAATTTATTGCTATCAGACCTCCACTGCACAAAACATGTCTCTATACAATGTCAAAAGTTTTCTGAAAATACCATTACACTTTAAGTTATATTGCAGCTTAATGCTTTATTCAGGTGTCCATTTTATTCCTCACTTTGTCCACGAGAAAAAATTGACTAATTTGCATTAGTTTGCTGGATCCAATTTTCATCCATTTTTGGTGCGTGTCTATTTTTACTATCGGTGTGATATTAATTTTTGTCTAAAATTAAAAAAAAATAAATAAAATTCCAAACTCCAACCTTTTGCTACTCATTAAACACACACATGGCATCTTAGTGTCTTCCGTTTTGTTTTTATAGACCCAGACAATTCAATGGGTGATTTAGCTCTACAAATCCCATAAAAAATTGAAACATCTATGTTTTTTTTTTTTGTTTTGTTTTTTTTTAGGTGGAGGGGTTGTGAACATGTAGGTGTTCTATCTAGGAAAATCCAAGATAAAACACATATGCAATATGGATGTCTAATTCATGACTAAGGAGTAGGAAAACTTGAAAATGTTCCCCCTTCTTGGAAAAAGTTGTAAATCTCCCGAACATTGAAAAAGTTATTTTTTTCACATTTGATATTACAACATATAATCTGATACTTTTTATGTATTTTCTTCCTATTCCCTGCTAAGGTTCTATTAGATATTTTTTCTCATCCAAAGGAGCAACATATTTAGAAAATAGAATAAAATGGCTCTTTCTTTAAGCCTTGTAGCATCACAGAACAGACTTGATACAGTATGTGTGCAACGGAGCAAAAACTCAGAATGCCAGAGGAAACTTGACCTTAACTTAAGGTTGATTATTGAGAAAGTAATTTATATCTGCATTAATAAAAAACTTTGCTGCTCCATGTATTACATAGATGGGAAATTCAAACAAACATGAGGCTTTTGGCTTTTATTCATACCATCTGCTACAACTTCAGCAATAGTTACTTTGAAAAATGGAGAATAATTCGCTTCTCAGATTTACCTGTTCGACTCTCCGCTACAATAGCGGCTTTTTCTGCCTTCGAGGCCTTACTTCAAAGAGCAGTAAACAATTCTATTCAAAAGTGAAGTTTCTGGAGTGAAAAAGCCGAGAATGAATAAAATCAGCAGCAGACAGTGGAGGAAAGTTTTCGCACTTTGTATGGATTGATTGTATAGACAGTTGTGGAATGAAGGGATTTTGGAGACTATAGAATGTGAATAATATAGTTGAATGCTTATTATCTATGGAAAATTTGACTTTGGTTCTGTTTAACACCTTAAGGATATGTACTAGAGATGTGTGGATCGATCTGCAGAGGATTGAAATTTCACCCAAATTCAAACGTTTTGGGATTCCAGTAGAAATTTGCCAAAAAAAAAACAAAAAACACCGTTTCCCACACAGGTGAAGCATCAAATAGCAGACAAACGTCATTTTGTGTTGCTGCCCTGACCTACCCAAAGTGCTCTGCAGCTATGATATCTAGCGGTCTATCACACCTTGTACAGTGGTGGCCAGTACTTGGACCACCTCTGATCAGCGGTATCCATTGGAGTGGAGTTTGTACGGTAGAAGCATTTCCATCCCAGAGTCATTTGGGTAAATCTCTCTCTCCAGTAGAATGCAAGCTCTTATGGTCAGTGGAATTCCCACATGCATTTTTCAGAGCTATTACAAGCTTTCCAGTATTGAGTTTTCCACAGATTTATTCTCCGAAAACCTTATTTTTGAGAAAAAATTGTAGAAGTCGTTGAATTCAAGTTTAAATAGACCATCTCATCTCTACTATGTACATTTTGGTAATTACATTAATTGCTCTGTAGTGAAAATTGAAGAAAGTCTGCCTATAGACTGGACTACAAATATACATTAGTTTTGAGTTTACAACTCCTTTGCAGTGTTATACACTTCCATGGTCATAGACTTCAAATAAGCCCTGTGTGTAGTCTCATCCTACAGTCATGTGTTATTTTCATATCACATGTGACTTCCTGCTCAATCAGACTACAAAAGTTCTTGGGAGTTTTAAAAAGTTAGAGGACAGAGCTCTGCATATAAGCTGTATATAATATAAGCTGTATATATGAGGCGATGACAACTTTTCATAGAACCTAATACCAGTCAGTGAGGGCACATTCATATTCGTTGGACACTAATTGTGCATCAGAAATTCAAGATTGAGTCTGATGGCACTGCATTTTGTTGCTACATATTTAAGGCAGGAAAGCAATAGGTGCACCCAGCAGATGTGACAATTCCAAGAGGAATTTAAGTTGTCTTTCATTTTTCTAAGAGCCTCCTGGATGTACAAGGAGATTAACAAGTATGCATGTGTGAACAGATTTCTAGAAGGCAACATGCAGATATAGATAAGGGGGAAGTAACTGACTATCGATTTATGTTCTTAACATGGAAATAAAAGTATTAATGGTTTAAACAGTCAGTTGTTCAGGTACCGTGTATCAAGTCACACAACATTAGTAGTAATGATGATAACAACAATTTAACAGTTGTAATTTCTTATTGCCCATATTTTTAACTATCTCTCAGTGTGCCTTTTTTAACTTTCACCGTTAGCACTCACAATGATAGGCCCATCACTACAAAAAGTTCTTGAAGCATTTTTGTTTATTAAACTGGTGCTAATGGGGGTCACCGGTATTTCCCATGTGGTCGTAATTCTTTAGTGTCCAATTGATTTAAACTCTATGTGTGTTCCTCACACTGACCAGCCATGTTTCTTTCTGCTGCACAGCCCACACCCTCTACAATGCGTCTACACTGAAAGCAATGGCCTGGTTCACTTGCTTCTCCTGGTCACCACGGCAGAAGTTCAGCCTTGTACGATAATCAACATTCAACTTTCGGTGCTTGACGTGTGGCGTCCAGATATCGGGTCTTGACTAGCACAGTCTGGGCTATGGATTTTCACCAGCGTGATCTGGACTTTAATGCTTGACCCACAGTGTCCTGCTGTCTGGATCACCGGAAGCATCTCAGTTGCTCTGCCTCGGCATTCCACCGTTTGCACATCCTTACTCTCTCATAGGTTGGCACCAACTATCTTCCTGCCTTGCCGCTCTGCCTTTTTATATTTGATACCTGCAACACAGCTATCACCTGACCCAGTGCTCTCTCCAACATCATCCCCTCAGAAATGCTTCCTTCATCTTCTGGTTCCACTTTACTCGCCTTGCGTAGCAGATGGCGACATTTGATCACAAGTGCTTTAGAATTATGACTAATAATATATTTAATTCTCCATCCCCTTACATTCCTTTCTTCTTTTAGCTCACCAGTGCCGAGTCGAGAAAGACCTTCAGATGTCCGAACGTTCCTAGAGGGTGGTCCTATTTATGCTAAAAGCTGAGAGCACTACGGAGTCTTTTGCCTCATGTGCTGCCAGATGAACTCATCTTGTGCATATATGCTGGGGGAACACCGATTTTGGTGCATATAGTTCTATGTTGCTCTTCCTGCCAGAGTGTTTCAGTGGTCCTTGGAACTTTTGGCGCTTCATGTGGAGAGTCGCCCCCAGGTCTGTTTTCTGTTTCTGATGGAGGTGGTGCCATCATTTCCCATTGTCTGTGGGCACAGAAAACCATTCATCTTTGTGACTGACAATCTTTCCCTTTGCACTCTTATGACGTTCTTCTAAGTTCTGTCGCCTTAGTTTCTTTAGTTTCTGAGAGACAGGGGTGTAACATGCTTCAGTGCAACATCCAGCCAGGGGTCTTTTTTTTTCTCCCTTAGGCTGGACCTCGTACATTATGTTGTCAGGGTGGACTCTGCTCGTTACTCTATGAGGCACTTCTTCAAAGCAAAAATCCAAGTTGTTTTGGGGCCGTTTGATTGCTTTAACTAGCCAATCACCATATTAATGTGGGTCTTCCTGTACTGGGGTTACACCCGGATGTTCCAGTTCCCAAACATTTTGCTTCATCAGTCATATCATTGTCTAGAGTCTATGTCTATGCTCCTGTTCCTTGTGCAGTCATTCTTGGGATTCAGCTCTAATTCAGAGATTTCTCAGCCAATCTGACCAAACAGAAAGATATACGGCGGGGACTGTGTGGTGGAATAGACTTATTGTAATACACCCACACCAACTACGAGACAAATTTGGGCTACCTCATCTTCCGATCTTCCTCCAATGTTTGCAACATTTGGGTGCAGCGTTCTATTGAAGAGTTCACAAGCCCTATTCTCCTGTAGATGGTACAGCGTTGTTCTGCACTTATCAGTGCTGTAGAGTAGGTGTAATTCATTCACTACTTTTGCTTGGAAACAGGCTCCCTGATTCGAGTCACGAGTGTATTCTCTTTGGGGGCACCCATACATGGGAATAAAATCCTGATATATAGCCCTGGATGCCGTGTCTGATGCCTGGTTGGAGTCACTGCTACAAAGTTGGTGAAGTGATCAGTCATTACCAAGCAGTATTCGTAGCTGTTATGGGATGAACCAACTACCAGGTAGTCAACCATCAATAATTCTAGTGACGCAGAAGTTTGGATCACTTGGGTAGGGGCCCTTTGCTATGGAGGTTTGGTAAGCTCACCCTATCAACACCTTCAACAAATTTCTTCCACTATTCGGTGTAGTTGAGACCAATACATCAGCCACTGTAGCCACCAAAAGGTTCTCCCAGTACCAAAGTGGGCTTCTTTGGTAAACTTATCACCATTCCTTCTGAGACTACCACTTGACACTGAACTCTCGAGGTACCTGGATTCACCGGTGGAATAAGTCTCTCTTATTGGTCCAGATATGTAGGGAACTCGCAGATAAAGCTGCTCTGTTCCCTACATGAGCGGGGGGTGTGGAAAACCACATAAACGACCAAAGATCCAGAATAATAAAATGATAATTCTTTATTGAAAATTTAAGACAGAAGAGGAATACTTGGAGAACATGTGCAAAAACAAGCAAAAAGGTGGAGATGTGCAAAGAAGAGGACGTACTGACCAATAAGCCGCCTTACTCAATCCATATTCATTGCCAGTGCATGCGATATAATGGCCACCATAATAATCATTTAAATAGATGAGGCAATAAGAGGTCCTGTATGAATGGCTATACCACTTGACTAATGGGCAATCCACAAAATATGACCATCCAATGGATTCAACTACTACCTAAATTTAGGCTGAACATATCCCATCTATATATATAAAATATATTTTTTGCCACAATATCATGTTTAGAAATGCCCATCAAGCAGTGGTATCTCCCTACATACCAAGACACATGGTCTACTGACCACCCAATTTCACTTACTCAAAAAAGGTATCAGATGGACAAAACACCTCAACAGAGGTAGATATTATATATAGTGTCAATTCACTGCTCCATATACATCACATAGGAAACATCTCAAATAGTATTACTTTACAATTGGTGGCAGTGTGTGCGGCAGCCCAGGTCAACGCGTTTTTGCCTCATCTATTTAAATGATTATTATGGTGGCCATTATATCACATGCACTGGCAATGAATATGGATTGAGTAAGGCGGCTTATTGGTCAGTACGTCCTCTTCTTTGCACTGTTGCACCTTTTTGCTTGCTTTTGCACATGTTTTCCACGTGTTCCTCTTCTGTCTTAAACTTTCAATAAAGAATTATCATTTTATTATTCTGGATCTTTGGTCGTTTATGTGGTTTTCCACATCCCCCGCTTATTGTTTATATGAGTGACTGATCCATGTGTGTCCATAATTTTCAGCATGACTTGTTAACTTCAAAATATACTGACATCTATTTATATCTATGGGATGCTGTTGTTTAACATTTATATTGTGTTCTGTTCCCTACATATAGAGCATCTCTGCTCTTTCTCTGACTTAGGGGACCCAGTTCTGCAGGTCTGCTAAATCAGGGTCAGGCTATTGTAACTGCACCCACTTGTCTTTTGGGCATCTTAGCATCCGAGTGGGTTGGGATTCCTCCCCTGATTCTTGAGCAGCCACTACAGCTGTTGCAAAGCACTTGAAGTCTGGGGTATTATCACCTTCCAGGTCTCCATCTGTATCCTGCTTTGGACATTCCTGGGTTACTCTGGACAGTGAGTCCACATGAGTATTCTCAGCTTTCAACCGATAGATCTTGTACTGGTGCTTAGACATTCTCACAATCCACCTCTGCTCCAGAGCACCCAGCTTTGCATTCCCCAGGTGGGAAATAGAATTGTTTTTGGTTCATACATGCACTTCTAATCCCAACACGTACTCCGCAAACTTTTCTGTCATGGCCCACATCAGCACCAGCAGCTTTAACTTGAACAAGCTGTAGTTATCGAAGATCTTCTCAGAGTCATTTAGTGACTGAATGGAATATGCAATTGCCCATTCACACCTTTCTTGAACCAGAGTTAACACTGCCCCCACACTGTAAAGGCTTTCATTGGTGTACAACATGAACAGTTAGGAAAAGTCAACATATGCCAGGCTGAGGGCATCGGGCAGTGCTAGCCCAGAAAGTCTCTGCTTGCCTTGGTCTCCACTAGATCGACCGTCACTTGGTCCCTACAGCCAGTGTCGGACTGGGGTGCCGAGGGCCCACCAGTTATATTGACTTTGGGGGGGCACTTTTCACCTGCATACAAATATTACACGACCCTTGCTCACAAATGTACCTATAGCTCTATATAATAATAATGTGGGTAGTTTGGTTAATGAGTGATGATGATGCTTTTTTCTGTACAGAGTGAATCAAGTGCATTATGCCAAGTAATGCCAACACAGTGGTATTGAGGGGCCCAAATTTGCACAGGGGCCCACCGGGGGTTCCCCCATGGGTCAGTCCGAGCCTGCCTACAGCTGTCATTTTAATAACTCATGTAAGGGTGCCACAGTCTTGGCAAAGACTTTGATAAACCATTGATAGTACCCGGACAGTCCCAAGAGTGGTCTAAGCTCCTTCAGTGTTGTGAGCGTATGCCACTTCTGCACCGCTTCTTCTACTTTCTCTGTGTTGGGATAGACCCTTGCGCTGGAGACTGTATGCCCCAAATCTTCTCTGAAACAAGTGACACTTCCGGGGTTTTATTCTCAGTCCATGCTTCTGAAGCCATTCCAATACCTTCCCCATTCAGACAAGATGTTCCTCAAAGGTGGCAGAGTATATGATGATGTCATCGAGATACAGTGATAAGCAAAAGGGTAACAATGTTTTGAACTTTTGACTTCCAGGCTTCATATCTCACATCCACTACGTGAAGACTATTTAGATTGTGAGACTACCATCATTTTATAGATAATTATCTCATACATAAATTTGACTTGCAACTATTTAGCATATAGTTAGTTATTCAGATTCTTGTTATGTCACTGCATTGTTACTGTTTTTCTCTTAAATATCAAAATTGCAATTTTTATTATTTTTTTAGTATTTTGGAAATCTACTTTTGGTTTTCAACACTGCCTGAATCCTTCTGGGTATGCTCTCGATCAGATTCAAGCATGTGTGAAGAAAAATCTGATCCCAGGTCTCTTCTACACATTCCCAAAGTTGGTGCATACTGGTCAACTCACTTAGGTATGCATACAGCTTTTTCTTCGACTATACCCACAAGTGTTCACTTGGGTTGATTCTGGAGGCTGTGGAGGCCAATCCAACACCTCTAATTCATTGTTATTGAACCATTTCTTCGTCAATCTCGACATATAATGTCCCACTGGGACCTTATACTAATAAGATCCCCTTCTTTCCCAGATCCTTTCCACACACTCTCATGGCCATGCACATTAAGCATGCCACGAGAATGGGCAGCTGGTTGGCAGCCACCAGTTGTATGGTTGGTTCCTCCCTGGAGCAGGCAATGTCCGGGAAGTGGCACCAGAAGTATTCCTCTGGCATAGCTGTCACCTGAGACCCTGTGTCTCTTAAGTAGAAGAGATGAGAGAACCTTTCAAGGTTTGGTTCGATTTGAATTCGAGGTACCCACCTATTATAAATATTATTAATTGTGCAGTTTTTTGAAAACTTTAGTTACTGTACGGGCTATTCGACTCCCTTTGTTTGGCAGTCGCACACCTGTATTATTATTTATTGTTATAGTGTCATTTATGTAAAAAGAATATCTATATACAGTGCCTACAAGTAGTATTCAACCCCCTGCAGATTTAGCTGGTTGACACATGCGGAATTAACTTGGCATTGTGACATTTGTACTGTAGATCAGCCTGGAAGTGGGAAATGCACTGCAGCAAAAAAAATTTTTATAATTTTTTTTTTTTTTTTTAAACGTTAAAAGTTAATTCAGAGTGTCATTTATTATTCAACCCCTCAAACCACAAGAATTCTGTTTGGTCCCCCTAAAGTATTAAGAAGTAGTTCAGGCACCAAGAATAATGAGCTTCACATGTGTGGATTAATGATCTCTTTTGCCAGCCTTTTCTGACTATTTAAGACCATCCCCAAACTTGTGAACAGCTCTCATACATGGTCAACATGGGAAAAACAAAGGAGCATTCCAAGGCCATCAGAGACAAGATCGTGGAGGGTCACAAGGCTGGCAAGGGGTACAAAACCCTTTCCAAGGAGTTGGGCCTACCTGTCTCCACTGTTGGGAGCATCATCCGTAAGTGGAAGGCTTATGGAACTACTGTTAGCCTTCCACGGCCTGGACAGCCTTTGAAAGTTTCCTCCCGTGCCGAGGCCAGGCTTGTCCGAAGAGTCAAGGCTAACCCAAGGACAACAAGGAAGAAGCTCCGGGAAGATCTCATGGCAGTGGGGACATTGGTTTCAGTCAATACCATAAGTAACGTACGCCACCGCAATGGTCTCCGTTCCAGACGAGCCCGTAAGGTACCTTTACTTTAAAAGCGTCATGTCAAGGCTCGTCTACAGTTTGCTCATGATCACTTGGAGGACTCTGAGACAGACTGGTTCAAGGTTCTATGGTCTGATGAGACCAAGATCGAGATCTTTGGTGCCAACCACACACGTGACGTTTGGAGACTGGATGGCACTGCATACGACCCCAAGAATACCATCCCTACAGTCAAGCATGGTGGTGGCAGCATCATGCTGTGGGACTGTTTCTCAGCCAAGGGGCCTGGCCATCTGGTCCGCATCCATGGGAGGATGGATAGCACGGCCTACCTGGAGATTTTGGCCAAGAACCTCCGCTCCTCCATCAAGGATCTTAAGATGGGTAGTAATTTCATCTTCCAACAAGACAACGACCCAAAGCACACAGCCAAGAAAACCAAGGCCTGGTTCAAGAGGGAAAAAGTCAAGGTGTTGGAGTGGCCAAGTCAGTCTCCTGACCTTAACCCAATTGAAAACTTGTGGAAGGAGCTCAAGATTAAAGTCCACATGAGACACCCAAAGAACCTAGATAACTTGGAGAAGATCTGCATGGAGGAGTGGGCCAAGATAACTCCACAGACCTGTGCCGGCCTGATCAGGTCTTATAAAAGACGATTATTAGCTGTAATTGCAAGCAAGGGTTATTCCACGAAATATTAAACATAGGGGTTGTATAATAATTGACCCACACTTTTATGTTTAAAATTTATTAAAATTCAACTGAGCAACATAACTTTTTGGTTTGTAAGATTTATGCTTCTGTTAATAAATCCTACTCTCGTTTGCAGTTTGAAGGCTCTAACTTATTTGCATCTTATCAAACCAGCTAAATCTGCAGGGGGTTGAATACTACTTGTAGGCACTGTATATAAAATTGAATCTGTGTATGTGTGTGTGTATCACCAACCAATCACGGAGTATCTTACATTTAACCAGAGCTGTTTAAAAGACGCTGAGCTGTGACTGGTTGCTATGCGCAACAGTTTTCTTTGCAACCAATCCCTAAGCATCTTTCATTTCACCAGAGCTGTTTAATAGAAGCTGAGCTGTGATTGGTTGCTATGAGCAACAGTTTTCGCACTCCACGACAACACCTCAGCTGACACAGACCAGGTGGGAGAAATCTAGCATCCCTGGGAACATAAGCTCCCAGCCATTGTCTGCCCCCAGACAGAAGCAGAGAGCACATGACAGAAATGAATCACCAGCTCCCGTGCCCATATACCCATCACACATCATCCATCCCATAGGCACATCTTCCCTCTTAAAGGGATCTGCGGTATGGAAGTCAGGGCAAATCCATCCTGCGCTTTGGTACTGACCCCAGGCTTCTCTTAAAGGGATCTCCATATGATTGGCTAGAGAAGGATCAGAAAGCATAAAGCACTATCTCCCTCAGTGTAGATGATAATCAGATTATCTATATATGCAAGTGTGCAACTACAAAGATGTGGTATGAGTTACAGAAAGTGCATGAAAGATCAAATCTCAGCAATAAGCTTTATCTCATGAGAAAGCTGCATCAGTGTAAGCTAAGTGATGGACAGAATATGCAGGACTATATAAGAAACACCCTAGAGATTGTGGAGCGTCCCAGTGCTATTGGAGAAGAAATTAAAGTATTTTGTGTTGCTGCACTTCTATTAAGTGGTGTTCCAGAGAGTTATGACACACTCGTGACTGCACTAGATGCACGGCCAGATGATGAGCTGACTCTAGAGTATGTTAAAGGCAAACTTGTGGATGAATTCAAGAGAAAAATGCAGCATGTAAGCAGCAGTAATGAATCCAGAGCAGAAACAGCATTAAAGACATAGGATTACCCTAAATATAAGAACAATATAAAAGCAATCTAAGAGAAACTCGTGAATGTTTTGTTTGTAAAAAGCCCGGCCACCTTAAAGCAGACTGCAGAATTTGAAAAACGAGAATGAGTCAGATTAAAAATCAGAAGTCATCAAAGGGTTAAAACAGCAGTAAAGGAAGATTCTGCATGTATTGAAGCTGCATTTAATGCCAGTAAAGGCCTATCTGCAAAGCATATATGGTGTATAGATTCTGGTTAAAACAGCCATATGACAAATAAGAATTTCTTCACTGACCTTAACTCCTTAACCCCCAAGGGTGGTTTGCACGTTAATGATCGGGCCATTTTTTACAATTCTGACCACTGTCTCTTTCTGAGGTTATAACGCTGGAACGCTTCAACGGATCTTAGCGATTCTGAGTTTGTTTTCTCGTGACATATTGTACTTCACTATAGTGCTAAAAGTTCTTCGATATACAGTACAGACAAAAAATTTGGACACACCTTCTCATTCAACGATTTTTCTGTATTTTCACGACTATGAAAATTGTAGAATCACACTGAAGGCATCAAAACTATGAATTAACACATGTGGAATTATGCATTACACTTTACAAAAAGTGTGAAACAACTGAAAATATGTCTTATATTCTAGGTTCTTCAAAGTAGCCACCTTTTGCTTTGATTACTGCTTTGCACGCAGAAAAGGTGAAAGGATGGACTCTACATGCCTGGTTCCCACCGTGAAGCGTGGAGGTGGTGTGATGATGTGGGGGTGCTTTGCTGGTGACACTATTGGAGACCCACTAAGAAACTTATCTAGATCTGTGGTGAGCACTTTGAACCCCAAGTGCTTCACACAAGTTTATAACGTAGAGTCGTAAAATTAAAAAATCATATTTTTTCCACAAAAATGATCTTTTCACCCTAATTTTTATCTTCCAAAGGGTAACAAGACCTCAAAAGTTATTGTGCAATTTGTCCTGAGTACACTGATACCCAATATGTGGGGGTAAACCACTGTTTGGGTGCATGTAAGAGCTCGGAAGGGAAGGAGCACTGTTTGACTTTTTCAATGCAGAATTGGCTGGATGCCATGTCGTGTTTGGAGAGCACCTGATGTGCATAAACAGTGGAAACCCCCCACAAGTGACACCATTTTGGAAGCTAGACCCCCTAAGGAACTTATCTAGATCTGTTGTGAGCACATTCAACCCCCAAGTGTTTCACTAAAGTTTATATAGCCTGGGTGTGAAAAAAAAAATTCCACAAAAATGATTTTTTAGTCCCCAATTTTTCATTTTTCCCAAGGAAATTGGACCCCAAAAGTTGTTGTCCAATTTGTCCTGAGTATGCTGATACCCCATATGTGGGGGGGAAATACTGTACAGGGCTCGGAAAGGAAGTAATGACATTATGGAATGCAGACTTTGATGGGTGTCATGTTCAGTTTGCAGAGCCCCTGATGTGTCTAAACAGTGGAAACCCCCATAAGTGACTCCATTTTGGAACCTAGACCCCCAAAGGAACTTATCTAGATGTGTGGTGAGCACTTTGAACCCCCAAGTGCTTCACAAAAGTTTATAATGCCCGGGCGTGAAAACAAAAAAAAATCAAATTTTTTCCACAAACATGATCTTTTAGTCCCCAGTTTTTTTTATTTTCCCAAGGGTAACAGGTCAAATTAGACCCCAAAAGTTGTTGTTCAATTTGTCCTGAGTACGCTGATACCCTATATGTGGGAGAAAAGAACTGTATGGGCACACGTCGGGGCTCGGAAGGGAAGTAGTGACGTTTTGCATTTCAGACTTTGATGGAATAGTCTGCGGGCGTCATGTTGCGTTTGGAGAGCCCCTGATGTGTCTAAACAGTGGAAATCCCCCACATTTGACTCCATTTTGGAAACTAGACCCCAAAGGAACTTATCTAGATGTGTGGTGAGAACTTTGAAACCCCAAGTGCTTCACAGAAGTTTATAACGTAGAGCCATAAAAATAAAAAATCATATTTTTTTTCCACAAAAATTATATTTTCGCCCCCAATTTTCTATTTTCCCAAGGGTAACAGAAGAAATTGGACCCCAAGAGTTATTGTGCAATTTTTCATGAGTATGCTGATACCCCATATGTGGGGGTAATTTACTGTTTAGGCGCATGGCAGAGACCAGAAGGAAAGGAGCACCGTATGAATCTTTCAAAGCCGAATTGGCTGGAATTGAGATCAGATGACATGTCAAGTTTGGAGAGCACCTGATGTGCCTAATCAGTGGAAACCCCCCAATTCTAACTCCAACCCTAAACCCAACACACCCCTAACCCTAGTCTCAACCCTAATCATAACCCTAACCACAAACCTAACCGTAACACATCCCTAACCCTAATCCCAACACTAACCCTAATCCTAACTTTAGCCCCAACTCTAACCCTGTTGGCAGCGGATTATTCAGGATACTCTCCAAGCGTGTGACAACAGAGCTTCTTTATTCAGGAACAAATAGGAACAATATAATCATATACAGTGAGCAAGTTGTGCCAGCAAAAAGATGTTCTCTTTTTATATGGCCAGGAACATATGACTTCAGCAGCCTATCACAAAAGACCTTGTGTCATGATGTTCTTGATAGTTTCTGTGCCCTGTTTGGTTCTCGGAATCAATACACTCCTGTAATCTCTTCAGATGCTCCCCTAACCTCTCCACACCACCTCCACTCATCAAACACATCCATCCGTCCTCCCCGCTCATCATACAGCAACACTATCCTAGCCAAAGTAATAACAAAAGCATTAGTGGACACACTGTGATTTACCGAACTCTGACCAACTTTTCTGACTTTGAGTAAAAATGCTCATTAAAGTGAACACGAATCTGAATGTTCTACATTTGTGCCGAATTTGAGATTGACAAATGTTTTTTAAACACGTTTGCTCATCTCTTTTAAGTAGTAAGTTCTTTGCCCATTGAACTCGGCCCATGTAGTAGGTCTTTCAGAAATTATGTCTTCGGAGTCTTTGTTCTCACTTCCAGGGGAAAATAACAAAAATTTGACATAAAATTTGAAAATTTCTCAATTTTCAAACTTTGAATTTTTTTGCACTTAAACCAAATAGTTATACCACACAATATAGTTAACCCCTTACTGACATTTGAAGTTTATACACATCATGGTCAGGAAGGACTTCTCAATCAATGTAGATATATGTACGTCATGTTAATCATGCGATCACCATGACTAAGTGCACAGTAATACTTGGTTGTCTCTGCTGTTTCTCACAGCAGGGAACATGCCACCATTGTCCCAGGGGGTGGCAACACCCCCTGCAACTATGATCGCTGTGATTGGCTGTTCAATTCTGAACAGTCAATCGCAGTGTTTCTCAGTGTTTCAGACAATCAGAATGCCTGAAACACTGATGTCCAGTCTACGAGTGGTGCTGTAAGAGCCCTGATCATAGGCTTGAGCCCAGTAATGGCAGCATCATCAGGGCCAGTTCTGATTGGTGTAATCGATGATAACGCTGATCGCACCAATAAGAGCGCACAAATGCGGTGAGACCTAGCAGTGACCGTCCTATACTTCCTCATCCTAGCTGCAGACTTGTACAGGGTGGTCACTCTGTTGCTCTGTGTGCCATGTTTGGCCTTGTGGTGCCACAGACTTTTTGAAGCCTGTGTATTGCTGCTCCTGCTGCTCCTTCTGATCCAGTTGATCCTACTGAAGAAGAAAGAAGAAAGGAGTTCTTGATCCCTACCTGATCTTTGACTGATCTTTCCTAATCCACCTCTCCCTCCTTCCCACCCAATTTTTCTCCTTTTTTCCTCTCTCATCAACCCTTCTTTCTGCTATCGAGCGCTGATCAGTACTCGATTGCTGATCAGTACTTGATGGCTCGATTTTTTGCAGATTTTTATTTTTGAGAGGCCTGCAGCTGCCGAGCGCTGATCAGTGACAAAAACCACTGATGAATGTCTGTGCTCACTGTTTTCCTATTTTTTTTGCCTTTTTCTATTGTACCCCCCTTTGCGCACCTCCGTTCATGCATCTTGCAGGTTCCGAGCATTGATCAGTGATGCAAGTCACTGATCCACAGTCATGCTCGCTGTTTTCCACTACTTTTTTCCACAAACTATTCCCCCCTTTGCACCACTAGCCACCGAGCTGCTGATCAGACTAACACCACTGATTATCACCCATACTAATTTTTAGCAAGGACTTTTTTTTCCTGTCTTTTTTTATCCCCTTTTTTCACCACATCCGTGTGTGCATCCTACAATCGTTGAGCACTGGTCGGTGACGAACATCACTAACAGGCCTCCAGTTGTTGTTTTTTTTTTGTGAAAAAAGAATTGAGTAAAAAATAATTTAGATTAGTTTATAGGACTAGATTAGGGACAGTAAAATATACCATCCGTTATCCCAGTTCAGGAGACCTGCTGGTTTAGCTGTGTATTGTAGTCTGAACAGTGTATGACATGGACATGAGAATTAAAGAAGCTGTTCAATATTTTAAAATTTTTCTCAATTAACCCAAAGTGTTTCAAAAATAAAAAATAAACTTACAAATTCTTCTCTGCTGCCTGGGGCTTCTGATGTGCTTGGGTCTTGTCTGGCGGAATGTCAAAGCTGCAGCCGATCAGTAGCTGCTGTTTGTCTGCACTCCTCATGCTCTGCCACTTGCATAAGAAGAAGTCAAGCACAAGACAGATGAATTATGCAGATTATAAAGCAGTAGTGATGCTCGGCTGGTAGGTGAGCATGATTTATTTTTCTTTCAATATTGAAGCAACCCTTGCCCAAAGAGAAAGCATTTAAAATTAATGCAGATTCCCTATAGGATAGGCAACCAATGCAGGGCAATCAAAGCAGGGCAGAGATATCACTGGTGCAACCTGTGTAGCCGCACAGGGGCACAAGCATTAAGGGGGTCCATTTTCACCTTTAAAGCTGTTGGAATTATGCATTACGATGAACTAGCATAGCAATGATGTCACAGTGCTCTACAAGATAATATGGGCCATTTTTTTTTGCTCTTCCCACTTGCCATGGTGTGTTGGCAACCGGGTAATAGTTTATGAGGTTTATGTCAGCTTCGTAATGTCCGCTGACATCAAGACCATAGGTTAGTAATGGAGAGACATCTATCAGACACCCCCATTACAAACCCCATAGTCAAAAGTAATAAAGACATACACAGCAAAAATTCCTTTAATTTTGCAAATTACTCACCGACAATTACCCTCTTTTACCCATTTATTAACATAAAAAAAAAATTTTAAAATCAAAGTAATCCTCACCTGTCCACCAGTAATCCTTAATGATGGGGTTCCACGACGATCCCCAACTCTGCAACAACCAGATGCAGTGCTGAGTGGTGAGTTCAGTAATTTGACCATTCAGAACGAGAGCAGGGACATACTGAGAGTACTGTGGGAACTTGGCTGGAGTAGTGAACGGTGACATACAGTAATTAAGGTTACCACAGGTCACAGGCGGTGGTTCTCACGGTAAACTCTTGGTGAGCTGGCCTGGGAATTGCAGTAACCCTACTGTAAGATCACCTGATTTCATAGCAGCTGGTCCTGAGGCTGTGCAGAGCCAGTGACGGCTAGATGAACAACCATGAGTCCAGCACTTGGCATTCAGCACTTAAAAGTCCAGCACTCGAGCTATCATGAGACCCGGTGGCTGTGAACTCAGGTTTCCTGGGACCTAGCTGGATGTTGTCAGATCTTCATAGATTTTTTTTATTAATAAATGGGTAAACCAGGAATTGTGTCAGGGAGTCTTTATTCACATAAAATGTTTTTTCCGTGTGTGTTTTTTTTCTTTTAACTTGATAGACTCCTCTCAATTACTTAGCTAAGGCTAAAGCCCCCGTCACACACAGCAATCTCGCTAGCGAGATCGCTGCTGAGTCACAAGTTTTGTGACGCAACATCGATCTCCCCAGCGATATCACTGTGTGTGACACGCAGCGACAATCAGCCCCCCTGCTGGGTATCGCTGATCGTCGCTGAATGTCCTGGACATTTTTTTGATCGTTGGTCTCCCGCTGGCCACCACGCATCGCTGCGTGTGGCAGGCCCAGCGGTCAGCCAGCTGGAGCTGGTAACCAAGGTACACATCGGGTTTCTAGGCACCGCGCGGCGCTTAGAAACCCAATGTGTACGTTAAATACCAGCGCGCTGGTGCAGGGGAGCTGGTAACCAAGGTACACAGCGGTACACAGCGGGTTTCTAAGCGCCGCAGGGTGCCTAGAAACCCGATGTGTACCTTGGTTACCAGCTCCCTGCACCAGCACGCTGGTATCTAAGGTACACTGCTGGTAACTAAGCGACGTGCATCGCTTGTTACCCGCATAGTCGCTGTCCTGATCGCTGCTGAGATCTGCCTGTTTGGTAGCTCAGCAGCGATCATGTAGCACACACCAGCAATCCTGACAAGTTCATATCGTTGTCGGGATCGCTGGTGAGTCGCTATGTGTGACGGGGCCTTAAGGATTGGTGTTAATAGTCTTGGAGGGGATCAATGTCAATGGCCCCTTAACAACCTATTAAGATGAGCCAGCAGCTCTCTGTGTAGACTTTGCTGGTTATTAAAAATAGGGGGGACACTACATAATTTTTTTTGTGCCCCCCTTTTTAATAACCAACAAATGCTAAACAGACATTTCTGAGCTGATATTAAAAGGCTGGGAAACTTTATGGATAATGGCCCATTCCCAGAATAATAACACTAGCCCCCAGCTGTCTACTTTCGCTGGTTATTAAAAATAGAAATGACCCCACATCATTGTTTTTTTTGATCCACCCTTTGTAATAATCAGTAAAGGAAACTCAGATAGCAGTGAGTTATTATTAATAGGCTGGGAACCTTTATGGATATTGGCCCCTTTTCAGAATAATAGATAATAGCACCAGCTTAGGCTACTTTCACACATCAGTTTTTTGACGTCAAGCACGATCCGGCGTGTTGTTAAAAGAACGGATCTGGTATCGGATGCGTTTTTTTGTCATTGACTTTCATTAGCGCCGGATTGCGCCTGATGTCGTTGCATTGCATCTGTTTTTGTCCGGATCCGGCGGAAATGTACATTCCGGTGGCCGGACAAGACGGTCACTGTAACGTTTTGTTTTTTTTTAGCGGACCCACCTGATAATGCCTGAAGCGGCGCATCAGGCGGCCAGAAATAATACAAGTCTATGATACCGGACCAGTCTTTTGTGCAATCGGTCAAAAGACTGATCCGGATTCTGGAAACCAAGGTCTCTCTCTCTCTCCTCGGTCCGGACAAGCGTACCTGCATTTTCCGGGTTGAAAAGATCAGGTTGGATCCGGCAAGAAAACTGATCCGTTGCATCAGTTTTTTCAAAATCAGCGTCGGATCCGTCCTATCAGGTATATGACAGATTAGGCCTGACACAAAAAACCTGATGTGTGAAAGTAGCCTTACAGTTGTCTACTTTTCTTACTAATGTGATTTAACTCTGGGTGAGTTTCAATGAATGGATGGATATTTGCACGTGCCATTGCTAAGAATAGTCTACAGTACATTGACTAAAGGTACTGCCACACTTAGTGATCTCGTTAGCGATCTCAATAACGACGCAAGCTAATGAGATCGTTTTTGTGATCGTTTTAATGTCTCTAGTAGCTGCCACACTTAGTGATCTCGTTAACGACTCAAAAGCGGTTAGCGATCTCATTAACAACTTTAACTGTCATTGCGATGTAAAAAACAGCGCACATCGCTCACAAAAGGTGCCAGACACAGCGATATAGGCTCACCAGCGGGACGCCAACGATCTAAATACGGTCCAGAACTCTAGTGAACGATCAGCGAGATCACAGCAGGGGCCACGTCGTTGCTACATGCCACACACGTTAGCGTCACGAACGAGATCGCTAAATAGTGACTATTTTAGCGATCTCGTTAGCGACGCTGTTTAGTGTGGCATACCCTTTACATTGCTTTTGGATTGTGTTTTGTCTAGCCTCCCACCATTCTATTGATTCTATCCAGCCTGTCTCAATGTTTACTGACTATTTTAAAGGATTTAAGTCATTTTTCTATCCACATTTGTTTGCAGAGCAATTGTCCTGCTCTTACCCATTTGCTTCCTTTTGCAACCCCTAGCCCTTACTATAAACATTTTACAGCCATTTTACAGCACCAAAGTTTGGGTCCTCATTGACTTATAGTGGGTTCAGTTTTGGGGTCCAGTTCATGGTCAAGTCAGGACCTGAATCGAACTTTTAACTGTAGCTTTGTCAAACTCGCCGAACCCAAACATCCACAAGTCCGCTCATCTCTACTGAAGAACACAAATACTAAACAACATAATAGTTTCTGTTCAAGGAATAATATTTCCATTGATGGTGTTAGAAATACCACATACACAATAATCAATTTAACGTATATCTATTGTATGTCATCACAGTACATTTGCCCATCTGCGATTTATCCTTGAATTAAGGACACAAAGTAACACATGCCATGAAAACGCGATTACTTTTGTGTAAAATATATGTATTTTTGCTATGCTAAATTACGCATTACATGTACCTCTGGCTTGAACAGTATGTTCATTGTGCCTGTTCAAGCTCAGCTCACCAGCTGTACGTATAACATATAAGCCAATTGGCCGTGAGTAACTGGTTTTATACGGTTACTGGTTAAAGTGTGCTACAAATAAGAATGGTTCTCTTTGTATTTTAAGTCACAATATATTATAATTTCAGAAATTAATATTGCCCATGTACAATCATTTATTTTATCACTATGACATCAACTAAGCATTAACCCATTTGAGAATTTTCAACAATGAAAAGTTATGATGCAAAATTATAGGGTTTACATTAATATAATTGTAAGTATTTTGGTCACCTACACACTGAGTAGCCAAAGCAATAAAACCAGCTGCCTGAAATGTAGGTCTACCTTGTCCCAACAAATCATCAATGGACTTCATAAGAACTTTAGAATATGTCTTGTGGTTCCTTGAAAAATGTTAGCAGCAGAAACAGCACAGTTTGTGAGATGGAATCTACATGTATCAGACTTGTTTTTCCAGCACATTATTATAATCCCCTTAATAACCACTAATACGCATTAAAATGGCAGCCATTAAGGGTATTTATTCCCTCATCTCCGTTTTAAAACAAGTGTCAGTTGGACATGACAGTCGACACCCTGCAGGGTCAGAGCTGACCGTTTTTATGACCAATCGGGGCCAATTACCTCCTTAAATATCGCTGTCAATCGCGACAGTGGTATTTAAGTTTTTACAAGGGGCCACAAGACCCCCTTAGTAACTATCGGACCCCTACGATAGAAAACGCGGGTCCCGATGATTACCATGGTACCCTGAATTCATGTGATAACCCCTGGGTATGATGGCCTGTGATATCCAGCAATAAGCTGACTCTCACGGGCTGTGTCAATGAGACATTGATAGCCTCATGCACTGCTGTGCGTGAGTACAGCAGTGTATGAGACGAGTGATCAAAGTTAAAATTATACATGTCCCACAATAAAAAAAAGTGTGAAAAAAGTCAAATAAAACATGTAACAAAAGTATAAAAAAACACAAAGGAAGTGCACACAAATCTTGCCATTCAAAACGCAGCATTTCTGATAAAACAAAAATAATCAAAAAAGTACACGTAATTGATATCACCGAGTCCAGAACAACCCGCTCCTTAAAACTGGCATGTTATTTATTCCGTTTGGCAAACACTGTAAAAGAAAATAATTTAAAAAAAAACACCAAAAATGTTGCTTTTTTATCATACTGACTCAAAAAAGTGAATAAAAAGGGATCAAAAAGTCATATGTACAGAAATGGTAAAAATGAAAACACCAAATCGTCTCACAAAAAAAATAGCCCCAATATGGCTCATTTAGCTAAAAAATAATAGTTACAGCTCTCTGAATATGATGCAAAAAAAATTAATTTTGCTAAAATATTGTTTTTGGTGTGTAGCAAATAGCAAAACATTAACAAATATACTGGTACCGCTGTAATCGTGGTGAACGTCGCAGAAAAAATAAAAAAAAAACAATAACTAAATTGCTTGGTTGCTTTCATTCTGTATTATTATTATTATTATTATATATTATTATTATACATTTTTATAGCGCCATTTATTCCATGGCGCTTTACATGTGTAAAGGGGCAAATATAGACAAGTACAGTAAACGTGAGCAATACAAGGCACACACAAGTACAGAAGGAGAGAGGACACTGTCCACAAGGGCGCACAATCTACAGTCTGAAAAATCTGAAAAAAAAAGTAATCAAAAATTATTATGCACCCCAAAATGGTACCAAAAAAATCTGCAACTTGTCCTTCAAAATATAAGCCCATATACTGCTCTGTTCGACAAAAAATAAGAAATGTACAGTTCTCACAATATGGGGACAAAAAAATACTTTTTATAAAAAAAACATTTTTACTGTGTGATAGCAGCAAAAGCTATAAAAAAAATATAAATGTGGTATCGCTGTAATCGCGCCGACCTAAAGATTACATCTGCCTCATCAGTTATACCGCATTGTGAACCACGCAAAAGTAAAAATAGGCACTACTCATGTACTGCTGTCTATTTGTTCATTCTACCTCCCAAAAGTCGAAATAAGGTTCGGATGACCTTTGTCCTGTGCTCTCAGCAGAGCTCTTACATCGGGGTTTCCGTGTAAATTCCCCAAAACCTTGATTCAGACAAAACCCCGGACGGAACCACTCACTTATGAGGCAGATGTAGTCACTTTGGGCTGGTCTGTGTTCTGGCTGTGTCCCATCATTTTAGCTGTCTTTTTCGTGCATAAGTGATGGAGACCACAGATCTGTGCACACCTAAAAAAGTGAAAACCACCAGAGCAGATGCCAAACGGAGTATGAAGTGTCTCCATCTATGTCATTATGGTGGAATTTACATGGAAACCCGCCATAAGTGATTATCGCCTTATTCTGGAAGTGATAGAAAAATATTATGTACCACCCTCTAATTTATCCCGAACAAAACCAGCCTCCACTCAGGTCCGTTATCTGTCACTGGAACTATAGGTGATTCCCATGTTACTGCTAGAACAAAGACTATGGAAAAGCAACATGGCTCCCACCCTTGAAATAAAATCCAGTGAATTCAAATGCCCCTCCCTCTGAGCCCCACTGTACCTAAACCACAGTAAGGGCCACAATTTTTTCATTATTGTAATGGAGAGAAGGCACCTAATTTACTGGTGTGTTTCACCAGAAGCACAAGCTGGGCACAATGTATGGGGGCTCTATACTGTATGGGGACACAAGGTATGGGCACTAGACTGGCAGATTTGCAATCCTCCAGAAAAAAACCTGGAGTGGATGTTACAAAATAGCCACTGCAGCCATAGATGAATTCATTGAAAGATGCAGTTTCTACAATGGGGGTCACTTTTGGGATTTCCTGCTGTTCTGGCACCTTTGGGGCTCCGCAAATTTCACCTGCAAACTATTCTAGAAAAATCTGTGCTCTAAAAGCCAAATGGCGCTCCTTCCTTCTCAGCCCAGACGTGCTGCCTAACATTATTTTCTGACAACATATTGGGCAGCACCATATTCAGGTGAAATTGCGCAATAAATTGTCTGGTTTAGTTACACTTATTAACCCCTGTGTACCTAACAAATTTGCAGTAAATACAAATATTACATTTTTACCCCTAAAATGTCATATATTATTATTATTATTATTATTATACATTTATATAGCGCCATTTATTCCATGGCGCTTTACATATGAAAAGGGGAAAAATATAGACAGGTACAGTAAACATGTGCTGGACAAGGGACACACAAGTACAGAAGGAGAGAGGACCCTGCCCGCGAGGGCTCACAGACTGCAGGGATGGGTGAGAATACACTAGGAAAGGGTAGAGCTGGTCGTACGATGGTTCAGTACACTGAGGATCATTGCAGGTTGTAGGCTTGTCGGAACAGGTGGGTCTTCAGGTTTTTCTTGAAGGTCTCCGTTGTTGGTGAAAGTCTGATGTTTTGCGGCAGGGAGTTCCAGAGTATGGGGGAAGCCCGGGAGAAGTCTTGTATGCGGTTGTGGGAAGAAGAGATGAGGGGGGAGTCGAGAAGGAGATCTTGAGAGGATCGAAGGTTGCGTGTAGGTAGGTAGCGGGAGACCATGTCACAGATGTATGGGGGAGAAAGGTTGTGGATGGCTTTGTATGTCATGGTTAAGGTTTTGAACTGGAGCCTCTGGGCAATAGGGAGCCAGTGAAGGGCCTGGCATAGGGGGGAGGCTGGGGAATAGCGGGGAGACAGGTGGATTAGTCGTGCAGCAGAGTGTAGGATGGACTGGAGTGGTGCCAGAGTGCTAGAGGGGAGGCCAGACAGTAGGAGGTTGCAGTAGTCGAGGCGGGAGATGATAAGGGCATGCACTAGTGTTTTTGTAGTTTCATGGTTGAGGAATGAGCGGATCCGGGAAATATTTTTGAGTTTGAGGCGGCAGGAGGTGGCGAGGGCTTGGATATGTGGTTTGAAAGAGAGGGCAGAGTCGACAGGGCCGGATTAACGTAGGGGCTGATGGAGCTGCAGCTCCAGGCCCCTTGTTAGAGATAGGCCATCCGCGGCTGCTCTCTGCTCTCCTCCCTTCCCTGTGCTGCTGACGTCAGCCTGGTGGTGGAGGGGGAGGAGAGGAGCCAAGGAGAGACTGTGTGCTGGAGGGGGAGAGAGGAAAGCTGCCGCTGAAAGTACTGTAGGAGAGGAGTCAGCAGCAGCACAGTGTTATCTCATTCACCCAATACAGAAGCAGGATGTAAATGAAGGCAGAACATGTGACCACAGAGCAGCCAGTCACAGCTCACCTTTCACTTGTCCTAATACATGCACTGTCTTCTTCCATCTTTGCCTATTGGCATCCTGCCCTGTGTTCAGTGTGTTGTAGTGACGGTCCCTGTCTGGAGGAGAGAGGTAGAGACAGGCAGGCAGAGGTGTGTGTGCTGTTACAAGAATCCCAGCCATATTACAGTGAAAGCAGATGAAGAATCCTGAAGTCTCTGCACAGGTTTGTGTTGTAAAGTGTGTGGTTTCTGACAAATTCCATCAGTAGCATTGAATGGCCCATAGTAATATAGGGCAGCATTGAGAGGCCCTCTCAATACTGCGCTATATATACTATGGGCCATTCAATGCTGCGCTATATACTAGAATGGGCTTCTCAATGCTGCCCTATATATACTATGGGCCATTCAATGCTGCGCTATATACTAGAATGGGCCTCTCAATGCTGCGCTATATATACTATGGGCCATTCAATGCTGCGCTATATACTAGAATGGGCTTCTCAATGCTGCCCTATATATACTATGGGCCATTCAATGCTGCGCTATATACTAGAATGGGCCTCTCAATGCTGCCCTATATATACTATGGGCCATTCAATGCTGCGCTATATACTAGAATGGGCCTCTCAATGCTGCCCTATATATACTATGGGCCATGCAATGCTGCGCTATATGGACCTCTCAATGCTGCATTATATATACTATGGGCCATTCAATGCTGCGCAACTATGGGCCATTCAATGCTGCATTATATATACTATGGGCCATTCAATGCTGCGCTATATATACTATGGGCCATGCAATGCTGCGCTATATATACTATGGGCCATGCAATGCTGCGCTATATGGGCCTCTCAATGCTGCATTATATATACTATGGGCCATTCAATGCTGCGCAACTATGGCCATTCAATGCTGCGCTATATATACTATGGGCCATTCAATGCTGCGCTATATACTAGAATGGGCTTCTCAATGCTGCCCTATATATACTATGGGCCATTCAATGCTGCGCTATATACTAGAATGGGCCTCTCAATGCTGCCCTATATATACTATGGGCCATTCAATGCTGCGCTATATACTAGATTGGGCCTCTCAGTGCTGCCCTATATATACTATGGGCCATGCAATGCTGCGCAACTATGGGCCATTCAATGCTGCATTATATATACTATGGGCCATTCAATGCTGCGCTATATATACTATGGGCCATGCAATGCTGCGCTATATATACTATGGGCCATGCAATGCTGCGCTATATATACTATGGGCCATGCAATGCTGCGCTATATGGGCCTCTCAATGCTGCATTATATATACTATGGGCCATTCAATGCTGCGCAACTATGGGCCATTCAATGCTGCGCTATATATACTATGGGCCATTCAATGCTGCGCTATATGGGCCTCTCAATGCTGCATTATATATATTATGGGCCATTCAATGCTGCGCAACTATGGGCCATTCAATGCTGCGCTATATATACTATGGGCCATGCAATGCTGCGCTATATGGGCCTCTCAATGCTGCATTATATATACTATGGGCCATTCTATGCTTCACTATATATACTATGGGCCATGCAATGCTGCCCTATATGGGCCTCTCAATGCTGCATTATATATACTATGGGCCATTCTATGCTGCGCTATATATACTATGGGCCATTCAATGCTGCGCTATATACTAGAATGGGCCTCTCAATGTTGCCCTATATTACTATGGGACATTCAATGCTGCGCTATATATACTATGGGCCATGCAATGCTGCGCTATATGGGCCTCTCAATGCTGCATTATATATACTATGGGCCATTCTATGCTGCGCTATATATACATGGGCCATTCAATGCTGCGCTATATACTAGAATGGGCCTCTCAATGTTGCCCTATATTACTATGGGACATTCAATGCTGCACCATATACTAGAATGGGCCAGGAGCGTTTAAATGCCCTCTCTCTGTTATGTATTGAAAATAGATTGCTGAATGAGCTTAATCTTGATTCTACAATTGAGGAATTTGCAAGCATAACATAACAGACTTTCTATATCCACTGTATTTATATTAGGCATGTATCATATATTTACTTTGTTTATATATTTTACGTTACATTTTGGCCTTTGTGAATTGCCGTGTTTGGCCCCACCCCTTGCCCCGCCCCTTGCCCGCCCCTTCAGCTCCAGGCCCATCATGTTCTTAATCCGACCTTGAGAGTCGATGATCACCCCAAAGGCACCGAGCATGTGGGACTGGGGAAAGCGAGCAGCCATTGACATTGATGGATAGGTCTGGTGAAGGGGTAGAGTGAGGTGGGAGAAAGATGATGAATTCTGTTTTGTCCATGTTCAGTTTGAGAAAGCGAGCAGAAAAGAAGGCTGAGATAGCAGACAGACACTGTGGGATTTTGGTCAGTAGGGAGGTGAGGTCAGGTCCAGATAGGTAGATCTGCGTGTCATCGGCGTAGAGGTGATACTGCAAGCCGTGGGATTCTATGAGCTGTCCCAGGCCGAAGGTGTAGATGGAGAAGAGTAGGGGTCCTAGGATTGAGCCTTGAGGAACACCGACAGACAGGGGGCGAGGTGAGGAGGTGGTGTGTGAGAGGGAGACACTAAATGTTCGGTCTGTTAGGTATGATGAGATCCAGGATAGGGCCAGGTCTGTGATGCCAAGAGATGAGAGAATCTGTAGCAGGAGGGAATGGTCCACAGTGTCGAAGGCAGAAGACAGGTCCAGGAGAAGGAGGACAGAGTAGTGTCGCTTGCTCTTGGCGGTTAGCAGGTCGTTAGTGACTTTAGTTAGGGCAGTTTTAGTTGAGTGATGCGGTCGAAAGCCTGATTGTAACCGGTCAAAGAGGGAACAGGAGGAAAGGTGGGAGGACAGTTCAAGATATACATGCTGTTCCAGTAGTTTTGAGGCGTAGGGGAGAAGAGATATCGGGCGATAGCTAGACACAGAGGATGGGTCGAGGGAGGGCTTTTTGAGGATGGGTGTGATTGAAGCATGTTTGAAGGATGAAGGAAAGACACCATTTGTAAGTGAAAGGTTGAAGAGGTGTGTGAGAGTAGGGATGAAGACTGTGGCAAAGTTAGGGATGAGGTGGGACGGGAGTGGGTCAAGTGCGCAAGTGGTGAGGTGTGATCTTGACAGGAGAGTGGAGAGCTGATCTTCTGTCATGGTGGTGAAGCTGGTTTTGGAAGAACAGGGCTGAGTGGCTAAGAGGGGCATTGGGGGCTGCGGGCCAAAGCCTTCTCTGATAGTATCAATCTTTTGCTTAAAGAAGGAGGCAAAGTCTTCGGCAGAAATGAGAGGAGAGGGAGCTCATATGTCCACATCTCACACGTCTCAATCTTATAAAATTCTGTGAGGCACCGATGGGTTCAAAATACTCACTATACCCCGAGATGAATTATTTGAGGGGTCTAGTTTCCAAAATTCGGTCACTTGTGGGGGGTTTCTGCTGTTTTCACATGTTAGAGGCTCTTCAAATGTGACATAGCATTCACAATCTCTCCCAGGCAAATAGCACTTTTTCTTTTCCTAGCCCTGCCATATGCCCATGCAGAAGTTTTTGACCACACATGGACTATAGTCGCGTTCGAAACAAATTGCGAAACAGATCCTCTCCAGTTTTGTCTGGTTGGATGATGAACATTGGTGGACAGCCATTTTCAGGTCTCTCCAGAGATGATCAATTGGGTTTAGGTCAGGGCTCTGGCTGGGCCAGTCAAGAATGATCACAGAGTTGTTCTGAAGCCACTCCTTCATTATTTTAGCTGTGTGCTTAGGGTCATTGTCTTGTTGGAAGGTGAAACTTCAGCCAAGTCTGAGGTCCAGAGCACTCTGGAAGAGGTTTTCATCCAGGATATCTCTGTACTTGGCAGCATTCATGTTTCCTTCAATTTCAACCAGTCATCCTGTCCCTGCAGCTGAAAAAAAACACCACCATAGCATGATGCTACCACCACGATGTTTCACTGTTGGGATTGTATTGGGCAGGTGATGGGCAGTGCCTGGTTTTCAAAACACATACCGCTTAGAATTATCACAAAAAAGTTCTATCTTCGTCTCATCAGACCAGAAAATCTTATTTCTCATAGTCTGGGAGTCCTTCATGTGTTTTTTAGCAAACTCTATGTGGGCTTTCATATGTCTGGCAATGATGAGAGGCTTCCGTCGGGCCACTCTCCCATAAAGGCCTGACTGGTGGAGGGCTGCAGTGATAGTTGACTTTGTGGAACTTTCTCCCATCTCTCTACTGCATCTGTGGAGCTCAGCCACAGTGATCTTGGGGTTCTTCTTTACCTCTATCACCAAGGCTCTTCTTCCATGATTGCTCAGTTTGGCTTGACGACCAGTTCTAGGAAGACTTCTGGTGGTCCCAAACCTCTTCCATTTAAAGATTATGGAGGCCACTGCGCTCTTAGGAACCTTGAGTACTGCAGAAATCATTTTGTAACCTTGGCCAGATGTGTGCCTTGCCACAATTCTGTCTCTGAGCTCCTTGGCCAGTTCCTTTGACCTCATGATTCTCATTTGGTCTGACATGCACAGTGAGCTGTGAGGTCTTATATAGACAGGTGTGTGCCTTTACAAATAAAGTTATATCAGTTTAATTAAACACAGCTGGACTCCAATGAAGGTTTAGAACCATCTCAAGGAGGATCACAAGGAAATGGACAGCATGTGACTTAAATATGAGTGTCTGAGCAAAGGGTCTGAATACTTATGACCATACGATATTTCAGTTTTTCTTATTAATTAATTTTGAAAAAATTTCTACATTTTTGGTTTTTATCAGTCAAGATGAAGTGCAGAGTGGGCATTAATGAGAAAAAAATGAACTCTTTTGAATTTACAAAATGGCTGCAATGAAACACAGAGTGAAAAATTTTACAGGGGTTTGAATACTTTCCGAACCCACAGTAACACTCAAAAAAAGTGTTAACATTTTTTTGCTGTATTCAGTTAGTCATCCATACAGTATTAAATTTTAACCCCTCTCTGACATCAGACGCACTATCCCATCCATGTGCCCTGGGCATGTCTGACCATGGAAGTGATAGTACATCTCAGCAACTGGCCACTCACACGGGTGGTGTGCAGCCGATCGCAGGCGGTTGTCAGCTGATTCTCACAGCTGTCACCCACAATAAGTGCCAGGAGCGGTCACAGACAGCTCCCAGCACTTTAACCCCCAAAATGCTGCGATTGAACACGATTGCAGCATTCCGGGAGCAGGCAGAGTGCTTACAGCCCCTCAGCCTTTGGATTGAAGACCCCACGGCATGACGCGGGGTTCCGATCGCTGCTATGGTGACCCGATGTTGTCATGATGACATCCGGGTTACCAGAGCTGAGAAACTTCCCGGTCATGCACAGTACATTATCAGGAAGCCTCTCAGTCAGTGCAGTAAGTGCAGCGCTGACAGGTTCTATAACATGCAGATGCTGCTTCATCTGCATGGTATAGAAGTGATCAGACTTCAAAAAATGATTGTCCCATAGTGGGACAAAGTGTAAAAGATAGAATAAAGTAAAAAAAATTTGTTAACTAATTGTAAAAATATTAAAAATAAAATAAAAATAATAAAAAAAATCAATAGTTATTCTATCACTAAATAAACAATTGAATAAAAAAAATGTAAACAATAAAAGTACACATATTTGGTATCGCCGCGTCAGTAATGACCCGACCTATAAAACTGTCCCACTAGTTAACCCCTTTAGTGAACCCCTTAAAATCAAGGCAAAAAATAATGCTTTATCATCATACTGCCGAACATAAAGTGGAATAACACGCAATCAAAAAGACAGATACAAATAAACATGGTAGTGATGAAAACATCATCTTGTCACGAAAAAACAAGCCCCCACACAGCTCCATCACCAGAAAATTTAAAAAGTTATAGCTATCAGAATAAAGTGATGCAAAAATAACTATTTTTTATATAAAATAGATTTTATTGTATAAAAGCGTCAAAGCATAAAAAAATTATGTAAATGAGGTATCGCTGTAATCATACTTACCTGAAGAATAAAACTGCTTTATCAATTTTACCACATGCGGAACGGTATAAACGCCCCCCCCAAAATAAATTCTTGAATTGCTGTTTTTTTTCATTCTGCCTCCCAAAAATCTAAATTATTATTATTATTGTTATATATTTATATAGCGCCATTTATTCCATGGCGCTTTACATATGAAAATGGGAAAAATATAGACAGATACAATAAACATGTGCTAGACAAGGGACGCATAAGTACAGAAGGAGAGAGGACCCTGCCCGCGAGGGCTCACAGTCTACAGGGATGGGTGAGAATACACTAGGAGAGGGTAGAGCTGGTTGTGCGATGGTTCAGTACACTGAGGATCATTGCAGGTTGTAGGCTTGTCGGAACAGGTGGGTCTTCAGGTTTTTCTTGAAGGTCTCCGTTGTTGGTGAAAGTCTGATGTTTTGCGGCAGAGAGTTCCAGAGTATGGGGGAAGCCCGGGAGAAGTCTTGTATGCGGTTGTGGGAAGAAGAGATGAGGGGGGAGTCGAGAAGGAGATCTTGAGAGGATCGAAGGTTGCGTGTGGGTAGGTAGCGGGAGACCATGTCACAGATGTATGGAGGAGAAAGGTTGTGGATGGCTTTGTATGTCATGGTTAAGGTTTTGAACTGGAGCCTCTGGGCAATAGGAAGCCAGTGAAGGGCCTGGCATAGTGGGGAGGCAGGGGAATAGCGGGAAGACAGGTGGATTAGTCGTGCAGCAGAGTGTAGGATGGACTGGAGTGGTGCCAGAGTGCTAGAGGGGAGGCCAGACAGTAGGAGGTTGCAGTAGTCGAGGCGGGAGATGATAAGGGCGTGCACTAGTGTTTTTGTGGTTTCATGGTTGAGGAATGAGCGGATCCGGGAAATATTTTTGAGTTTGAGGCGGCAGGAGGTGGCGAGGGCTTGGATATGTGGTTTGAAAGAGAGGGCAGAGTCGATGATCACCCCAAGGCACCGAGCATGTGGGACTGGGGAAAGCGAGCAGCCATTGACATTGATGGATAGGCCTGGTGGAGGGGTAGAATGAGGTGGGGGAAAAATGATGAATTCTGTTTTGTCCATGTTCAGTTTGAGAAAGCGAGCAGAAAAGAAGGCTGAGATGGCAGACAGACACTGTGGGATTTTGGTCAGTAGGGAGGTGAGGTCAGGTCCAGATAGGTAGATCTGCGTGTCATCGGCGTAGAGGTGATACTGCAAGCCGTGGGATTCTATGAGCTGTCCCAGGCCGAAGGTGTAGATGGAGAAGAGTAGGGGTCCTAGGACTGAGCCTTGGGGAACACCGACAGACAGGGGGCGAGGTGAGGAGGTGGTGTGTGAGAGGGAGACACTAAATGTTCAGTCTGTTAGGTATGATGAGATCCAGGATAGGGCCAAGTCTGTGATGCCAAGAGATGAGAGAATCTGTAGGAGAAGGGAATGGTCTACGGTGTCAAAGGCAGAAGACAGGTCCAGGAGAAGGAGGACAGAGTAGTGTCGCTTGCTCTTGGCGGTTAGCAGGTCGTTAGTGACTTTAGTTAGGGCAGTTTCAGTTGAGTGATGCGGTCGAAAGCCTGATTGTAACCGGTCAAAGAGGGAGCAGGAGGAAAGGTGGGAGGACAGTTCAAGATATACATGCTGTTCCAGTAGTTTTGAGGCGAAGGGGAGAAGAGATATCGGGCGATAGCTAGACGCTGAGGATGGGTCGAGGGAGGGCTTTTTGAGGATCGGGGTGATTGAAGCATGTTTGAAGGATGAAGGAAAGACACCATTTGTAAGTGAAAGGTTGAAGAGGTGTGTGAGAGTAGGGAGGAAGACTGTGGCAAGGTTAGGGATGAGGTGGGACGGGAGTGGGTCAAGCGCGCAAGTGGTGAGGTGTGATCTTGACAGGAGAGTGGAGAGCTGATCTTCTGTCATGGTGGTGAAGCTGGTTTTGGAAGAACAGGGCTGAGTGGCTAAGAGGGGCATTGGGGGCTGCGGGCCAAAGCCTTCTCTGATAGTATCAATCTTTTGCTTAAAGAAGGAGGCAAAGTCTTCGACAGAAATGAGAGGAGAGGGAGGAGGTGCTGTGGGATGGAGTAGAGAATTGAAAGTGTTGAAGAGCTGTTTAGGGTTGTGAGACAGGGATAATATGAGAGATGAGAAGTAAGTTTGTTTTGCGGCAGAGAGCGTGGACTTGAAGCTGGCAAGGGACTGCTTGTATGCGTTGAAGTGCTCGGTGGAGTGGGTTCTCTTCCATCTCCGCTCGGTAACCCTGGAAGCCCGTCTCAGTTCTTTGGTCAGGCCGGTCAGCCAGGGCTGCCTGTTGATTGTACGAGTTTTGCTCTGCATGAGGGGGGCGGCCGAATCAAGTGTGGTTTTTATTGTGGTGTTATAAAATGTGGCAGCAGCATCTGTGTCAAGAAGTGAGGCTATGTCTGTAAGAGGGAGGAGGGACTCAGAGAGCGATTGTAAATTGAGGTGTTTGAGATTTCTGCGAGGGTGGGTGAGTTTGTGGAGTGGGGGATGCATACTAACAGAGGAGAGGGAAGAGAATGTCAGTAGGTTGTGGTCAGACAGGGGGAGTGGGGAGTTAGTGAGATTAGTGAGGGAACAGAGACGGGTGAAGATAAGGTCCAGCGTGTGACCGCCTTTGTGAGTGGCCGCAGAGGACCATTGAGTGAGGCCAAGGGAAGCTGTGAGCGAAAGAAGTTTAGAGGCCGCCGGGGTGGAAGTGTCAATGGGGATGTTGAAATCGCCCATGATGATGGTGGGGATGTCAGCAGAGAGGAAATTGAGTAGCCAGGTGGTGAAGTGGTCGAGAAAGGTGGAGATGGCTAGTTCCGGGGGGCGGTAGATGACAGCCAGTTGGAGGTTGGAGGGGGAATAGATGCGGACGGAGTGCACTTCGAACGAGGGAATAGCAGCGGAGGGTGGAATTTGAATAGGGGTAAAGGAGCAGGTATCAGACAGGAGTAAGCCAACTCCTCCACCACGTTTGTTGCTGGGGCGAGGGGTGTGAGAAAGATGAAATCCGCCATAGGAAAGCGCAGCTGGAGAGGCTGAGTCAGAGGGAGTGAGCCAGGTTTCAGTGATGGCAAGGAAGGAGAGTTTGTTGGTGATAAAGAGGTCGTGGACAAATGACAGTTTATTGCAGACGGAGCGTGCGTTCCATAGTGCTCCGGGTAGGGGGACTGGGGGAGGGGTGTGTGGATGGATAGGTATGAGGTTGACAGGGTTGCAAAAACGTGTGGAAGATCGTGGCAGGGTGTTAGAAATGAGTGTGGGGATGTGATGAGGAGGGCCAGGATTTGGGGATACATCGCCAGCGCTGAGGAGTAGCAGACAGAGCGTTAGAAGGTGGGAGCAGGATAAACCATGGTGTGGCCGTGTGTGTCTTGGTAAAAAGGATTGTATGTGGAGGAACAGTTCTGAGGGAAAGGTGAGATGGCTGGGGAGAATGGAGGGGGAAATGACTAATTCCTTACTAGGTGGGGGGATTACAGGGGATAGGAAGAAAGAAAGAAGGATGGGGTGAAAGTGATAAGAAAATGAAACATAGTGGTTTTATAATCTGTTACCTTGCAGCCAAATTCCAGTCCAATTCTAGTCTAATTCACAGTAGTGTAATTAGAAATCTGTAATTTGAAATATGGGATTTGAAATATATGAAGCAGACTACGTCTGGAGCAGACCCATTGCACTGGTTATATCTGCAGCTAATGCCAATCAGGTGTGAGTGGAAAGTGGGCTGAGACTGCTCAGGCCAGATGCAGAGTTAAGGAAAGGTCATAAAAGGGGGTAGGGATTACACAGACCATTCGGATGTGTGGTGAAGATAAGAAGTATGGAGTACAATTATGTACACAGGAAGATGGGTGAGCAAATCATACCATTAACAAAGCAATATACATGATGCATTCAGGAGCATAGAAAAGCTGGAGTTTTCATACCATTAACAAAGCAATATACATGATGCATTCAGGAGCATAGAAAAGCTGGAGTTTTCATACCATTAACAAAGCAATATACATGATGCATTCAGGAGCATAGAAAAGCTGGAGTTTTCATACCATTAACAAAGCAATATACATGATGCATTCAGGAGCATAGAAAAGCTGGAGTTTTCATACCATTAACAAAGCAATATACATGATGCATTCAGGAGCATAGAAAAGCTGGAGTTTTCATACCATTAACAAAGCAATATACATGATGCATTCAGGAGCATAGAAAAGCTGGAGTTTTCATACCATTAACAAAGCAATATACATGATGCATTCAGGAGCATAGAAAAGCTGGAGTTTTCATACCATTAACAAAGCAATATACATGATAAAGCTTTGATAAAAAGCTATCAAAAAAGTCATGTGCCCGAAAATGGTACCAATAAAAACGTCAACTCGTCCCACAGAAAACCAGACCTCACATGACTCTGTCAGCCAAAACATGGAAAAATTATAGCTCTCAAAATATGGTGATGCAAAAACTATTTTTTGCAATAAAAAGCGTCTTTTAGTGTGTGACAGCAGCCAAACCTCAAAACCGGCTATAAGGCCTCTTTCACACATCCTGATATTTCTGGTACCGGAGATGTCAGTGTTTGTGTGTGTAAGGCCGGCGTCACACTGTCGAGTTTGATGCGAGTAAGTCGCACGACTTTCTCACATCAACACCCGGCACGGCCGCCCGCTCTCGGAGCCGAGTTTGCGGCAGCATGTATTTCTATGCCGCCGCACACTCGGCTCCGAGAGCGGGCGGCCGTGCCGGGTGTTGATGCAGAAAGTCGTGCGATTTACTCGCATCAAACTCGCCAGTGTGACGCTGGCCTAATACTTGCGGCACACATGTGGCATGCGTGTGCCGCATCAATACCACAAGGATTGGCACCAGGGAAGAAGCGTTACAATAAGCGCTGTTCCCCGACGTCGATGCATGTCACATGGATGACATCCATGTGTGTTATGCGTATGCACGTGTGCTGGATGTTTTGTGGCCCGTGCTGACATACAAAAACGGGCATGTCAGCATGTTTTGCCCATGGAAAAACGGTCCGTGGAAACACACTGACATGTGCTCAGACCTATTCACTTATGGGGGGTTCTGCTGTTTTGGCACCCATGGGCTCTCTCAGTGTGCCATGGCACCTGCAAACCATAACAGTAAAATCTGGCGCTCCTTCGTTTCCGAGCTCTGCCATGCGCTGAAACAGTGGTTTACCCCCACATATGAGGTATCAGCATACTCAGGACAAATTGAGCAACAACTTTTCGTGCTCAATATCTCCTATTACCCTTGAGAAAATAAAAAATGTGGGGAAAAAGATCATTTTTGTGAAAAAAATATGATTTTTTATTTTTACGGCTCTATGTTATAAACTTCTGTAAAGCACTTGGGGGCTCAAAGTGCTCATCACACATCTAGATAAGTTCCTTAGGGAGTCTAGTTTGTAAAATGGTGTCACTTGTGGGGGGTTTCCACTGTTTAGGCACATCATGGGCTCTCCAAATGCGACAAGGCGTCCAATTTTAATTCCAGCCAATTTTGCGTTGAAAAAAAAAAAAAGGCGCTCCTTCCCTTCCGAGCTCTGCCATGCGCCCAAACAGTGGTTTACCCGCATATATGGGGTATCAGCATACTCAGGACAAATTGAACAACAACTTTTGGGGTCCAATATCTTCTGTTACCCATGGGAAAATAAAAAATTTGGGTGCAAAAATATAATTTATGTGAAAAAAATATGATTTTTTATTTTTAAGGCTCTACGTTATAAACTTTTGTGAACACTTGGGGGTTCGAAGTGCTCACCACACATCCAGATAAGTTCCTTATGGAGTCTACTTTCCACAATGGTGTCACTTGTGGGGGGTTTCCACTCTTTAGGTACATCAGGGGTTCTCCAAACATGACATGGCGTACGATCTCAATTCCAGCCAATTTTGCATTAAAAAGTCAAAGGGCGCTCCTTCCCTTCCGAGCATTGCCATGCGCCCAAACAATGGTTTACCTGCACATATGAGGTATCAGAGTACTCAAGACAAATTGCACAACTTTTGTGGTCCAATTTCTCCTGTTACCCTTGGTAAAATAAAAAAAATGGATCTGAAGTAATTTTTTTGTGAAAAAAATTAAATGTTCATTATTTTTTAAACATTCCAAAAATTCCTGTAAAGCACCTGAAGGGTTAATAAATGTCTTTAATGTTGATTTGAGCACCTTGAAGGGTGCAGTTTTTAGAATGGTGTCACTTTTGGGTATTTTCTATCATATAGACTCCTCAAAGTGATTTCAAATGTGCTATGGTCTGTAAAAAAAATTATGTTGTAAAAATGATAAACCGCTATTTAAATTTTAACCCTTATAACTTCCTAAAAGTAAAATTTTGGTTCCAAAATTCAGCTGATGTAAAGTAGACAAGTGGTAAATGTTATTTGTTAAGTATTTTGTGTGACATATCTTTGTGATTTAAGGGCATGAAAATTCAAATTTTGAAAATTGCAAAATGTTCAAAATTTTCACCAAATTTCAGTTTTTTTCACAAATAAGCGCGTCATATCAAAGAAATTTAACCAATATCATGAAGTACAATATGTCACGAAAAAAACAATCTCAGAATCACTGGGATCCATGTAAGCATTCCAGAGGTATTACCTTATAAAGGGACAGTGGTCAGAATTATAAAAATTGGCACGGTCATTAACGTGCAAATCACCCTCGGGGGTAAAGGGGTTAATCCATATAGTGCAATGTGTTTAGTGGACGACAAAGATGGCAGAACCACTCGAGACTCCAGAGGTAATAACAGGAGGAAAACTGGAGCCAGAGGAAGCAGCAAAGGTAGCAGGAGCCTATGATACAGATCTGGGCAATTACCCAAAACCACCAAGGCACAAACCCAGGCCACATCCTTTGCTGCTGGGGGTTCTTGCGGACTGCAAATGGGAAAGCCAGGATCCAGGAACAGGTGAGTGGACTGCAGGGTCTAGGATGGTTGTAAGAGACAAGGAGGTGAGCCAGGACCAGGTCTGGAGAAATGTTATCGGCCCTCTAGCCACAATGTACTGAGAATTGGCATCTCGGGGGGTGGTAGTTACATATGATCATCAGCAGAGAAAGGAGTACATTAAAGGGTTTGGTGCCATCATCACATCTCTTTCAAACATTGGGCAGTAGAGACAGAACACTTGCCTTGAAGGCTGCAAGATCTGATGGCTGGTATGCAGTCAGTAGGTGTGATACTACAAGGAAGGGATCAGGATGAACCCTTCTTGAGGAATGAATAAGCCTGGGAGAGGCTTCTTGAGGCAACTCAAGACAGAGCTACTACCACCCTCGAAAGTGCATATTGTCCTTGGAGCACCCCACATCCTATGCCGGAAGAGCCGATGATGCAGGTAACCAAGGGGGCTGTTGCCAATTTCTATATGTCGGAGTCTATGGCACTATCAGAAGCCAGGTCACTTACAGCTCAGGCACCTGGGAATCGAGCTTCAAGTGTCACGAGGGTATCATGTCCACCTGGAAGACTTGGAGTTAGATGGTCACATCAGGTAATGAGTCGCAGGTCTTCTTTAGAGATGGTATGAATTGTATCCCATATTTAATTTAGTTTCTTCTGGTTCTAAAGAGGTTAATGACCCTTTCTTTACTGGTCAGAAACATGCAGCTCCGTTTCAGTTGTTTCGCATCTGATCATTACCTCTTCCTATATAAACTGGTCAGACCTTCTTGTCCCTGCTGGTGAAAGATTTGTTTTCCTGTACTGTGTCCTAAAGCTAAGTGCCTGGAGTACAGTTGTTGCAGAAGTTAGCTGTGGTTTCCTGTAGTGTGTGTTTATCTCCTGTTCCCTGTCCCATTTAGTTTATTTCTCTCTGTCCTCTGTCCCTATCCTCCTCCCTATCGTTGGTTAGTGATTTTGTATAATAGTGGTTTTCTGTTATCCCTGTTTTGCCTCTGTGTGTTGTTTACATTACTGTTGTGAATGCTATGGATTCTGAGTTGGGGCTCCCTCTGGTGGCTGTTGATATTAATGAAGCTGTCTTGACTGACAGAGGTCCTTCAGCTGAGGATCCAGCTGCGGACGATCTGGGTGTGATGACTGGGGAGATTTAAGGGAGTAACTTTCCCATGATCCTCGCCGGTGATTAGTTTTATCTTCCTGGTCCAGTTTGGAAGTCAGCTGCTGCGTGCTCCTGCAACTTTCAGATAAGCTATTTTCTGCTCGTTTCTGTGTTTTTGTTTTCTTTTGTTTTTCTGCCTTCTGAGTGAGGTCAGCCGGGTCCCCTGCTGGGGCCTGCGCTGGTCTGTTTCTCAGTTATCTCTGTTCATTTGTTCAGTCCCTGTTATTTTAGTGGCTGCTTGGTAGCTACCTGTTCACACCAGAGTTCTGACATAGCGGGGAGAGATCGTGTGATCTCAGTATTTTTTGGAATCAGAAGTGTTGGAATTTTTCTTAGGGTTTTGTTGGATTGCAGAAAGTATTCTTTTCTGTCCTGTCCTATCTAGACAGTTCTGGGCCCCAGCGTTTGCTTACTCTATTTTCTGCCTGCGTTTGTATTTCATCTTGTCTCACTGCCAATATATGTGCAGGGCTACCTATTCTTTGGGGCGCTACTCCGGGGCAGTTAGTTTCCGGTTTCTATCTCTAGGCTTAGCTAACTCTCCGGCTGTGTCAATGCGTCTAGGTCATCGTAGGTATATCCCACGGCTGCTTCTAGTTGTGCGGTTAGTTTAGGGTTCTGCAATCCATTAGTTACCAACCTCTCTGAGTGACTGGCTGCCTCTGCTATTTTTGTTACTGTCCTCCTCGGCTACCATATCATAACAGAATCACCGGCCTAACCGTAATCCTAGGGTACTCAAAAGAAGGAAAGAATATTAAGAAAGAAAAAAAAAGAGTTTCACAGTTTTTTATTTTTTCCTCTTTTTCTCTGGGGGCCGTAGGAGGATTTTCTTTCTTCTTCAATAGAGATTGTACAGTTGTCTGGTCGTGTTGAGCGGCTCGCTGCTGAAGTTCGGGGAATTTCTGCTTATCTCACTCAGTTTTCTGATATGGAACCTAGGATTCCTCTGCCTGATTTATTTTCTGGGGATCCGTCTAAATTTTTGAACTTTAGGAATAATTGTAAATTGTTTTTTTGCCTTGAAACCTAAGTCCTTGGGGAACGCAGCGCAGCAGGTTCAAATTGTCATCTCCCTGTTGCCCGGCGACCCTAAGGATTAGGCCTTTTCCCTGACTTCTGGAGATCCTGTGTTGGCTAATGTTGATGTTTTTGTTTCAAGCTCTGGGATTATTGTACGACGAACCTAATGTGATTGATCAAGCTGAGAAAACCTTGTTGGCACTGAACCAGGGTCAGGAAACTGCAGAGTTATATTGTCAGAAATTCAGAAAATGGGCAGTTCTTACTAAATGGAACGATGATGAACTAGCGGCTCTTTTTTGGAGAGGGCTGGCAGAGACCGTAAAAGATGTTATGGTGGGATTTCCTGTTCCCTCGGGGCTTAACGATTCTATGTCATTAGCCATTCAAATTCACCAACGCCTGCGTGAACGTAAAACTATGCGAGAGGTGGTATTACCTTTCGAACAGGCCCCTGAGCCCATGCAGTGTGATGGGGTTGTTTCTGGGGCTCAGAGTCGAGAATTTCAGAAGCGTAATAAGCTGTGTTTTTATTGTGGAGATGCTTCTCATACTATTTCCTTCTGCCCTAAATGGGGAAAACGTTTTTTGCGCTCATTTGTTTTGGACAATGTACAGTCTAAATTTCTCTTGACTGTTTCCTTGATCTGTTCCTTGTCCACATTTTCTGCTCAGGCTTTTGTCGATTCAGGAGCAGCCCTGAACCTGATGGATTTTGACAATGCCAAATGTTGTGGGTTTCCCATGGTACCCCTGCGGACTCCTATTCCTTTGCTGGGCATTGATTCAACCCTTTCGCGGAGAATAAACCCCAGTTTTGGACCCAGGTGATAATGCGGATAGCGCCAGACCACCTAGAGAATTGAAAATTTTTGGTGTTACATAATTTAAATGACATTATTGTGCTGGGTTTTCCTTGGTTTCAGACCCATAATCCTGTTTTGGATTGGAAGTCTGTGGCAAGTTGGGGTTGTCAATGTGTTCATGGGGACACTCCTGTGTTTTCAACCTCTCCCCAGCCTCAGGAGATCCCCGGCTATTTGGCTGATTATTCTGGTGTGTTTAGTGAAAGTTAGTCTGCGTCCTTGCCTCCTCCTCATTATGATTGCGCGATAGAGTTGGTGCCCGGTTGTACATTTCCCAAGGGTCGGCTCTTCAATTTGTCTGTATCTGAGCATGATGCTATGCGATCTTATATCAAAGAGTCATTGGAGAAGAGTCATATGAAACCGTCCTCTTCACCCTTGGGTGCCGACTTTTCTTTGTGGTCAAAAAAGATGGTTCATTGAGACCATGTGTTGACTATCGTCTCCTTAAAAAGATCACTGTTAAATATCAGTATCTGTTACCCCTGATTTCCGATTTATTCTCCCGAGTGAAAGGTGCTAGTTGGTTTACCAAGCTGGACCTTAGGGGGGCGTATAATCTCATTCGCATTAAGCATGGGGATGAATGGAAGACGGCGTTTAATACCCCTGATAGGGCATTTTGAGTACCTAGTGATGCCTTTTGGGCATGTTGTGTGGAGTGAGGCGACCAGGGAGTGTATATTCCCTCCATTTTTTCCCGTCAGTGTACCCTGTCTGCAGAAGTGGTGGTTTTTGGGGTAACTGAGGGTATACCGTTGCTTTTGGACAGTGGAGCAGGTGGCAATCTGGTGGATGCTCACTTTGTCCAGACCCATGGCCTGAGGTGTAGGACGCTAGCAAAACCCCTAAGTGTCCAGGCCATTTACTCTGTCCCACTCAGCCAGGGGAGGGTGACCCAAGTAGTAGATAATATACACCTGCGTATAGGGACTCATCATGAAGAGTTCCTGTCGTGCTAAGTCTTGGGGGGGAATGCCAACACCCATCATTTTAGGCCTCCTTTGGTTGAAAAAACACAACCTGGTTATAGATTGGCGGTCCAGGGAAGTAGTCAGCTGAGATCAGTCATGTGAGGGCTGCTGCCCGTGGGCTACTGTCTCTGCCGTCTTTCAGCAACCATCCACTTCCTCTCCAGTGAGGGCAGCAGAAGTGCTGCCAGGGAGTAGGGGCAAGTCTCAACCCTCACCACAAGCTAACCCTGAGTGTCGGAGTCCTCTTAGGAGGAGGGGTCAGTGGAGGGTGGTGGTTCCCTCTGAACATTGTGGGGGTGGAGTGTGGTGACACAGGGGGACGCCTCTGTTGTTGGTTCCTCGAAGAGTTCACTATCTTATGGCAAATGTGTGTGTGGCAATAAACATTCTTGTCCGGACTTGTGTGTGAATGAGTGCGTGTGGGTGTCCACCAAAAACATCCGGTGGAAGCGTGCTGCTGGGGTCTGGAGTTCCAGGGTGATCGGGTCATATCGGGTATCTGCCATTCTTGGCCCGGGGTGTTGTGAATGTTTTAGAAATGAATTCTGAGCAGAAGCTCCCTCTGGTGGTTACAAACAGTACTGAACCATTCAATGAGGATTGGCAATCAGGAATCACAGACTGGCTGGATATAAGGGAGGTTCCCTCCCATCATGGTTGCCAGTGATCAATTGTTCCTGTCTCAACTGTGGTTCCTGGTTCACTTGGAAGCTTGCTGAGTCTTGCCTCTTCTCCTGCTCTCAGATAAGATATTTTCTGTTTTTGTGCTTACCATTTGCATATTTCTCTGCATTTCTGTGAGGTTAGCCAGGTTCCCCCCCCCCCGGGGGCTTGGGCTCCTCTCAGTTCCGCTGGAGCCACTGTTATTTGTTCATTTGCCTTTGCCAGTTTTTTCAGCGGCTGCGGCTTAGTTTTGTTACACCAGAGAACGGATTTAGGTGGTAGAGGTCGTGTGATCTCAGGTGTTTTTGCAATTAGTAGCGTTGGCATTTTTTAGGGTTTTTTTGGATTGCAGTAAGTGTCCTTTCTATCCTTTTCTGTCTAGGCAGATTGGGCCCCAACGTTTGCTCATACTATTTTCTGTCTGTGTCTGTATTTCCTCTTGTCTAACCGCCATTACATGTTTGGGGGCTTCCTATGTTCTTTGGGGATCTGCTCCGGGGCAGATAGCTTTCCTCTTTCTATCTTTAGGTGTAGTTAATCTCTCAGGCTGTGACGAGGCGTCTAGGACCAACGTAGGAACGCTCCACGGCTGCCTTTAGTTGTGGTGGTTAGTCAGGGTACTGCAATCCAATAGATTCCAACCTCTCTGGTGTATTGCCGTTTTTGCCTGCTCTCCTCAGCTACCAAATTATAACACCGGGGACTTTCCAGCTGGAGTTGCCCCCAGTAATGCAGGTACACAACTCATTCCCCAGGTCGGCGCTCTGGAGATTTGTGGCAGAGCCTATGTTGTTGTCACTTCCATCAGTCCGCGTTTGCCATAAACCTGAGGGTCAGGTGACTGCCAAGGTGGATCAAGACGTCCTCACCGTGGGTTCTTTTCTGGTGGGGTCTAGTGTTCAGGGTCCAGAGGCCCGTCATTGAAATGGGGATACTGTCAAGATCCATTTGTGGATCTGTGGCAGATCTGGCTTTTCATATTGAAACTTTTTTTCTTTCAGGCCACAGGGGGCTAATGTCTGTTTTTCCCCCGGTGGCCTGCTGGTGTAATTGCATTACTGCAATGTTGCTGGGTCAGCTGATGTAGGTGGTGACCACTTCCACCATCCTTTATAGAGTCATCTGATGCATCAGCTGACTGTTGGTGATACAGTTCCTCTTTGGAGACCAACCTTCACAGAAGCAGCTCTCTGGTGTTTGGAGTCCTGTTGCTGTGCTATCTGTGGTGTGGAGTTAAGCAGCGGTGTGCACAAGCTAAGTGCTGTATTTTAGTGGCCCTGTCCCTTAGGTGTCTGTCTTTTCTTTCCTTTTGTTGAATTGGTGCAGTTTACTCTATTCCCTGTCTCACCTCCTGGGGTGGGGGTTGTGGGTTTAGCTCAGGGCTAAACAGGAGATAGGGACAGGTCGGTGACTTGGGCCTCCCTACCTTTAAGGAAAGATAGGGCACCCCCTTAGCCTGAGGGGCAGTTCAAGGGTCCAAGTTCCTTGTCCCCTGTTTTCCCACTACTGCCCCATGACAGCAAGTTAATGGGAAAAATCTGCACGTAAAACTCAGCGTACCCAAAAGAGAAATTGCTGTTGCGGATTTGAAACATACACTGCAGGTCAGTTTTTACTGAGTGAAATAAAACACAGTGGGCATGAGTTTTCAATAAATCCCTTCCACTTCCCTAGAACTGTAAGGCTATGTTCACACGTTGCGTTTTTGCAGCGTTTTCTCAATGCAAAATTTTAGCTGCATTTCACAGTACCACCAAAGTCTATGAGATTTCAGAAATCTTACGCACATACCTTGTTTTTTTCCTGACAGTTTTGTCAAAGAGCTGAGCAAAATGTAGCATAATGCTTCTTTCAGTGTTTTTTCAGTGTTTTTCACCATTTGAAAGCAAAAAAAAACCAAAAATGCAGATATTAGGATTTGCTGTGTTTTTGGTGGCAAAACCTGATGAAGTTGAATCAGATTTTTTTTATGCACTAAAGTTTACCAGCATGCACAAGAGACAAATGTTCCCTGACGAAAGCGCAGCAAAAGCTAAGCAAAAAACGCCGCAAAAACTAAGCAAAACATGCTTTTTGTAAGCAACTTAAACACAGCTTAAATTTTACCAAAAGAAACAGCAAAAATGCAACGCATGAACATAGATTTAGGAGCTGCTTTTTTGACGAAGCGAAAATAAGCAGCATTGAAAACTCAACGTAGACACAGTCTAAAAGATGCAGCCTATTTTCATAACTGCATTTTGTTTTCTCTTCTTTGAATAGCCACTTTTTCATTTTTCTGTCATTATAGCTGCATGAGGGCTTTTTTTGTGTTTTCATTTTGAATTACGCCATTTATTTTATCGTATACATTACATATATTATGTAATTTATATATGATATATGGAAATATATATTCATACACATTAATGTATCATATATATTATATTATTAAATATTACAAATAATAGACTGAAAAGGGGGCACATTTTTCAAGTGAGGTGTAATGTTGATAAAAATACAATTACCCTACAGTTTCTTTTGCTTTGACATTTTACTTTTACAGTAAAAGTGACCTGATAACATGCTTCTCAATGTCAGTACAATAACAGTGATAGCAAACATGTATAATTTGATTACTAAGTTAGGAGCTGGAAAAAAATGTAAACTTTGTTAAAAAAAAATTTGTATTTTATGTGAGAGCTACTGTACCCAAAAAACAGCAATTTTAATTTTTAATTTTTCTTTCTTACAAGTTTACCTTAATGAGTCAATTATTTTTTATTTCATAGAAGGAGTTTTTGTCAATGATAAAATGTCAACTATTATTTATTAATAGCTTTATTCTTGGATGGATAGAAGGGGGCATATTCAATTGTTAATGTTTTTTACTTTGTTTTATATTTTTTAAACTTTTTTTGCTTACTTTACACTGTATTTTTATCTTCTATAGGGGACTTAAACCAATCTACAATCACTTAGTCATTTGTTCAAAATACGGCAATACCGCAATATTGAAGTAAATAGGGTGAGTTACCGTTTCTATAAAGCCCAGCTTGTGCCTGGCTTCACAAAATTTCCAAGATAACAGCAAAAAAGGTCCTTCATAAAAACCCATGACAGCGCATCAGTATCCCGCAATCATGTTATCGAGGAAGGACATTAGTGCCCAAAAAAAACACCCAGGGAAGAAAAAAAAGGTACGGTGTCGTCTTGACGCTGCCATACATATGGATGACCAGAGTCGGGTAATAGAGAAAAGTTTCATTGGACAACGCAATTAGGGGACGATCCGTCTCTTTTATAAGGTACAATCATACAAGACATCACCTTTTATCTCTATAAGGAACAGTGGTGACGTAACAGATCAATTTTACAGATTGACAAATAAATAATAAAAACTTAGCAACATGTGGGAAAACATCTGATTAAATAACTCCAGGAACAACATTTCCCATGTAATTATTCTGTTCTTATTATATACAGTACATGTAGAGTCCATCCGTTCACCTTTTCTGCATGCAAAGCAGTAATCAAAGCAAAAGGTGGTTACTTTGAAGAACCTAGAATATAAGACATATTTTCAGTTGTTTCACACTTTTTTGTAAAGTGTAATGTATAATTCCACATGTGTTAATTCATAGTTTTGATGCCTTCAGTGTGAATGTACAATTTTCATAGTCATGAAAATACAGAAAAATCTTTGAATGAGAAGGTGTGTCCAAATTTTTGGTCTGTACTGTACATGAGCCATCTTTAATCTTGAACCCCAAAATAATTATATAGCATAAAAAGGGGGAAAAAAGGAGAAAAAAAATATTGATATATAAATGAGAAAAAACAATTACTAAAAAAGAAAAAGGGGAGTTTCTGCAAAATGATCATAAAAATACTCTAATTAAAAGTACAGATATGTGCTAATGTGTGTTTTCTATACTCTCATTGAGAACCTCAGATGTGAGGGTAGATAAATTGGGAATCTTGGATTTTTAAGTTATCAACCACTGGAAATTGTCAGAAATTTGTTCCAGAATTTTTAACCGTAAATTGCTGGGGGATTTTTTTGGTGTTTGAATAGAAAATGTCTGGACCAGCTATGGTTAAGTATCCCATGCCTGATTTTTTCTCTATGTTTGTTCATTCTATTGATAAGGGGCTGAATGACCAATATATTGAAGATTGCAACTGCATTCCAGTAGATAAACCACAAAAGATAGGAATCGCAAAAATAGCCGTTGATTGGTAGTTTACATCCATGTTGTACAACATTGACATTTTGAACCCTGACATCAGAAGATTCCAATTAATTCTGGAAAAAGGACAAACTTCTCTGTTTTTAACGTATTACTTTTGTGGGATTGATGCTGCTGGGTGCAATAAGATTTTTCAAATCCGTAATCTTTCTAAAAAAAATATTGGATGTGTTGACAAACTTTTCCATAGAATAAAGATCCTGGCAGGATATCATGCCTTAAATGCCGGTATCAGTGATTGGCAGTGGCATTCGATAGGTTAGCAGCGATAATCGAAGCTACCAGTTAGAGGCAGATGTCGGCTGCAAAACACAGCTGGCACCTGCCCAGTGTGAAGCATGCTCAGCTCCTGAGCTCGCTCCAAACACCTCAATCCCCTCTATAATGTCTATATTTAATCATTGGGCATGGAAGTGTTAAACACATTTGCAGGCCTACTTGTTGAAGTTTATTGTAGCACTTGGCAAAGGGATATTGGCAATTAAATTATGATATGACCTCCAGTTTCCAACATTGACTGCTTTCCCAAACCAGGTGGGTCAAAACACTGTGTTTTTCTCCATCTTCGAAGCCTGTGTGAAAGCCACTCTTTGTCTTTGTGCCACCTAGTATGGTCAGACATAGGCAGAAAAAGTACAGCTATTAATTCCTTTGTGACAACATTATTTTCCAGCATGTAACACTTCGTTAGCCTGAACAAGACTCGTTTATGAATGGAAATATTTACACAAAGCTGACCTTATGGATGGAAATTGACTAACCTTAGATTTCTAGATATGTGAGCTAAGTATATTACAACACATTTATTCTTTATAAATATATTTATTCTTGCTAAGTGAAAATGATTATTATTATTTGAGGTCATTTAAAAGAAAAAAAAAAAGATAGGATAACTAATAATATAAATGGAAAAAAAGAGTTGTTTTCTAAACAGATAACACCATAATTCAGATGTTTCTCATGTTACAAAGAATGAATTAACGTTCCAATGTATTTTCTTTAACCTTTTTTCACACAACGTATGTCATTATTGGCAATAGCTGTGCCCATGTGATCAAGAGTGTGAGTTTAGCTACTCCTGGCCATACTCCTGCAGTTACTGCTAGGATCAGAGTATACTCTGATCCAGATTATTTAATGCCTGATGCACCTGATCAACACTGGTTACAATTCAATAAAAGAATGAGGTTCCTGGTTCCATGTTTCCTTCAGCCCAGTAGCTGAATAGGACTGTTTGTGAATGCTCCCCAGGCCTGTTTGTTTAGTGTTGATGGGACTGTCCATTACTTTGACATGGATGACCTATCCATGGATCATCATTATTGGAAGGTTGGGGGTAAGACAAACAAAATCCCATCTGATCAGCTGTTCCCACATTGAGATGGAGAGGAGACAATGGAAGAGGAGATGATGATGATGGAGGAGGAGCAGATGATAATGAGGAAGGAGAAGCAGATAATAATGAAGGAGGAGATGATGATGATGATGATGGAGGAGCAGATGAAGGAGGATGAACAAATGAGGATGAACAGGAGCAGATGATGAAGAAGGAGGAGAAGATGATGAAGGAGGAGCTGATGATAATGATAATGGAGGAGATGATGATGGAGGAGAAGATGGGGATGATGGAGGAGGAGGGATGAGGATGGTGATGGATGAGGAGGAGATGATGATGATGTAGATGATAATGGGTTATCATTATCAGAAGGTTGGGGTAAGACATACAAAACCCCCTCCGATCAGCTGTTGCAACAGGGAGATGGGGGGATGATGATGATGATGATATTGATGATGGAGGAGGCAATGAGGATGGAGGAGGAGATGATAATGATAATGGTGGAGATGATGGAGGAGGAGTTGAGGATGATTATGGAGGATGAGATGATGATGATAGAGGAGGAGATGATAATGATGGAGTAGATGATAATGATGATGTAGGAGATAATGAAGATGGATGATGAATGATGATGATGGATGATATTGTTTTCATCTCCTCTTTAATATGATATACTGTCATAACCGAGACCCAGTGTATTGGCCATTTTTCTAACGCTTTAATTCACATGCTGTACATTTAACAGCATTATTTTGGCAATGCAAAATCCTCATAGCTCCATAGTTCTTGGATAATTGACAAAATGAGAGTTGACTCAGTAATGTGTTTTACTATGCAGAATATTTTTTTTGCAGTATGCTGTATGGTGGTGGCAGGTCAGTTCAGTCATTTAGACACCTTTATAGTACTGTTATTCTGGAACAATCCTTTTTGACATTGTTAGTAATTTGTACCAAAAATAACAGTATGCCATGTACAATAGGTGGTGGCAACAAAAAATACAGCTCCCAGGGTCAGCTAAGAAATAGTAGACTCTGGTTCTAGGTATGGAGATAAAGCTAAGTTACAAAATTAAATCTACAATCTATTTTGCTTTAATTATTGTATTGTTAACGTTGTTACCTATGACTTGTGTTTTGAAACTGTTAAACTGTAAAGCGCTGCGGAATATGTTGGCGCTATATAAATAAAGATTATTATTATTATTATTTATTATTATTACAATTAAAAAGGACAACTCCATCAAATTATGCTAAATTATATAATACTAGCTTGGTCCGTGCAAAATTTTCGCACATTGATTGTCGAGGGCGCAGGTAATTTCAGAAAAAGCCAGCTGGTCAACTGTAAATGTATTTCATGAGATCATGAACACAGACAGGTATTATATATGTAGATTGGTAATACAATAAATTGGTTTGATAAGTAGAGGCAAAAAAATGTCTTCCGGTTGAGGAGCCACCTGCAGGTCATTGTGTCTTTCTGTAGGTTTATGAAATTGAATGTTTAAACTGTATTTAGTGATAAAATTGTGAATGTGTGGTTTGATTGGCTCTTTTCTTGCTGAAGGGAGCAAGTTTACCTTTCAAATGGTGTATCATTTATGTGTGTGGGGCGAAGTAATCAGCAAAACAGCAGTGCATGTTTACAAATGTGTTTGAATATGTGACTCACCTGCAGTGAAGTGTGCAATCCTCCAATGTGCCTGAAATAGGCTGGGCAAGCACTTGGACCAGCTAGAAAAACCCCAAGGCAAATGTTAGGATTTAAATGTGAATAGATCAGCAGCGCTTCAGTTAGTAAGTTTAAGAGTGCTGCAAACAGTGGCACTACCACAATAAAATGCCAATAAGATGAACATAAATATAGAAGAAGTAGTTTGCGCACATAAAAAACAGCCCACACAAATGTAAATGATGAATATATATATATAACTGTATTAAAAAGATTGCAGACAAATATAGTAAAAAGTACCCTAAAACCAATATAGGAGAGGGAAAGTAAACTGAGTGATGGAAATGTATAGCACTAGACTCCGTGGAAGGGAGTGATAAGAGAAACCTAATTGGATAGCCAATAATCCCAGATTAATATAAAGCTGAATATAGATGAGAGCTAGGCAGAATAATATAAAACAACTGCCTAAACAGTGGTAAGGTGAATAATAAATACACTGTACATATCATAAAAATTGTACATAGAGCAGGGTAACGATGAAATAGTCCTAGAAAAGGCTTTGGTGAAATATTTAGTGAGACTGTCCCGGCCGGTGACAGCTCAATAGTCAAATGCTCGATGATCAATATTAGTAAACCTGCAGGGGCAGGTGTTACCTGAGTGCCCCGATGGGCTTGTTGCTTGCAGAAAAGGAGGACTTTTGGTTTTAGGGTACTTTTTACTATATTGCTGAAGGGAGCAAGTTTACCTTTCAAATGGTGTATCATTTGTGTGTGTGGGTGCAGTATGAACAGAGATAAAAAGTAATCACCGAAAAACAGTGTTTAGAAATAATAGAATAGATTCACAACCTAGTTAGTCCTTCAACAACACAAACCAATGCACTGCTTAAAGAAGCTCTCCAAGCTATTTTTTTCCCTAATTCTTCCTAAATATTTATGTAGTGCAGTGTAAGTGTATTAAAATACTAATCATTTACCGACCATATTTGAGTCAGAAAACTAGAAGAGAAGTCAATTGGTCCAGAAAAGGACCAGAGTGGCACTGAAGACGACAGTGACTGGTAAATATTTTAATAAACTTATGCTACACTACATATACATACATCAAGTATGCAGAATGTGGCACACAGGTGACGTTTCACCAGTCCGGCTACTAGTAAAACAAGCCTGGGATCTTGGAGTGTAAGAAAAACTATGTCGCTCCTGTCCACGGCTAAAGAGCATTAACTTGGACCATGGATTGGGGATGCATGAAGCTATCTACACATCTCTAATATATATGGTAAGAAGAAAGCAACGCTTGAAGATGTTTGATGGGAGCCTTTAGAGTACACACTCCATGCCTTGCCACAAATTCAAAGCTGTGATAGAAAATATAAAGTGATTTATTCACCCATGCTATGTGTGACCTTTGGTTCCAATAAGTGCCTTTGTCTTTTTCAAGAGATTGGCTTGAAAAAATCTCAACCATTTAACCTCTTAAGAACCCAGGAATTTTTCATTTTTGTCTATTTGTTTTTTCTTCAGCTTGTTCCAAGGGTCAACTCCAAACATTTCATTTTTCCACAGACATAAACAATGCCACTATCCTCACTTTGATTGCCAGTTCAGTTACAGATAGATACAGGATACAGGAGCCGATCTATGTAGGATGGAGAGGAACATACCATGGCATATTTAGCAGGAAAAGAAGAGGGGGCACTAAGGAGACAGTTTGTTTGTAACAAAAGATTATTGCTGCAGCTGCCAAATGCACAAAGCACCACTGTCAACATTAATCAACCGGTTTGTTAACTGATGAAGGCACTGCAGCATTGAACAACTGAGGTGCAGCAGCAATTGATCCTTCCCTCCTCGTCAGTCGTTTCTAGAATGGATCTGCTCTTGTGAGGGATAATGTTCATTATAGTGGAGAACTCATACTGGGAAGCAGCTAAGAAGAGAAATCTACTGCATTATGGAACTGTATGTATTGTCAGAGAGGAGTGATAGACTGCAGTATGGGGCTGTGCACAGAGGTTGAGAGGAAATATATACTACATGATGGAACTGGGGGTTGACAGGAATGACTTACTGTATATTGCATTAAGTGGGCTGTATACTGGGGTTACATGAGAGATGTTCTGCAAGTTAAAGATGAAATGATCTCTAAAAGGCCTAAAGTTAAAGATGACACATTTCCTTTGTATTTTAGGCAAAATACTGTATATATATATAGTAATTTTTTTACATTTTAAAAATTAACATGCAAAGATTTGGGCACCTGTTACGGGTGTTAGAACCCTCTTGTTAGGTTTTGTTTCAGTTTGCTGGTCACATGACCTTTTTTCCCTATTTAGCCTGGCTCCGCCCTTCTGGCTTTGCTGGACTTCATTGTATTATCTACTGTTAAGCTAGCCGGGTGCTTAGGTGCCTTACTCAGTCAGTTTTGCTTGATCTTTGGATCTCTAAGTAATTTGTTTTCTGTTTAATTATCCTTGCTACAATTTCTGTTAGGAGGTGTCCATCTTTTCTCCCAGTCCCTAGATCTTGTAGGGATTCCTCCCTCGCATCTATAGGTCTTCGTTCAGACTAGCTGAGGACTTTAGCGAGTCTGGTCGTAGGATCAGGTTCCCCGTTACATTGTAGGGATCCAGCTTAGTTCTATTGTAGGGACAGAATTCCCATCTTTCCTTAGTGCTTGTAGCAGATCATAACAGTAAGTCCAGCCCAGAAAAAAAAAAAAAAAATCTCTAAGGAAAGATTTTCTGTTTCTATCATGGTGTCGGTTCAGGATTTGGCTCAACGCCTGCAGGGACTCTCTCTGGAGGTGGCTGAGATCCAGCAACACGTGAGTAGTTGTTCTGGAGCACATTTCGTGGAGCCAAAGGTACGTTTGCCTGATTTATTTTTTGGTGAACAACAAGATTTTTTTTCTTTTAAAAATGCTTGCTTGTTGTATTTTTGTTTGAGACCCAGATCCTCTGGTGATGAATCACAGCGTATAGGGTTCATAATGTCACTTTTGCGCAAAGAACCTCAGGACTGGGCCTTTTCTCTGCAGCCTAGTGATCCATGCTTTAGATCAGTGGATAGTTTTTTTTCTGCTTTGGGGTTATTGTATGACGATCCTGATTGTGATTCATCAGCTGAGACAGAATTGAGACGTTTGAGACAGGGATCAGGTAATGTGGAAAAATATTGTACTCACTTCCGAAGGTGGTCCACTCAGGTGGGGTGGAACGATTCAGCTTTGAAAAGTTTATTTCTTGCAGGGTTAAGTGAAAGGGTTAAAGATTTGCTGATTGCTTATCCTATACCTGGTAACTTGCAAGAGGCTATGCAATTAGCCATACGGGTGGATAGGAGACTGCGTGCAAGGGTTAATGAGAGTAAATCTGCCTTGTCAGCTCCAAGTCTGGAGAGGGACTGTACTGACATTGCAGAGCCGATGGAAATTGGAGCAATGGCACCTCACTCTCAGGAAAAAGACCGCAGATTTGCTGAAGGTTTGTGTTTCTATTGTGGCAAATCTAAGCATTTTATTAAGAACTGTGTGCTTCGTATGAATAAAGAGAAAAAAAAATGAGGTCAGTTTCGCCCGTATAGCTTGTTTAAACAATAAAGGTGTTTTTCTTTCTGCTACCACTGCTGTTGAGGAGGAATTAATGGAGTTTCGGTATTTGTGGATTGTGGTTCAACTCTCAATGTGATCGATGGGAAATTTTTGGAAAAAACTAAAATTAAAACCCAAACTTCTGTCTTCCCCTATTAATGTGGTTTCTGTGGATGGTTCTCCCTTGAAAAATGTTACCATATCTGTGAATTTCCTCTTACTATTAATGGTGTTCATCAAGAGAATTTGGATTTGGTAGTTTTGAATAATTTGCCCTCACCGGTGATTTTGGGGTTACCCTGGTTAAAATTGCACAATCCGGTACTGGATTGGTCTACCAATGAAATTAAGTCCTGGAGTCCTAATTGTTATGACAAGTGTTGTAACGGGCGTATTGCTGCTGTAGTTAAGGGGGAGTTACCTGTACCTATTCAGGATTTTTGGAAAGTTTTTCTGATAAGGAATCGCAGGTATTGCCTCCTCATAGAGAATATGATTGTGCAAATAAATCTGTGCCTGGAGCAACTCTTCCTAAAAGTCGTTTATTTAATTTGACTATCCCTGAGAGAAAGGCTTTGGAGGAATACATACAGACAAGCTTGGCCGCCGGTCACATTAGGCCTTCCAAATCTCCTGTGGCGGTTGGATTTTTTTTTGTTAAAAAAAAGGACGGCGGTTTACGGCCTTGTCTAGACTTTCGTGAGATTAATAAGATTACTGTACGCAATCCTTACCCACTGCCATTGATTCCTGATTTGTTTAACCAGTTAGTGGGGGCCAAGTGGTTCTCGAAAATTGATCTTCGAGGGGCATACAATTTGTTGCGCATGAAGGAGGGGGATGAATGGAAGACTGCTTTTAACACTCCACTGGGTCATTTTGAGAATCTGGTCATGCCTTTTGGGCTTTCCAGTGCTCCGACATTTTTTCAGAATCTTATTAATGACAACCTTAGACCTTTGATCGGCAGAAGTGTTGTTGTGTATTTGGATGACATTTTGATTTATTCACCGGATTTGGAGTCTCATTGGAGGAGTGTGCGTGAAGTATTACAGTTACTGAGTGATAATTCACTTTTTTGCCAAATTAGAAAAATGTGAGTTCGCTGTACAGAGAATTAGTTTTTTGGGCTACATTGTCTCCAGTGAAGGTTTTGAGATGGACCCGGTGAAAGTGCAAGCTGTGCAGGATTGGCCTAGACCTATTGGTGTGAAATCAATACAGAGGTTTTTGGGGTTCGCCAATTATTATAGAAAATTCATTAAAACATTTTCTGTGATTGCCAAACCTCTGACCGATCTCACCAGGAAAGGTGCTGATGCGGTTCAGTGGACTACTGAGGCCATTGAGGCTTTTGTGTTGCTAAAGGAGAGGTTCAGCTCTGCTCCCATCCTTATGCAGCCTGATGTGACTAAACCATTTTTGGTTGAGGTTGATGCTTCTTCTGTGGGGGTCGGCGCGGTGTTGTCTCAGGAAAAGACGGATGGAGTACATCCCTGTGCTTTTTTTTCAAAGAAATTTTCTGAGTCTGAACTAAATTATGATATCGGTAATCGGGAATTGTTGGCAATTAAACTCGCATTTGAACACTGGCGTCATTTTCTGGAGGGAGCGGAATTTCCCGTTCAAGTCTTCACCGATCATAAAAATCTGGTCTACCTTGATGCTACCAAACGCTTGAATGCCCGTCAGGCTAGGTGGGCACTGTTTTTCTCGCGGTTTAATTTTACCGTTACTTACATCCCAGGTACTAAAAATGTTAAAGTTGATGCTTTGTCTCGCAGCTTTTCTCCTATGGTGGGTACTGAGGAGGAGGAAAATATTTTGCAAGAGGGGGTTGTTATTGCTGTTTTGGACTCTGTGTTGGAAGATGAGATTCTTAAAGCACAGGAGAATGCACCATCTAACACACCCCATGGGAGGTTGTTTGTGCCTGGTACCCTGAGGAGAGATTTTTTGTTGAATGTCATGACTCTCGGTTGGCAGGTCATCCTGGAATCTCTGAGACCAAGAGACTTGTGGGTCGCAGCTTTTGGTGGCCTGGATGGCAGAAGGAAGTCATTAAGTGGGTGCGTCAATGCACTGTGTGTGCTAGATCTAAGTCTTCTCATACTCCTGCTGCGGGGTTGCTTTGCCCTCTGGAGGTTCCTAGTGCACCTTGGACACATTTGGCTATGGACTTTATTACTGACCTTCCCCCCTCTGAGGGTTTCACTGTCATCTGGGTGGTCGTGGACTGTTTTAGCAAGATGTGTCACTTGGTTCCTTTCATCAAACTGCCCTGCGCTAAGACTCTCGCTAAGGCCTTTGTCAAGGAAATTTTCAGACTACATGGCGTTCCCACTGACATTGTTTCTGATAGGGGACCTCAGTTTGTGGCTCGTTTTTGGAGCGCCTTTTGTGACAGGTTGGGAGTTCATTTGTCGTTTTCACCCGGATATCATCCTGAGTCTAATGGCCAGACAGAAAGGAAAAACCAGGATGTTGAGCAGTTCTTGCGTTGTTTTGTGACTGATAATCAAGAGGGGTGGTCTGAGTTTCTGCCACTTGCTGAGTTTGCTCTTAACAACCATACATCCGCTTCTGCTGGTTGTTCGCCTTTTTTTTGTTGTACTGGGAGACATCCGTCGTTTGGGTCATTTTTCAAGTTGGGATCGGCTGTACCTGAAGAGGAGAATTTTTCTGGTGTTTTGGAGAGAGTTTGGACTGAGGTGAGTGGTAATCTTCAGGAGTAGTGTTGAGCGATACTGCTCGATATCTAAAAATATCGGATCGGAATGGTATCGCCGATATCACTAAATATCGTCGATATCCGATTCCGATACCGGAAGTCCCATGTAAGTCTATGGGAACAAAATATCGCAACAAAAAAAACCCTTTCTTTCGTTGTAAACACAAAATATACACACTGTAATGTATGTAGTACAGTTCATATAGCGTCTTGTGCTTGGGTGCGATGAAAACACAGGAGTCACAGGTTTGATATAGAAAAGTCCTGTATTACTTCATACAAGTTGGCAGAAATAGTCACACAGTTTGCAGACACAGAAACAGGAGACACAGCAGGCCAGAGTAATCCAAGCTCAGCAATCACTCTCCAATACAGATTCAGGATCTTCTTCTCTGTTACCGTAAGTCCATGCAAATGTGGGTCTTTCAAAGAGCAGGGTTCAGAGTCCACAAGTGCTTCAGAGTTCCTCAGTAGGAATAGCTGGAGTACAAGGTCCAAGGCTTACAGGAGTCAAGTCACAGGTTCACTGCAGGCTAGATTCTGAAGCACTGATTGCTCAGCTGTGGCTGCTTAAGAAGCAAAGGAGAGAATCAGGGCGGGAACATGCAGGCTGGAAACTCCATTTTGACTGAGGGCAAGATAGCTGCAGCAAGACAGAAAGTAAAATGGCTGACGAACAAACTGAGTTTCAGGAATATATACATAGAACCTTACATTACTCCCCCCTTAAGGACAACCTCCGGATGACCTCAGACCAGGCTTGTGTGGGTACCTCTGATGAAACTGACGGAGCAAGCGAGGAGCATTAACGTTATTGACCGGTTCCCATGAGTTGTCCTCCACTGGGTAGCCCTGCCATTTAATCAGATATTGTAACTGATTTCTATACAACCTGGAATCTAAAATCCTTTCCACCACAAATTCTTCCTGACCATCGACTAGCACTGGGTCAGGGCAAGGAGAGGAACGTCCAGGAAACGTATTAGGTGTCGCAGCCTTTAGTAGGGATACATGAAAGACAGGGTGGATTCTCATAGTTCTGGGCAGTTGAAGACGACAAGCAACGGCACTTATAATTTTACTGATTTTATAGGGTCCAATGTACTTATGTCCCAACTTAGACGATGGAATCCTTAACTTAAGATTTCTGGTTGACAGCCAGACCAAGTCTCCTACCTTGAAAGCTGGTGCAGGTTTACGAAATTTATCTGCTGCTTTCTTGTACCTTTCTTGAGCCGATTCCAGATTTTCCTTTAGAAGATCCATATTCTTCTGTAAAGACGTGATTCTTTCAGCCACTGCTGGTAAAGGCGTTTCTATGGGAAATCGTGGTAGAATGTTAGGATGATAACCTAGATTAGAGTAAAAAGGAGACTGTTTATTGGAGGCACTCTGAGAGTTGTTATACGAGAACTCAGCTAATGGAAGTAGATCCACCCAATCATCCTGTAGGTGGCAGATAAAGCAGCGGAGATACTGCTCCAGGGTTTGATTGGTTCGTTCGGTCTGTCCATTAGTCTGGGGATGAAAAGCAGAAGAAAGGTTTACTTTAATGTCCAATGCTGCACAGAAATTTTGCCAAAACCTAGAAGTGAATTGCACCCCTCGATCCGAAATAACCTCATCCGGTACTCCATGTAAGCGAAACACATCTTTAATCATCAAATCTGATGTCTGTTTTGCAGTGGGTAAGCCGACACAAGGGATAAAATGAGCTGCCTTTGTTAGACGGTCAACCACCACTAGAATGGTGTTCTTCCCCTGAGAGGTTGGTAACTCCACAATGAAGTCCATAGAAATGGATCCCCACGGGCGGGACGGGGTGGGAAGAGGCTGTAACAGACCAGTTGGTGAGGAGCGAGGTGTTTTGCATCTTGCACAGACCTCACATGAAGTGACATAATTCAAAACATCCTTCCTGCAAGTGGGCCACCAAAAGAAACGAGAAAGAAATTCCTGTGTCTTTAGAATTCCTCTATGCCCAGCTATCTTGGAATCGTGAATGAGTTGCAATACTCTTAATCTGACTGTTTCAGGAATATACAGACGTTGTCCCTGAATCCACACACCATTCTTAAAGACAAGACTTACGTCCCTTGGGGGTTGTGCCAAAAAGGAATCCGCATGGTATGCTTCCTTGATGTCCTTAAGTAGGTCTTGATTATGAATTACTCCTAGGAATCTAGAGTCAGGAAGAATAGTCTTAGGAGGAGTAATTGGACGTGTCTCTGCTGAGTAAATCCTAGAGAGTGCATCAGCCTTTCCATTGCGCGATCCTGGTCTATAAGAGATGATAAAATTAAATTGGTTTAAGAAAAGATTCCAGCGAGCCTGGCGAGGAGTCAGGCACTTAGCCGACCTGATAAACTCAAGGTTACGATGGTCTGTCAGGACGACTATTTGCTGTGCAGCTCCCTGAAGAAGGTGTCTCCATTCTTTGAAGGCGGCAATAATGGCCAACAACTCTCTATTGCCCACATCGTAGTTCCTCTCAGCCGAAGACAACTGCTGGGAAAAGAAGGCACAGGGATGCAAGACATTCTTCTCACCTGTTCTCTGAGAGAGTATAGCTCCAACGGCACAGTCTGAAGCATCCACCTCTATTATGAAGGCAAGCTCGGGGTTGGGATGTACTAGGATAGGTGCAGTGGTAAATTTATCTTTTAGACGGGAAAATGCTTCCTGGGCTTGGGGAGTCCAGGAAAACCTAGACTCTTTCCGGGTAAGTTGAGTGATAGGTGACACTACCTCAGATAAATTTCTAATGAAACGTCTATAGAAGTTGGCAAACCCGATGAAGCGCTGTACCTCCTTCACATTTCTAGGACTTGGCCAATCCTTGATGGCTTGGGTTTTGCTTCCATCCATACTAATTCCTTGTGTAGACAGTACATACCCCAGAAATTGAATTTCGGTCCTATGGAATTCACACTTTTCAAGTTTGATGTAAAGATGATTTTGTCTTAGACGTTCCAAGACCATTCTCACATGTCCATGATGTTCCTCTGTGGAGTTAGAAAAAATTAGAATATCATCCAAATAAATTACCACGAATGTATCTAGGAGATCCCTGAAGATGTCATTCACCAAGTGTTCGAAAGTGGCTGGGGCGGTACTCAGACCAAAAGGCATAACTAGATATTCAAAGTGTCCATAGCGTGACCTGAATGCAGTCTTCCATTCATCCCCAGGTCTAATACGGACCAAGTTATAGGCCCCACGAAGATCTAGTTTAGAAAAAATTTTGGCATGTCGCACTCTCTCCAATAACTCAGGGATTAAAGGCAATGGATAACGGTTTCTAATAGTAACCTTATTGAGTTCCCTATAGTCTACGCATGGTCTCAGAGATCCATCTTTCTCTTTACAAAGAAGATGGGTGCACCTGCAGGAGATGAAGAGGGGCGTATGAAGCCCTTGGCTAGATTTTCATCTATGTAATCCTTTAAAGCCTTTAGCTCGGGCCCCGCCAGGGGGTAGATCTTACCAAAAGGTATCTCTGCTCCAGGCAATAATTCAATTGGACAATCATATGGACGGTGAGGAGGAAGCTGGTCAGCGTTCTTCTTGTCACATAAATCCACATAGTCCTGGTATACAGCTGGTAGTTCAGGGACTGACATGATTCCTTTAGGAACAGAGCAAGCTGAAACTTTTGGACTCATCTGTTTCTCTGGAAAGTGTAATTCCTTGGTCTCCCAGTTAATGGTAGGATTCTGAGCCTGCAGCCATGGTAGCCCTAGAATAATGGGAAAGTGGGGAGAAGAGATAAGCATAAAGGACAGTTTCTCTTGATGATCTTTACCCATAAGAACCCTCAAAGGCTCTGTTTCCTGATCCACTGGTCCAGAGGTCAGCAGGGAGCCATCCACAGTTTCCATCTGTACTGGAGTAGCCTTCTTCACTGAACGTATACCCTGTTTCAGAGCAAAGGAGACATCCATAAAATTTCCACTTGCCCCTGAGTCGATCATAGCAGAGCTAGACACCCAAGCTGAGTCAACCCAGAGTTTGATGGAAAGAAAGCAATGAGAATTGTTTTTCTTACAACTCAGCTGGGACACCGCTGAGGAAACTTGAAAAATGGCAGCGTTTACACAGTCAACGTCCTCAGAGGTAACGGAGTTTAAGTCCGAGAAATCAAGATCTGTTGCGGCAGATCTCTCTGGAGCCTGAGGCTCGGACCTGACAGATCCCCTCTCGCAACACTCACAATGAATGAGTGCTGCAGTAGTCTTACGAGAACGGCTGGGGCAGTTTATAATGAAGTGCCCTGACTTACCACAATAGAAACATAGATTCTCCTTAAAACGATGTTCCTTGCGTGCATCACTAACCGTCGTTGTAAAGAGTCTACCTGCATGGGTTCAGGTTCAGGTTCCCGTGTAATCCTACTCAAAGGTTCCTTAGCTGGAGAGGAAGGTAGGAAAAGGTTAGTACGATTGCTTTCGAACCATCTCTCTTGCCTGCGTTCAGTCAGACGAGTATCAATACGGATGCAGTAGTTAATAAAGTCACCTAACGCAGTGGGAGGGTCGGCACGAGCAAGTTCATCCTTAATCAGTGGAGATAACCCCTTTCGAAAATAGATTTTTTGGCGGAACTGTCCAGGTGGTATCAAGGGCCCATCTCCTGAAATCCAAGGCATATTCAGCTACCGAGTGCTTACCTTGGCGCAAAGCTAACATGGCTGCTTCAGCTGTTGCACCTCGATTGGGGTCATCAAACACCTGCCCCATGGCTGAAATAAAATCATCAAGGTGATTCAAACAATCATCCTCAGTCTCAATCAGAGGGTTTGCCCACATTAAAGCCTTGTTGGTAAGCAACATAATTATAGTAAGCACCTTAGATCGTTCAGTGGGAAATTGTGAAGCATGTGCAGAAAAAAAAAGATTGCATTGATTAATAAATCCCCTGAATTTCTCACGTTCACCGCCAAAACGAAAAGGGGGCAACTTGGGAATCCCAGCACTCGGGGCTACGGCAGGAGCCTGGACTCGCCCCTCTAGAACCTCAATCCTGGCTCGCAAATCCTGGGTAGTCTGTCCAACCACTTGCAAATTGTGATTATTGAGGTCCTGTAGATTTGTAAAACGGGTCTTTATATTCTGCAAATCTGCAAGGATATTATCAGTCACTCCGCAAAGTTCCTTTATGCGGGCCTCCATTTTCCAGATCTTTTAAGACAGGATTACTGGAATGGTTGTGAGAAGTCACAACCACTATCATCACAGAAAGTTTCAACCAGACATCTGATATCCAGAGTACAGCAGACACAGCCTTCCAGACCCAGCAGACACTAACGTTTTGGCTTCAGAATCTTGTAATGTATGTAGTACAGTTCATATAGCGTCTTGTGCTTGGGTGCGATGAAAACACAGGAGTCACAGGTTTGATATAGAAAAGTCCTGTATTACTTCATACAAGTTGGCAGAAATAGTCACACAGTTTGCAGACACAGAAACAGGAGACACAGCAGGCCAGAGTAAGCCAAGCTCAGCAATCACTCTACCATACAGATTCAGGATCTTCTTCTCTGTTACCGTAAGTCCATGCAAACGTGGGTCTTTCAAAGAGCAGGGTTCAGAGTCCACAAGTGCTTCAGAGTTCCTCAGTAGGAATAGCTGGAGTACAAGGTCCAAGGCTTACAGGAGTCAAGTCACAGGTTCACTGCAGGCTAGATTCTGAAGCACTGATTGCTCAGCTGTGGCTGCTTAAGAAGCAAAGGAGAGAATCAGGGCGGGAACATGCAGGCTGGAAACTCCATTTTGACTGAGGGCAAGATAGCTGCAGCAAGACAGAAAGTAAAATGGCTGACGAACAAACTGAGTTTCAGGAATATATACATAGAACCTTACACACATATAGAATACATATATATATATATATATATATATATATATACATGTCATTGTGACATATATATATACATATATTTATAGTTTATACACTTCTACATAGTAAAATAGACTCTGATTCAATTGCCGGGTAAAGCCGTGACATACCCCATAGAAGTCGACGGGCTCGGTGCCGAGTACCCCCAAAACCTCTGGCTCTGTGCGACTCAACTTGGGCGTCACGAACAGGATTCTGTAGCTCGCTATAAGCGAGTCCTGTGTGCCTGAATTGAACTGGTTTTGTGCTTGAGAATTGCTAAAATCATCAGAGAATGTATTTGCCATTTTTCCGCCATATCTGCGTCACGACGAGGCACTGGTGAAGAAGAAGGGCGTGCTCTTTGTGGGTGTACACTCACTCAGTGGCGCGAAAACGATGGCCGACCACTCTAAATGTTACTGCAATGTAAGATCGTGCCCCACAGCTCTTCAGTTCCGCCTCCTCATCCTCCTCAGTGTGCGGAAACTAACACGAAGGTCCCGCCTCACTACAAAAGAGGGGCCCTCTCCAGATGCTAATGACACATGTGACTTGGCAGAGATGGCTAATGGACACGAGCAGAAGTGTGAAGGGATGGAGCAGTCAGAGCTCTCCCCCCACGGAAGCGACCCGATCGCCACGGAACCACCATTGGGCACCCGGCCTGGAAACCCTCCTATGCTGCAAGAAGCGGAGGATACCCTATAGAGGCCTGGCCCGGCACCGGGAGGAGGTCGCCAGGATGGAAGCCAGCTGGCGTGCCCTAAAACTAAACTTGGAGCGGCGCCAATCCCTCTTACCTGAAGTGTCTGTACCGGAAGGTGAGGCACTTGTTCTAGTAGAGGAGTCCGTGCGGGCATCCCAGCCCTTGCAATGTGATTCAGTTGACGTTGTCGCAGTGGAGGCACCCGTTCCTGCAAAAAACGCTGCACCGGCAGCACCCCAGATCCCGCTGTCTGCCCCCGTCGCTGAGACAGAAGAAGCGACACCCGTCCTCATGGAGGAGGCCGCGCAGGCACCAGAGGTCTACCTGTCTGTACCGGAGCCCCGACTGTCATCTGTTCCAGAGCCGGCTGCTTCCTCCGCAGGTGAGCGCCGCCAGGACTGTCGGGCGCCAGGAGAGCTGCCGCAAACCGGACATCGTAAGCTGCAGTTTGATGGTGGAGACATGGAGATGCTGGTGGAGGAGAATTACAACCGGCGTCAGGAGGAAGAGTGGAGACGTTGGGAGCGGGAAGCAGAGCGACAAAGGGAGCAGCGAGAATCCCAAAAGCTTCGGCAACGTCACCTGGAGAAGGACCGGGCAGATAAGGACCGGATGAGAAAAGATAAAGGAACCCTGTGGGAGCCGCGGCGTAAGGGTGCAGTACGGAACTTTAAGCTAAAAGGTGGTTGGGGCTTCATCCAGGAGCCTGGACTTTATTTAGAAGTGTTTGTGACCCGGCGGGACGTGGAGACTCACCTCCCAGAAGGACACCCGGGGAGGGACCTGTTGCCAGGAGACTTGGTGACTTACACCCGACACTGGGGTTACAATGGATGGTACGCCCTAAATGTTACCAGGTGCGACCCCTACTCCCCAGAGTGTCAGGAACCTGTGAGACCCTCGGAGCCTTCAGCCTCCCACATCCAGGCCTCTGCACAAGTGCCCACCCCACGCCGTAAATCTCCCCAGCCTCCCTCAGTGGTCTCCTCAGCAGCCCAGCTATGGACATGATAATGATAGCTGGCCCGTACCCGGCGCCTGTTAGGCCCCCTGGGGTTCGTTCAGTCCGGGACATAGGGCTCCTGACCCGGAGGGAGATGAAAGAGGTGGCCACACAGACACAGATAGCGGGTCACGACTTGACTGTACAGGCCACACGACGTCATCAGGTCCTGGTGGTCCTTGGTGTCTCGGATGTTTGGCAAGCATCAGAAGAGTACCAGGTGGCACCTGGAACACCCTGCCAAAGAATTATAAATAACCCGGACAGGGTCCCTGTATGTAAATAGTTAAATTGTTGATGTACCCGGACGGGTGAATGTTCATAAAAAAGTTTTTTAATTTAATAAAAAACACAACACAGTTTTCATTACTTTTATTACAGTCTCATCCTGCGACACCATCGATCTCCTGTAAAAAAATGAAAAAAAAAACAGCAGTATACCACCTGTCCGACGCAGTCCATAGTAACGAGTGTCCCACGACGATCCAGCTCTGCTACATCAGAATGACAGGCAGAGCCTGTCATCCGGCGCAGCACAGCTGATTACCTGCTTCCCCGGCGGTGACGTCATCGGACTGGTTTACGGCCGGGATTACCCTGAAGTCACTGCAGTTATCGCGAAAAACTGCATGTGACCGCCAGGGAGAAGATAATGGCGGCCATCAAGCAGTCCAGGACGTGACCGCCGGAGATCTTCTGCCAGGTAAGTGCCGCTGACTCCTGACAGACCCGACCGACGGACACTCACAGTGACAGTGACAAATCCGATTCCGGTATCCGATATGACGAAAATATCGGTACTCGGAATCGAACGCCCGATACAGCTAATATCGGCCGATACCCGATATTTGCAGTATCGTATCGCTCAACACTTTTCAGGAGGCTAACAAAAGATCCAAAGTGTATTTTGATAGAAAACGACAAGAGGTTTTGTTTGCTATTGGTGACATGGTTTGGTTGTCCTCTAAGAATCTGCGCTTGAGGATTCCGTCTAAGAAATTGGGTCCCAATTTTGTAGGGCCCTTTAAGGTGCTTCAGGTTATTAACCAATCTGCTGTTAAGTTGGAGCTTCCTACCTCCTGGAAGATTAATCCGGTGTTTCATGTTTCTCTCTTGAAAAAAGCTGAGGTCTCAGATGGAGACGTCTCGGCCACTGTTCCCCTGGTGGTGGAGGATGGGCAATATGAGATTTCCCGCATCCTAAATTCTAGACGGTATAGAGGGAGTTTGCAGTACCTCGTCGCTTGGAAGGGTTATGGACCCGAGGATAACTCATGGGTGAGGGCGGATGATGTTTCTGCATCTAGACTTGTCAGAGCGTTTCACAAGAGGTTTCCGGATAAGCCTAAGTCCTAGGGGATCCGGAGGATCCTCTTAGAAGGGAGGGTACTGTTAGAACCCTCTTGTTAGGTTTTGTTTCAGTTTGCTGGTCACATGACCTTTTTTCCCTATTTAGTCTGGCTCCGCCCTTCTGGCTTTGCTGGACTTTATTGTATTATCTACTCTTAAGCTAGCCGGGTGCTTAGGTGCCTTACTCAGTCAGAGCTTGTCAGAGAGCGGTGGAATACCGCGTCGTAGCCGATCCGTCCTGCCGACACATCACGGACTTCTTTATCTACAGCGCATGTTCTATGTTACTTTGTGGTATAACTTCTCTGCACCCGGTTTTTAGTACCAAACCCTGTACACTGAGGAAGGTCGTGCCTGACCGAAACGTTTGTGTATGGTGTATGTACTTCCATTTTGATTAAAATTATCACCACAAAATTACCACTGGTGTGTGCCGAGATTATATTATATATAGTTGCTCTACATCTGGCTGCAGAAGGTCTTTGTATTTGGCATTACAGTCGCCTTCTTAATCCTAATGACTTGGACCCAGCAGCAACCTCCCTCTGGCTATAGTTGACTGACCTGGGTATTTATAAATCCCCAGTCTGCTGCAGAGAGCTAGGTTTCCTGCTTGGCGATTGGTGAGGAACCAATTTAGGGACAGTAAGGCAGGTAGGGCATTATCAGATCTGCTTAGGGGTCTCCACTCAGTCTTTCCCTAGTGTCTGGGCTTCATTCCCCTCATTCCTTTGTGTTGCACTTAGTCTTCCAACACACTGTGCGTGACATTATCTCCTGCTGTTCATATTTAGAAAAAAAACCTGTCAATTGGTTTTTATTTGTGTATATTTTTTCCCCTGGGTGTGTTTTTTTCTTCCCTTTTCTCCCTTGGTTATGGATCTGGTTGTAGGGCTGGCAAAGCAGCTACGCTGTCTGTCTCTGAAGGTGACTGACCTCCACCATGAGGTTCTGCAGCTACGGCGGCTCCAGGTCATTAATGCTGGGGTTTCTGCAGGTAGGCCAGTCAAGCTAGCACCCAAGGTTGCCCTCCCGTACTTGTTTTTCCGAGGTAGAGAAAAGTTTTTTGTTTTCAAGAAAACAGCATTTTAAAATTTGTCCTCACTCCTCCGGAAATGAGGAGCAACGAGTTGGTATTGTGAGGTCTCTCTGCTACTGTCATGGTTTGGACAGGGTTCATGCCCTACCCTCACAGGGTTAATTGTATTTGGCCTCCTTTTGGATCTGGGAGGGGTATTTATACCCATTCTGAACCAGGGTTCTCTGTCAGTTATACTCGCGTTCTGTCTGTGTGTCTGACCCCTTGCTGTGCGTGTACATACTACTTGTATTTGACTGCTTTTCGTGCTTACTCGCTTGGCTTTTCTACTCAGTGCCTCGTGTGTTTGATTCTCTCAGTTCTGACCTTCTGGCATGTTTTATCTGACTATCTTTCCATCTCACCCTCGGTATCTCATTTACGTCCCGTTTTTGACCTCGGCACGTTTGACTTCTCTCTGGCACCTTCCGGCTCCCCTGCACCCGGTGCCTGTCTCAGCCCTCGGCCACTCCCCCTCAGTCACATGGTTCAGGTTCTGCTCACTACCGCCGCTCTTCTTGTGGCCCCATTACTGCGGCTAATCTCCCGCCTCGCGGCAGGGGTTCATGACAGCTACAATGAGATCCTCAATCCTGGGCTTTCTCTTTGCTGCAGGATTTGGTTTGTCTCCAGTCTGTGGAGGGATTTTTTGGGGCTCTATCCCTTATCTATGATGACCCTGAACAAGTCACATTGGCTGAGTCCAGATTGCGTCACCTTCAGCAAGAGAATCGGTCAGTGGAGACGTATAGCTCCGAATTCCGCAGATAGGCAACTGATATAAATGGAATGATCCGGCTCTCAGAAACCAATTTCTTCAGGGCCTTACTAAAAGGTTGAAGGATGCTTTGGTAGTGTATGAAACCCCTGAGTCCTTGGAGGCTGCTATGTCTTTGGCTATTCGCGTTGATAGATGCCTTCGGGATTGGTGGATAAGATCACCTTCTCCGGAGCCTCTTTTTTGGGGTATTGCCCCTTTGCCAGAGGAGCGGTCTAATGGTGAACCAGCTCTGGAGAAGGTGGAGGAACACATACAGTTAGGGGGTGCATCGTACATTTCCCTGGAGAGTTGCAAAAAGAAGGGAGTGTGGTTTTTTGTGAAAAAGGGAAATTTTATGGGGGCCTGTCCTTTAATGCCTAAGCAAAGGGAGACTCGTTTAACTCTTGGTAACCTGGAGTTAAATAAGCAAGGGGTGCATTTATGATCAGCCTGCAGTTCCTGATTTGTTCTGACAGCGGAGGTGGTGCTAGAAAGCACAACCAAAGAGATTTATGTTTTTGTTGACTCTGGAGCTGGAGTCAGCATGATTCATGCAGAGTTTGCTAGAACTCATGGGCTGGCTTTCTATACTTTACAGTAGTTAAGCCTATTACGATCTTTGCCATCGATTCAGCGCCACATGCACAGAAAGCTGTGACTCAGATTGTACATAATGTAAGCCTTGCTACACTCATCAGGAGAGCTTTAAACTAGAACAATGTGGGAAGGGAAGCAAAACGCCAGCAAAAGCCATACACTTGACAAATACTATTGAGATTTCTGCTATTAGAAGTGAAGGGGAAGAACAAAGACAAAAAAATTTACATAATAAAAATATTGAAGGAAGAGAAACCAATCACAAACTAAAGTGTTTCTATACGAATGCACAAAGCATGGGCAACAAACAAGGAGAACTGGAGCTACTAACGCAGGAGAAGAAATATGATGTCATTGGAATCACTGAGACTTGGTGGGACGATACACATGATTGGAATACAAGGCTAGAAGGATACAACTTATTTGCAAGAAACAGACTTGATAAACGAGGAGGAGGTGTTGCATTGTATGTTAGAAAAGCGTATATCTGCACAGAGATTGACGCTTCAGAGACTGGGAGTTCTGTGGAAACTGTTTGGGTAAGAATACAAGGACAGAACAATGGAAAGGACACCATTGTAGGCATTTACTACAGGCCGCCTGTGCAAGCTGAAGATATGGATGAACTCTTTATGCATCAAATGGCCAAGTTCTCCAAAAAATATGACATAGTGGTCATGGGAGATTTCAACTATCCAGACATTTGTTGGGAATCTCTCTCAGGCAAAACTAACAGGTCCAGGAAATTCTTATCTTCTCTTGCTGACAACTTTATCTTCCAAAAGGTAATGGAGAAAACAAGGGGATCTGCTACCTTGGATCTAATCCTCATAAACAGGGAGGCAATGGTGGAGGAGGTAAGAGTGGCTGGGACTCTAGGAGGTAGTGACCATGCTATTTTAGAATTTTGGATAACAAGAGGAGGAAGACCTGTGAAGACTCAGACGTCAAGGTTAGATTTCAGAAAGGCAGATTTTAAGGAACTCAGAAAGAGAATTGGAGGGATCCAATGGCTGGATATCCTTAAGGACAAAAATGTCCAGGAAGGATGGAAAATCTTGAAAAATGAGATTCTCAAAGCACAATCGTTAACAATTCCGAAAAGAGGGAAGAATGGGAAGCATTTAAGGAAACCAGGATGGATGAACACAGAACTTAAACACATGCTAAAAAGGAAGAAAGAAATGTTTATCAAATGGAAAGAGGGAGGCATATCTAAAGAAGAATATAATGCCGTCTGCAGAACCTGCAGGGCACAAATCAGATTATCTAAAGCTGACAATGAATTAAGGCTTGCAAGTGACGTCAAAAGCAACAAAAAAGGATTTTGGGGATACGTCAAAAGTAAAGAAAAGTCAAAGATGCTATAGGATTTTTACAGGATGAAAATGATGAAATGGTAAGTCAGGATGTTGAGAAGGCTGAACTTTTAAATTCCTATTTTGCATCTGTTTTCTCTCAGAAAGGAAATGTAACATCAACTGATCTTCACTGTCCTATTAAAGGAATAGAAGAATCCAGGATATCTATAAACAGAAAGACAGTGAGGAAACACTTAGCTAACATAAATGAATTCAAGTCTCCAGGTCCAGATGAATTACACCCCAGGGTACTGAAGGAGATAGCAGAAGAAATTCTTGAACCACTGTCCATAATCTTTGAAAATTCTTGGAGAACAGGAGAAGTCCCAGAAGACTGGAGAAGAGCAAATGTTGTTCCTATCTTCAAAAAGGGGAAGAAGGTGGACCCAGGGAACTACAGGCCGGTGAGTCTGACTTCTATACCAGGAAAGATCTTTGAACAAATTATTAAAGAACATGTATGCAAGTACCTGGATAAGAATGAAGTGATTAAACAGAGTCAGCATGGGTTTGTAACTAATAAGTCATGTCAGACTAACTTAATTTCCTTCTATGACAGAATCACTGACTGGGTGGATCAGGGAAATGCTGTAGATATAGTATATCTTGACTTCAGCAAAGCATTTGACAAAATATCTCACACAATCCTTATTGAAAAAATGACTAAGTATGGAATGGACAAGGCAACTGTTAGGTGGATTCATAACTGGCTTAGTGATCGGACCCAAAGAGTGGTTGTAAATGGCTGCACATCCAGTTGGAAGAATGTCTCAAGTGGGGTACCACAAGGCTCTGTTTTGGGCCCTGTATTGTTCAACATCTTTATCAATGATTTAGATGAAGGAATTGAGGGTAAACTGATCAAATTTGCTGATGACACAAAGCTAGGAGGGGTAGCTAATACTAGAGAAGAGAGAGAGAGGATTCAAAAAGATATACATAAACTGGAGCAGTGGGCAGCAACTAACAGAATGGATTTTAACAGGCAAAAATGCAAAGTACTACATCTGGGCAATAAAAATGAAAAAAGCATATACAAAATGGGAGGAATAGGGCTAAGTAACAGCACATGTGAAAAAGACTTGGGTATACTAATTGATCACAGACTTAACATGAGTCAACAGTGTGATGCAGCAGCAAAAAAGGCAAATGCAATTCTAGGATGTATCAACAGAAGCATACAGTCTAGATCACGTGAGGTCATTATTGCCCTCTACTCCTCTTTGGTCAGACCTCATCTGGAATACTGTTCCAGTTTTGGGCACCACATTTTAAAAAAGACATCAACAAACTGGAGCAAGTTCAGAGAAGAGCCACCAGAATGGTGACCGGTCTGCAAACCATGTCCTATGAGGAACGGTTGCAGGATTTGGGAATGTTTAGCTTGCAAAAAAGAAGACTGAGAGGAGACTTAATAGCTGTCTACAAATATCTCAAGGGCTGTCACATTGTAGAAGGATCATCTTTATTCTCATTTGCACAAGGAAAGACTAGAAGCAATGGGATGAAACTGAATGGGAGGAGACACAGATTAGATATTAGAAAAAACGTTTTGACAGTTAGGGTGATCAATGAGTGGAACAGGCTGCCACAAGAGGTGGTGAGTTCTCCTTCAATGGAAGTCTTCAAACAGAGGCTGGATAGACATCTGTCTGGGATGATTTAGAGAATCCTGCTTTGAGCAGGGGGTTGGACCAGAAGGCCCAGGAGGTCCCTTCCAACTCTACCATTCTATGATTCTATGATTCTATGATTCTAAGACTGAGGGTGGGGTCGATGCATTGTAAGACAATTCCTTGCTATGTCCTGGACCGTCTTCCCACACTAATTGTATTGGGTCTTCCCTGCTTGGTGAAACATAATACGTTGGTGCATTGGCAAGCCAGGGATATCGTTGAGTTGGGGGATTACTCCCATGAGAACTGTTTAAATATCTCTTTTTCTAGAGCCTCTACCGTAACCATACCTGCATTTTTTGGGGTTTTGAGGACATTTTTTCTGAGAGGGGGTGTCAGGATTTGCTTCCTCACCATACATGTGACAGTCCTATTAACCTAACCCCCAGAGTAAAACTTCCAAAGTTCAGACTGTATAATCTTTCCGGCCCTGAGAGACAAGCCATGAAGGATTTAATTGCAGAAAGTCTGAAGAAGGGACATGCCCGACCCTCATCTTTGCCCGTGGTGGCAGGGTTCTTCTTTGTGAAGAAAAAAGATGGTGGTCTATGTCACTTTTTAGATTTCCGGGAATTAAATCATATTACCATTCGAGATCCATACCCTATTACTCTGATTCCCGATCTGTTCAGCCAGGTTGTGGGAGCTAAGGTGTTCTCCAAGTTGGATTTAAGGGGGGCCTACAACCTGGTTAGAATCAGAGAAGAGGATGAATGGAAAACCGCGTTCAATTCCCTGAGGATCATTTAGAGCGTCTGGTCATGCCTTTAGGTCTGACCAATGCACCTGCGGTATTCCAACATTTTAACTAATGATATATTCCATCATTTGGTGGGCAGGTTTGTGGTGGTCTATCTGGACAATATTTTGGTTTACCCACCTGATTTTGAGACACATCGGGGACATGTTAAACAGGTGCTGCAAATATTAAGGGATAACAAACTATATGCCAAACTAGAAAAATGTGTTTTAGGCATCCAGGAGGTGCAGTTTTAGGGGTATCTGTTGTCATCTTCGGGTTTTCCGATGGATCCTGAGAAGGTCAAAGCTGTCCTTGATTGGGACCATCCAGTGAACCTGAAGGTTCTACAACGTTTTCTGGGCTTTACTAGTTTTTACTGGAAATTTATCCAAAATTATTCAGTAATTGTAAAACCCCTTACTGACATGACAAGGAAGAGGTCTGATTTTTCCAAATGGTCAGATGCCGCCCTCCAGGCTTTTTCCTCCCTGAAGAGCTGTTTTGCCATGGCCCGTATACTCAGTGAACCAGATGTTTCCCAACCCTTTGTTGTGGAGATTGATGCATCAGAGGTGAAGGTTGGAGCTGTGTTGTCTCAGAGTCCGTCCTTGTTAAATGGTGTCCATAGGCTTTCTTTTCTAAAAAATTGTCTTCAGCTGATAGAAATTATGACGTGGGCAATAGGGAGTTTTGGCGATTAAATTGAGAATTGAAAAATGGTGACATTGGTTGGAGGGTTCTTTCTATCCCATTACAGTTATTACTGACCATAAGAACCTCTCATATCTTCAATCGGCTAAATGTCACCCCACACCATTACTGACCCACTGCCAAACCGGTCATGTTGAAGGATGTTGCAGGCAGCAGATCGCTCTCCACGGCGACTCCAGACTCTGTCATGTCTGTCACATGTGCTGAGTCTGATTCTGCTGCCTGCAAAATCCTTCAGCATGACCGGTTTGGCAGTGGGTCAGTAATGGTTGGGGGTGGCATTTCTTTGGAGGGCCACACAGCTCTCCATGTACTCACCAGAGGTAGCCTGACTGCCATTAGGTACCGAGAGGAGATCTTCAGACCACTTGTGAGACCATATGCTGGTGGGGTTGGCCCTGGGTTGCTCCTTATGCAGGACAATGCCAGACCACATGTGGCTGGAGTGTCTCAGCAGTTCCTGCAAGATGAAGGCATTGAAGCTATGGACTGGCCTGTCCATTCCCCAGACCTGAATCCGATTGAGCACATCTGGGACAGCATGTCTCGCTCCATCCACCAACGTCACGCTGCACCACAGACTGTCCAGGAGTTGACGTATGCTTTAGTCCATGTCTTGGAGGAGATCCTTTAGGAGAACATCTGCAACCTCACCAGGAGCATGCCCAGGTGTTGTAGGGAGGTCATACAGGCACGTGTAGGCCACACACAATACTGAGCATCATTTTGACTTGTTTCCACTTTAATTTTGTCTTGTTTTGATGTTCATTTTGACTTGTTTCCACTTTCATTTTGGGGGTCTCTCCAAATCCAGGTATCCATTGGTTCAAAAATTTGATTTCTATTGATGATTTTTGTGTGATTATGTTGAAAGCACATTCAACTTTGTACACAGCAAAGTATTCAATGAGAATGTTTCACTCATTTAGATCTAGGATGTGTTATTTGAGTGTTCCCTTTATTTTTTTGAGCAGTGTATATATATTGCCTAAAATACAAAGGAAATTTGTCATCTTTAATTTTAGCCATTATGAAGATCATTTCATCTTCAACTTGCTTAAATGTTCACAATAACAGTAATTTTGACCAGGGGTGCCCAAACTTTTACATGCCACTGTATATACAGGGACTGAGAGAAGTAATATATTGCAGGATAGTGGGATATAAGTAGAACTGAGAGAAGTAATGTACTGCAGGCTGGAACTGCATATAGAAGGGCTGAGAGATATGATGTACTACTTACGGGGGCTGAGGAGAGAGATATATGACAGGATGGGGCTATATACAGGGGCTAAGAGGAGTGATATACTTCAGGAGGGGGATGCAAATACACCTAGGTTACTTACCCGTTGCCGGTTTTTCCAGAATCCATGACAGTACACCTGAAAGACAGATACGCCCAGACAGGACAGGAACCTACTGAAATAAAAGGGCGACACCTCTTGAATTTACCAAATGTCTGCATATTTCAGTTTTTCTTTTTTAATAAATTTGCAAAAATATCTACATTTCTGGTTTTTTTTTCAGTCAAGATGGGGTGCAGAGTGTACATTAATGAGAAAAAAATGAACTTTTTTGAATTTTCCAAACGGTTGCAATGAAACACAGAGTGAAAAATTTAAAGGGGTCTGAATACTTTCCGTACCCACTGTATATGAGTTTCACTTTATGTATTGAATATTCAGAGCTGAAATAAATTAACTTTTTGATGATAATCTAATTTTGTGAAGTGCACCTTTATTTCCAGCAATCCCCATAGACGGACTATCTGCTGAAACACTCTGAGGTTTAGGGCCCATTCTCCCTGTTTTAGTGTGTTGTGGCTTAAAAAGTCTGTCTCAATGTTCTATGCTCCCCTTATGTGTAGTGCTGTAAGGGACAAGAGATGTTGCTCTGCCACCTGGAGGATGTTGTTTGCTGCTACCATTAGGGAATGGGACCTTGTTCCCCTGGTGATTGATGTATGCCACTGTGGCCCAGTTGTTTGACATAATGCGAACATGGTGACCCAGGAAAAGAGGGAGAAAGCTTTATAGAGCCCTTTCTACCTCCAACAGTTCTTTTTGATTTGATGACTTCTCCAGCTCCGAAGGTGCCCAAGACCCCTGAATTGTTTGACCTCTCAGGTGTACCCCCAACCTGAGATGCACGCATCTGGTCTTTCCCATGGCATTCCTGATGTCAAGTTTGTCCTGTTTGTCCACCATCTGAGGGAGTTTCTGACCTCCGAAGAAAGATCTACCTTCCCTTGTAAACGCCCTTTTACCGATCTTTGTGCCGACAGTATCTCCTATTGCAGCTGCCTGGTATGGAATTGGGAACATCTGACTACTGGGATACAGGATGTTAAGGTTCCCGACAGGGACATTGTTTTCCTCAGGGACATCGGTGGAAGTTCTATGGCTGCCGAGATTAGGTTCACTACCTTCTCTACCTTGTCATTGGGCAAGAAACCAGCCTGCAGCTCGGAGTTCAGGACAAGGCCCAAGAAGGTCTGCACCCGCAGGGGTTGTAGCCTTGATTTTTGAGTATTTTTCATGCAACCCAGTTCTTGTAAGGCCACTGACACCTTATTCAACTGCACAGCACAGTGCTCCTCTGACCTTCCTACTATCAGAAAGTCGTCCAGATAAGGAAAGATAACGGTGTTCTGGATATGGAAGAAGGCCTTCATCTCCGCTATCACTTTGGTGAATACTCTCAGGGCTATTAACGGTCCAAAGGGAAGAGCTTGCAATTGAAAATGTCTGACTTCACCTTGAATTTTTAGGGCTACCCTCAGGTTTTTCTGATGGTCCGGATGGATCGGGATGTGATCGTAAGCCTCCTTTAAGTCGACTACCACCATAAAACAATTGTGATGGAGAAGTTTTATGGCTGTACTCACTGGCTCCATCTTGAAGGTATGATTTTTTACCCAGCGATTGAGACCTCTGAGATTCATGATGGTTCTGAGTGAGCCATCCGGCTTCTTTATCAAAAAGCGGGGGAAATAAAATCCCCTTCCCTTTTGTTCACTCAGTACCTCGCGTAAGACCTGTTTGTACACTAGGTCCAGAATCTCTGTCTCTATGGCAAGTTGTTCTCCTGACAGTCTTCTGATGGGGTTACTACAAATGTCTGACACGGTGGATGATGAAATTCTATCCTCAGGCCTTCCCTCACTATATTCAGGCCCCGGGTGCTGGAGGAGATGTTCTCCCAGGCCTGATCAAAAAGGGAAAGCCTCCCCCCACTGCTGTTCTGGCATCATTGTGAGGACTTCATGGAAGTGCAGGAAGAACTGCCGAACATGAATCCAGACTCCCTTTTTCCTCTATCTTCCCACTTCCTTCTTTCTCCCGGAGGACTTCCCTTATTGAATTTTGTTCTCCAAACGGAAGATCTTATGTGCTCCCCTGAGAACCTGGCACATCCCTTCTTCCTGCACCCGCTTTCTCCAGGATGTCATCTGTTGTGAATGTGCTAGAAATGAATTCTGAGCAGAAGCTCCCTCTGGTGGTTACAAACAGTACTGAACTATCCAATGAAGATTGTGAAGATTGGCGATCAGGTGTTACTGACTGGTCTTATATAAGGGAGGTTCCCTCCCATCAGGGTTGCCGGTGATCAATCGTTCTGGTCTCATCTTTGATTCCTGTTCACTTTGTAGCTTGCTGTTTCGTGCCTGCATCTTCTGCTAACAGATGGAGACATTTTCTTCTTTTAGTTTTTTGTGCTTGCTTTTTGCATTTTGTCCTGCACTTATGTGGGGGTCTGCCGGGTCCCCTCCGGGGGCTTGTGCTCCTCTCAGTTTAGTTTGGCCACTGTTGTTTGTTCATTTGCCTTTTCCAGTTTTTTCAGTGGCTGCTGTTTAGTTTTTGTTACACCAGAGAACTAATTTAGGTGGTAGAGGTCATGTGATCTCAGGTGTTTTTGTAATTAGTAGAGTTGGTACTTTTCAGGGTTTTTTTGGGATTGCAGTAAGTGTCCTTCCTATCCTTTTCTATTTAGGAAGTTTGGGCCCAAACATTTGCTCATACTATTTTCTGTCTGTGTCTGTATTTCCTCTTGTCTAACCGCCATTACATGTTTGGGGGCTTTCTATGTTCTTTGGGGATCTGCTCCGGGGCAGATAGTTTTCCTCTTTCTGTCTTTAGGTGTAGTTAGTAGTGTTGAGCGATACGATAATGCAAATATCGGCTATCGGCCGATATTAGCTCTATCGGCCTTTCGATAATTCGTTTCGATATTTTCATCTTATCGAATACCGTAATCGGAAGTTCCCATAATTCTTTGCGAGGCAATGTGATTTTAGTCAGCCAATGAGGAATCCTAAGAAGTGTGGGCACATCCTGTACTGCTGCGGTCATGTTAACTAATGGCATGGCTGTGATTGGATGCTGAAATGATGTCAGAATGCACTATAAAAGGCGCCGCCGCCATTTTAGCGTCACTGTGCTGTGAATTCAGTAAGGGACAGAACGCTACTGTGCTGACTCTGAGGGACAGTTAGAGATTGCGATTTAGTGTACTGTGCTGTAGGCAGGCTAGCACCAACCGCTGTGTAAAGCTTCCTTTTGCCTGCAGTGTTGTTTTAACAGCTCTGCAAGGTGTGTGTGAGTGCAGGTGACGCTGCAGTTTGCTCTGTATGCAACGCTGTCTGTAGGCATCTGCACGTGTCACTCACAGACTCTTTTTTTTTTTTCTTCAGTGTATAAAAGGCGCCGCCGCCATTTTAGCGTCACTGTGCTGTGAATTCAGTAAGGGACAGAACGCTACTGTGCTGACTCTGAGGGACAGTTAGAGATTGCGATTTAGTGTACTGTGCTGTAGGCAGGCTAGCACCAACCGCTGTGTAAAGCTTCCTTTTGCCTGCAGTGTTGTTTTAACAGCTCTGCAAGGTGTGTGTGAGTGCAGGTGACGCTGCAGTTTGCTCTGTATGCAACGCTGTCTGTAGGCATCTGCACGTGTCACTCACAGACTCTTTTTTTTTTTTCTTCAGTGTATAAAAGGCGCCGCCGCCATTTTAGCGTCACTGTGCTGTGAATTCAGTAAGGGACAGAACGCTACTGTGCTGACTCTGAGGGACAGTTAGAGATTGCGATTTAGTGTACTGTGCTGTAGGCAGGCTAGCACCAACCGCTGTGTAAAGCTTCCTTTTGCCTGCAGTGTTGTTTTAACAGCTCTGCAAGGTGTGTGTGAGTGCAGGTGACGCTGCAGTTTGCTCTGCATGCAACGCTGTCTGTAGGCATCTGCACCTGTCACTCACAGACTATTTTTTTTTTCCTTCAGTGTAATTCTTGCAGCTCCATGCAATTTAACTATTAGTGTGACGCGCTTCCATCCGTATCCAATACATTGGTTGCAAACACTATAGAAGTAGACAAAGGAGTAGCCTTTCACAGATTGTGAACAGTTGTGTTTCAGTGTTCACTTCAGTCTCTGCGTAATAACCACACTTAGGCCTTATAACTTTTCTGACTTTCTTTATCAATCTACCAAGATGAAGAAGTCAGTGAGTAAGGCACGTGGTCGTGGCCGTGGAGTTTCAGCAGGGAGAGGACGTGGGGATTCTGTGTCTGCTGCCGCCCTCAGTGACACAGCATCCACCATTTATCCCCGTGAGCGTTCCTTTATGCGCACTTTGGTAAGAGCTCGGCGTGCCCCCTGCTGCGGGAAGAACAAATTGAAGCCGTTGTTGGTTGGATGGCAGCCAATGCATCGACTTCAATTCCTTCCACCTCCTCTCAGGAGCACAACACTGTTGAGCAGCCATCTGTCTGTTCACCGCCTGTCAAATTGCCAAGGCAGTCAGAGAGTTCTGCACAGGAGCCAGCTGAGTCTCTGCTTCTGTTCTCGGAATCTGTTGGCTCGCAATCACGGGCACAGGCAAGCAGCATTCTGCAATTTGAAGAAGAGGGAGTATGCAGTGATGCGCAACAGCTGTGTCTCTCTCAATCTGAAGAGGCGGGTGAGCCAGTGCCGATGGACAGCACACCGCAGAACGCATCTTATGATGATGATGAGACTCAGGTGCCAGGTTTTGTGGAGCATGGTGCTGCCCAGACCATCCAACAGCAGCAGGTGTTGGAAGAGGGTAGTGGAGATGATGAAGTCCGAGACCCAACATGGCGTGAGCAACAGGAAGGTGGTGGGAGCAGCTCTGAGGAAGAGATTGTCCCAACGGTACAAAGAGGAGGGAGAGGTAGGCTGCAGACTCGCTTGCCTGTAGCCTCCAGTTTGGCACCTGTTGGGAGCAGTTCTCTTAGAACTGTCAAAATTGGCGCTCCCATGACTTGCACTGCGTGGTCCTTTTTTGACAGACTTGTACATGATATTTGCTATGTTCAATGCAAGCTGTGTAAGCAAAAAGTTAAAAGAGGTAAAAAATATCAGGAACCTGAATACCACAAATATGTGGACACATGTACGGAAAAAGCACGTAGCTGAGTTCCAAAGACACACTGGAGATGTAGGCCAACCTACAGCAGAACCTACATCTTTAGGTCATGTTCGAGCCTCTACCTCCAGCTCTCACACACCTGTTTCGGCTTCCTCACAGGATCTCCATGGAAGAACCTCGGTCACTGTTGTCCATAGAGAAACTGTTATTCCACCCCCTGCAGCAAGTTCACAGTCATCGTCACACTCCCAGAACAAAAAACAGCCATCGGTAACACAGGCATGGGATAAAAGACGGCCATACTCGGCAAACCATCCACGAGCACAGGCTCTGAATGCTGGCCTTGCAAAACTCCTGTCCCTTGAAATGCTGTCATTCAGGCTGGTGGAGACTGACAGTTTCAGGAACTTTATGGCATTGGCAGTCCCACAATATAATGTGCCAAGCCGATTTTATTTCAGCAGGCAAGCTGTCCCTGCTCTGCAAAAACATGTCGAGGGAAACATTAAACATGCGCTACTAAACGCCGTCAGTAGCAGGGTCCACCTGACCACCGATGCGTGGACCAGTACCCATGGCCAGGGACGATACCTTTCCCTCACTGCCCATTGGGTCAATGTTGTGGAGCCGGGTACAGATCTTGCCAGTGGCGCTGTACGTGTTCTGCCAACTCCAAGGATTGCAGGAATCCAGTCTGTGCACATTGATTCCTCCTCCTACTCCAGTTCCTCAGAATCATCGCTGCACGAGCCGTCACGGTATACCTCCACATGGACCCGTGAACGCTTACCTGTTGCGACTGATATGAGCACAGCCGTGGCCAAACGTCAACAGGCCGTACTGAAATTAATTCCCATGGGGAATCGAAGCCACACAGCGCAGGAGCTCTGGGATGCCATCAAGCAGGAGAGCGATGTGTGGTTTTTGTCAGCTAATCTCCAGCCAGGCTTGGTAGTGTGTGACAATGGCCGAAATCTGGTGGCAGCTCTGGGCCTTGGCAACCTCACTCACATACCATGTCTGGCACATGTGCTCAACTTGGTCGTGCAGAGTTTTTGAGGGACTATCCGGATCTTGATGCACTGCTGCACAAGGTCCGCCTAGAGTGCGCTCATTGCGACGTTCCAGCATGGCCAGATCGCGCATTGCAGCTCTGCAAGTCAGATTTCGCCTTCCTGAACATCGCATCATATGTGACGTACCCACCAGGTGGAATTCCACGTTACATATGTTGGAGCGGTTGTGTGAGCAGCAGCCAGCAGTAATGGAGTATCAGCTGCAACAGGCGCAATCAACTCGCAATTTGCGCCGTTCACACTTCACCACTACTGAGTGGGCCTCTATGAACGACATCTGCGAGTTTTGCGTGCGTTTGATGTCTCAATGCGGATGGCGAGTGCAGATGATGCACTAGTCAGCATGACTGTACCCCTTATCTGCCTGCTTCAGAAATCACTGAAAGCACTAAAGGAAGAGGTTTTGAAAGGGTGGGGATGAGGAGTCACAAATTCAATTACCTTCAGGACAGTCAGCACAACGTCGTTCCTCACAAAGGGCTGGGCAGGGCTCACTTTGTGAGGAGGATGAGGAGGAGGAGGAGGAGTCAATGGAGGAGGAAGAATCCCTACAGAGGGAGGTACACAACGCTCTACTCAGTATGTAGAGCGAGGGTGGGGTGATGCAGAGGAGACAGAGATGACGCCTCTTCCAGAGGACAGCCTTTGTTGGCCAGTTGGGAGTCTGCAGCACATGGTTGATTTCATGCTTCAGTGCCTGAGAAACGACCGCCGTATCGCCCACATTCTCAGCACGTCAGATTATTGGGTGTACACCCTCCTAGACCCTCGCTACCGGGACAATTACAAACCCTCATCACACCGGTGAACCGGGACCGTTAAAATGCAGGAGTACCAAGACACACTGGTGCAATCCATACTGTTGTACATTCCAGCCGAGAGAGCTGCTGCTGCTACTGCTGCTGCTTTACAAAGCAGCTCTGTGCGTCGAGGCAGTGTAGACACCTCTACAACAAGAGGGAGCAGAAGCAGCAGCCTCTGCACAGGGCAAGAACTGTATGTTACAATGTGGCAAAGTTTTGTGACAGCGCCAGCAAGGTCTACACCATCCGAGACGGCTCCAGTCACCAGGAAGAAACGTTTCCGTAAGATGGTGACAGATACTTGGCTTTCCTCTAAGTGTACTCCAGATGCCTCTTCCCCTTTCAAATTTTGGGGTCTCTAAGTTGGATACATGGCCAGAGCTTAGCCACTATGCATTGGAGGTGCTGGCTTGCCCTGCTGCCAGTGTATTTATCTGAGCGTGTCTTTAGTGCTGAGGTGGTGTAGTAACAGACCGTCGCATGCGACTATCTCAGAGAATGTAGACCGGCTTACTTTTCTGAACATGAACAAGGCATGGATCTCACCTGGAATTTGCCTGTCCGTTTTCAGATTAAATAACTGTTTGGCAACGTTTTCCATGTCTCCTGTTATGTTCATCTTTCTACCACCTGAACTGTACTCCCTGGGCTTACAACACCGCCATTTGTTGCTCGAGTCGTAGTAATTGGCAGGGGTACTGACTCCTGGCCAGCCTGGTTACAGCACGACAGCTGTTTCCTGGCAGTGTGAACGTCAATTATCCTCCAATAAGTTGTGCTGTCGTGTTGCATTCGGGTTAGCCGACTCTATGGTGCCTGCAGTTTAGGTGATTCCTATGTGTGCTGTGGGATATGTAAATAAAGGCGGTTTCCATTGTGACAATAGGATAAGCACCCACTGTAGGACTGTGTGATTCGGTAACTGCGGACGGCTTGCGTCCTGTCAACTTACATTTTCATGGGTGCGTTCTTCTACCCGTCCGGGGTCCAGTACCGTCAAGTGGTTCTCCCAGTGCCTTTGGCCTAGGTGCCTCCATCTCCGTATCCGATTCCAGCAATGTCTGCTGGTCCTTGGTAGTGCTGTGGGCACAGGTACCTCCTGCTTAGTAACCGTGTCACAGTAACGTCAGCTGGTACTCGGTTGTGACATTGCCTCTTTTCCTTCTGCTACCGTCCGGGGTCCAGTACGTCAAGTGGTTCCCCAGTGCCTTTGCCTAGGTCCTCCATCTGTATCGAGTTTCGCAGTCTGCTGGTCCTTGGTAGTGCTTTGGAGCACAGGTACCTCCGCTTAGTAACCGTGTCACAGTAACGTCAGCTGGTATCGGTTGTGAAAATTGCCTCTTTTCCCTTCTGCTACCCGTCCGGAGTCAGCAAGGGCACTGGTCCTTTTTACTTCCATTGTCTCTTGCTCCATCTGATACCCGTCAGGGTTCCAGAACTCAGTGTTTTTTCGGAAATAGACGACCCTTAAAGACCCCCAAAAAGAGATGACGACAACAAGGACGACGAGCATGAAGCAACCCGCCTGAAACCATCACAAAGAAAAAATAAAAGATACCAAAAAAGAAAATCACCAAAACAGGACAAAGAAGGTTAAGACAAACTAACAAGATACAGAACAAGAGCAGAAGAACAATTAGCAAAAGATCAAAAAACAGAAGAACAGAAGTATAAGACCCAAATGAAGAGCAAAAATATATGCTCTAAATTTAAGCAGAAGAAGACTAAGCAGTGTATGGGGTGATCCCTTCCTCCTGTGGTGCCCTGGAAAATGCCTGCTGCCGCAGGCTAAAATGAAACGGACAAATTTCTGTTGTAATTTAAATTTTTGTGAAAGCAAAACGGAAGATGAACAATTCATACTTTTACAGATAAAGTACAGGATCTCTGTCACAAAAAGAATATGATGAAAATGAAGAGGAAGAAAATGAGAATTTGATTGAAGAAAGATTAATTAGTTTAATATACAATAGAGTAAAGTAAACAAAAACATGAAAAGCAAGAGTTTAGAAGAAGATTAAGGGAAAGGGGAAGATGAAGAATAATTTGATGGAAAGATGATGCTGCTGCTGAGTTTGAAGGAGAAAATGTTGGGATGGCAAAGTTAAAAAGGTGAAGAGCTGGAAGTTGTGAAACATACTATTTCCAAAATAGAAAAAAGGTTAACAACATTGTCAATTTGTTAGTCAATCCAAGTATTTCCAAAAAAAAAATTTTTAATGCTATTCCAATGCATTGGGTTAAACTGTATGCCTTTATTGTCTCCTAACCTCCCCCAATACATTTACTTAGTTTTTTTTTTTTTCCTTCATTAAAATTTAAAACCAACAAGGCAAGAAGGTTTTTTTTTTTAATTTCGAATTTTGTTCCCATAGTTTTACGGGGGACTTCGTATCAAAACGGTATCGACGATATTTAGTGCTTGGCGAAAATTTCGATACGTTATTTTTAGTATCGAGCAATATCGCTAAACTGGTTAGTTCTAGGCTGTGCGAGGGTCTGGCCAAAACGTAGGTACGCTCCCGGCTGCCTTTAGTGTGGGGTTAGTAGGGTACTGAATCCTGTTCCAAACCTCTCTTGTTTTTTTCCTTTTTTTCCCCTGTCTTCGCCCCCAAAATCTAAAGATCCCGGCCCAAACAAAAAAATTTATGATACTCAAAAAAGGGAAAAAAATTTGGTGGAAAAAAAGTTGTGAGTTGTCAGAGATTTTTTTTTTTTTTTTTTTTTTTTTGTTGCATTTTTTTTCCTCTTATCTTGGGTGTGAGGTGGATTTTTTTTTTTTTTCCCCTCAATGGAGTTTGCACGTTGTCTGGCCGTGTGGTCAGTTTCCCCATGGGTTCGGGTATTGCTCCCTTTTTTTAAAAGGGCTGTTGTGGAACCTAGGTTCCATGCCATTTTTGTTTTTGGGGTGATTCTAAATTTCTAAATTTTAAAAAAATAATTTAATTGTTTTTTGCCTTGAAATAAAAAGTCCTCGGAAAAACCCAGCACAGCAGGTTCAAATTGTCCCCCTTTCCTGCGCGGCGACCTCAGGTTGGGGGCTTTTTCCCTGACCCCTGGGGACCTGTTTTGAAAAATGTTGAGCATTTTTTCCCCGGGGGGTTTTTGTACGATGAGCCTAATGTCACTGATCAGCAAAAAAAGCTTTGTTGGAATTAATGGGGCTTGAGGCGCTGGTTTTTTCTGTCAGAGATTCCGTGGGGGGGCGCCCTGCCAAAAATGGAATGACGATGTTTGGGGACCCTTTTTTTAAAGGGGGTCTGTCAGAGAATGAAAAGGATGTTTGGTGGGTTTCCCCCTGCCCCTCCCGGTCCAATGATTCTATGATTAGCGATTAAATTGACGAGTTTGCGTGAGCGTGAGTATGCGTGTATAGTGTTGCCTTGTGAACCAGCTTCTGAACCCATGCAGTGTGATAGAGTGGTTCTGGGGAAAAGCGTTTGAGTTTCGAAAACGCAATGGGTTATGTTTCTACTTGGTGATGCCTTCATGTTTTTTTCGTCCCCAAAGGGGGGACGTTTTGCCGCTCAGTTTCTTGGGTAGGTTCAGACTAAATTTTTGTTGATGTTCCTGTTTCCCCCCTGTCCACTTTTTTGCTCAGGCTTTGTTGATTCGGGAGCAGCTTTAAAACCTGGGGGATTTTTGATTTTGCTAAACGTTGTGGGTTTCCCTTGATACCCCTGGGGAATTTTATTCCCCTAAGGGGATCGATTCCCCCCCTTTGGTGAGAATAAACCTCAGTTTTCTCGGTGATAATGAGGGTTAACCCCTGATCATCAGGGAGTTTGAAATTTTTGGTGCGTAAATCGCATGACATTATTTTACGGGTTTTCCCCCTTGGTTAAAAGTTCATAACCTGTTTTGGTTGGAAAAAATGTGTCTGTAACCAGTTGGGGTGCTTTGGGTTTAAAACCCCAAACTCTGTTTTTTCTGCCCCCCAGGCTAGGATGTTCCCGACTTTTTATGTTTTTCTGATGTGTTTAGCGAAAGTAAATCTGCTCTTTCCCCCCCCTAGGAGCTATGACTGCGATTAAATTTGGGCCCCGGTAGAAATTCCCTAAAGGTCCCCCTTTTTAAAATTGTCGTACCTGAACAGCGCTATGCGGTCTTATTCAAGGAGTCATTGGAGAAGGGTTATCGACCATCCCCTTCCCCCTTGGGTGGTTTTTTTTTTTGTGGCAAAAAGGATGTTCATTGGGGCCCTGATTGATTATCGTCTCTTTAACAATATCACTGTGAAATTCAATACCCCTTCCCCCTTTATTTCTGACCTGTTTTAGGGTGAAAAGTGTTTTTTTTGGGTTTCCAAAACTTGATCAGGGGGGCATAAAAACCCTTTTTCGATTAAGCACGGGGATGAATGGAAGCGGCATTAACACCCCAAAGGGGGATTTTTAGACCCGTGGCCCTTTGGGCTACAAAAGCTCCTTCTGTTTCCCCTCTTCTGAATGACATTTTTCAGGGATTTTGTGGAAAAATTTTTTGATTGTTTTTTTGGATGATATTTTGATTTTTTCCATGACTGGGACTTCATGTATTCTATGTTTTCTGCTTTGTTGTTGAGTGCCCCTTTTTTTTTGGATGTTTTACATGGGGTTTTCCCCTTTTGGTTTGCACCTAGTTACAAAGTCTGGTAGTGCCAGTGGTTTTTTTTCTTTGAATTTAGCTTGCTGCCCCGGGACCCCCTCCCACCAGGTGGTGTTTTAATTCCCCCGCTCCCATTTCCCCCTAAATGAGGCTTTTTTGCAGAGGTGCATTTTCACCCGAAATTCAGATATCACCCCATTAAGGTATGTTCACATTAGGTTAGGGATAAAAAGAATTGAGCCCCTTTACGAGGGGTTTTTGAGCTTTAAAATGTTTGGCCAAGTTTATACTAAGCGTCTAAAAAATTTTTCCCTTAATTCCAAAGCCATATTGCTTTTTAAAATTTCATGTATTTATGTGCTGTTTAGTAGCTTGAGTCAGCCTTTTTTTTTTTTTGGATGTTTTAATGGGGTTTTGCTCCCTTTGGTTTGCCTAGTTCAATTATTTGGAAGTGCCAGTGGTTTTTGTCTTTTGAATGTTAGCTTGCTGCCCCAGCCCGTCCCACCAGGTGGTGATTTTAATTCCCCGCTCCCTACTTTACCAAAAAGCGGCATTACTGGGGTGCTTTTTCACCGAAATTCGATATCAGCCAAAAAAAAGGTTGTTCAATTAGGTTTGGGACTCAAAAGAATTGAGCCCCCCTTGACGATGGTTGTTGATTTTTAAAATTTTTTGGCCAAATGTTTATACTAAGCGTCAAAAATTTTTTTAACCAAAGCAATTGCTAAAAAAATTTTCAGATTTATGTTGTCATTTTTTGTATGCTTGAGTGCACCTTTTTTTTTTTTTTGGTTTTGTTTTAATGAGGGTAGCTCCCTTTGGTTGCACCTATTCCCCTTTAGTCGGAAGTGCCAGTCGGTTTTTGTCTTCCTGTGAAACATGTTCGGGTGTTCAGTTTTGAGGAAAAGTTGTATGTGAAGGGTCAAAGTGCTTTTTGGCGTACAGGGATTATTTCTGGGATTAATTTTCCCCCCATTGTTATTGAAAGGGCCCCCGGTCAGGTTTTCGGGTCTGTGATTGGGTCCAAAACTATTCATTAAAGGTCTTCAAAGATTTTGGGGTTTTTTTCCCAATTTTTTTATGTAAATTTTTTTGGTAATTTCTTTTTATTGTTAAACCATTACTGATTTGCAAAAAGGGTTTGTGTGGTGAAGGGCCCCCAAAGGCGTCTCTGCGTTTCAGGAACTTAACAGAGATTCATTCTGTCCTGTTCTATGGCACCTGATGTTTTCTGCCATTTCAGGTGGAGGTTGATGTTAAATTGGGGAGGTGCCGTTTCCCCCAAAGAGATCCAGAGACTCTAAAAGCCCCTTGTCCCTTTTTTCTCTAAAAAATTTTTCTCAACTGAACGTAATTTTGAGTGGGTAAACGGGATTTTGGCCATGAAGTGGGTTTTTTAAAGTGGAGAATTGGCTGGAGGGAGCCAAACTCAGCTGGGGGGCCCCACGGACCTAAGAATTGGTTTTCGGGGAACAGCCCAAGGTTAATCCTAGACGGCGGGGGGGGCCCTTTTTTTCACATTTTTAAAAATTTTGGGTTTCCTTTTTCCCTGGCAAAAAAATGTTAAGGCGGTGCCCCCCGAGGAGTTTTTTTGGACCTCTGAGTTGTTATCCGCTTTTTTTTTGAAAAAGGGTGTAGTTCTTTCCGCCATCTCCAAATTGAGATGGCTCGGGGAAGGGGGTCAGGAGGATAAACCCGAGCGCTCCCCCATTGGGAAAATTGTTGTCCCAGGCGGGGGAAAAAAAAAAGTTGATGTTGAGATTCATTTTTCCCCCGGTTGGGCCCCGGCACCCCGGGAAATTTTTTTGGTACCGAGACTTGGTTGTCGGTCCTTTTGGGGGCCAAATTTGCTCGTGACGTCAGGGAAATTTGTGCAGCCGCGGGTTTTTCTCTCGCCAAAACCTTGCTTCGCTTAGTGGTTTTTTTATGCCTTGCCGTCCCCCAAAACATGGACCCATATCTTAGGATTTCTTTTCCCCACCTCCCTGTTTCTAAAAGAATGACCGTTTCTGGGTGATTTGTGATGGTTTTCTAAAATGATACATCTTGTGCCATTACCAAAATTCCTTCCCCCTCTAATTGGTTTTCCCTTTTTCCCCTTTGCACGTGTTTTGGTTACACGGTTTTTGAGAACATTGTGTCTGAAGGGGAGTCCAGTTTTTTTCCAGATTTTGGGGACTTTTTGTTTAAACTTGGTTTCAATTGTCTTTCTCCTCGGTTTTCATCCTCAGCCCCAAAGGACAAACTGAAAAAAAAAAACAGACATTTGGGACTTATCTAAGATGTTTGGTTTTGATCAGGTGATGGGTCTCTTTTTTGCCTTTGGCTGAGTTTGTTTTTAAAATAGGGGGAGCTCTGCCACTTTTTTGTCTCCTTTTTTTTGCAATTTTGGGTTTCACCCCGTTTTCTTCAGGACAGACGGGGCTTCTGTTGTCCCCGGGGTTGACTCTGTTGGGAGCGTATGCAGCGATTTGGGACAGGTAGTGGAGAGGTTGTCCCTCTCTCAGGGGGGGGGCCCACGGTTTGCCAACCCCGGCATAGGCTGATGGTCCCCGGGGTTTGAAGGGGGAACTTGGGGTTTGGTTGTCTCAAAAAATTCCCATGAGAGTTGCATTCCTAAGTTTAAACCCCGGTTCATTGGACCTTTAAATCATGGAGATTCTTAATCCTGTTTCCTTTGTTTTTCTTCCGGGAAAATTTTAAAATCCAAAAATGTTCCCAAGTCCTTATTGAAGAGGTTTGTCGAGCCGTGGTTCCTTGGGGGGCCCCTGACCCCCTTTTGGTTGAGGGCAATCGGGGATGTGGTTTTGAAAAAAATTTAATTCGTTTTCTAGACGGAAACTCCAGTATTTTTGGGTTAAAAGGAGGGTTATGGTCAGGAGGCAATTCTTGGGGTTTGCTTCGGACATCCATGTAGGAGACTCTCCCCGGTTCACAGGCTCATCCTGACCGACCTGGTTGCTAAATGGGTTTCGGTGACCCTCCTCAAGGGGGGGTACTGTTGTGAATGTGTAGAAATGAATTCTGAGCGAAGCCCCCCCTGGTGGTTCAAAAAGTACTGAATATCCAATGAAGATTGTGAAGATTGGGATCAGGGTTACGACTGGTCTTAATTTTAAGGGAGGTTCCCTCCATCGGGTTGCGGTGATCAATTGTTTGGTCTCATCTTTGATTCTGTTCATTTGTAGCTTGCGTTTTGGCCTGCTCTTTCTGTAACAGATGGCATTTTTTCTTTTATTTTTTTTGGCTTACTTTTGATTTTGCCCTGCATTCTGTGGGGGTTGCGGGTCCCCCCCGGGGATTGTGCTCCTCTGTTTAGTTCGGCCCTGGTGTTTGTTCATTTTCCTTTTCCCGTTTTTTCAGTGGCTGTGTTTTGTTTTTTTTTACACGAGAACTAATTTGGTGGTAGAGGTGTGTAATCTCAGGGTTTTTGTATTTTGTAGAGTTTGGGCTTTTGGGTTTTTGTCACGCGTCTGAGATGTTAAAAATTAATGTCAGTAATCTATCAAATGGACAAATTTATATAACATTAAATAGGGAACTTAACATGTTATTGCATAGTATTACCCGACATAATATCCTGTGGGTCAATAGAACCTTTTTAGCTGTCTCTGGAGAGGTGGACCGGGGGGTTTTGCTGACCCTAAATGGGGTCCTGATAGCCCTCTACCTGGAGGACTGTTAAAAGGTACAGAGGTCCGGCCCCAGCGTAACCCTGTCTCCTATAAATTCCCCGGGCCACTGTATTGCCCTTTGAAAGGGCCCTGATTCCCCCATGGAATGGGAAAGGGAAAAGGTTTAAAAAACGTATAGACAAAAGGACAGACAGGGGATAAAAATAAATTCTGTCTTGATACAACTTAAAAAAACAGAGGGAAAACCAAAGGTCTAGGAGATAAAATATAAGCAAGGGGAGGAGAAACAACAAAAAAGGGTCTTAGCTTAAGTTTCTCAGAAAAGATCCTATCGCAGTCTGTTGAATGCTTTCACCGGCATCTAACCCGCAACTGGCAGTTATAAGGAAACTAATTTTGAAAATAACAAAAGAGCCCGGGTAGGCTGGACTGTCTTAGCAAAGAGTAGGTAAAATTAAATCCCCCTTACCAAAAAAACAAAGAAAAAAGCAATCAGCTGCGAGAAATCAGAATGTGCAATTGGACAATTTCGTGGCGATGCACCCCCGACAGTACCCCCCCCTT
>JARQOD010000006.1:417748958-417789199 GCA_033576555.1 Oophaga sylvatica | reverse complement strand
GGCTGGCAAGGTCCATTGATATTGGATCCTTACCAGCCTGAAAAACCAGGCCTCAGCGGTCTGCTTCATCTGGCTGGTTAACAAAAATAGGGGGGACCCCACGCCAATTTTTTTCGAGGGGATCCCTATTTTTGTTAATCAGCCAAGATATGCAGACTGCTGTGGCCTGGTATTATCAGGCTGGCAAGGTCCATGGATCTTGGCTCCTTAACAGCCTGAAAATCCAGGCCTCAGCGGTCTGCTTCATATGGCTGGTTAACAAAAATAGGGGGGACCCCACGCCATTTTTTTTTCGAAGGGAACCCCTATTTTTGTTAATCAGTTCCCTCTGACGTCACTGATTGTGTCCCTGGCTGACCTGAAGTGAAAGTGGAAAGCAATCAATTAAGCTTTCCACTTAAGGGCCCGTCTCACATAGCGATATCGCTACCGAGATCGCTGCTGAGTCACTAGTTTTGTGACGCAGCAGCGAGCTCACCAGCGATATCGCTGTGTGTGACATTCAGCGACGATCAGCCCCCCTGCCGGGTATCGCTGATTGTCGCTGAAATGTCAGGACCTTTTTTTGATCGCTGGTTTCCCGCTGACAGGCACGCATCGCTGCGTGTGACAGGCGGGAGACCAGCGATCCGCTGGTAACCAAGGTACACAGCAGGTTTCCAAGCGCTGCGCGGTGCCTGGAAACCCGCTGTGTACCTTGGATACCAGCTCCCCTGCATCAGGGCGCTAGTATCCAAGGTACACAGCGGGTTTCTAGGCACAGCCCCGCGCCTGGAAACCCACTGTGTACCTTGGTTACCAGCGGATTGCTGGTCTCCCGCCTGTCACACGCAGCGATGCGTGCCTGTCAGCGGGAAACCAGCGATCAAAAAAAGGTCCTGACATTTCAGCGACGATCAGCGATACCCGGCAGGGGGGCTGATCGTCGCTGAATGTCACACACAGCGATATCGCTGGTGAGCTCGCTGCTGCGTCACAAAACTAGTGACTCAGCAGCGATCACGGTAGCGATATCACTATGTGAGACGGGCCCTTAAGCGATGTTACTCGCAGTGTCGCTGTCCCAGATCGCTGCCTGAGCTGCCTGTTTGGCAGCTCAGCAGCGATCATGTAGCGATACACCAGCGATCCTGACAAGTGCATATCGTTGTCGGGATCGCTGGTGTATCGTTATGTGAGACCCAGCCTTTACTCTCCTGTCAGCCAGGAGAGGAACTCATTCATTTGGGGGTTTACTGTGAGGCTGCAGCATTAGCTGCGGTCCCTGCAGTAAACATTAACCCTTTCTGAAGGATTACACCGTGGGACCTGACTGTGCATGGGATAGGTAAGAATAATTTTGCTTTTTTATTTTATTTTTATTACAGGAAATGGTTTTTGCAGTAAAATAAAAGATGGTCAAAAACATGTGTCTTTATTTCATTAAAATGATTTTTAATTAAAGTGTGTGTGTTTTATTTTTATTTCATGCAATAGGATTAATAATTGATAGTTGTCTAATTGACAGCTCTCAATTATTAACCTGGCTTAAAGTGACCTTTCAATTGCAAGGTCATTTTAACCCCTTATTAACCCATTCGCCACCGCTACAGGGCAATGGGAATAGACGGGCAAAGTGCCAGAAAGGGCAAATCTAATTAGAGATTTGCCCTTTCTGGGGTGTCTGGGGGCAGATGTTAGTAGCCAGGGGGGGGGCAAAAATAATGGTCCCTCTCTGGGCTATTATTATCTGCCCCCACTCACTGGCTTTGTCTGTCTGGTTGCGAAAATAGGGCGGGAGCCCACGCATTTTTTTTCAGCAATTTTACACCTCAATATATATATATACATGTTATTGAATTTGTGACACATATATATATATATATATATATATTTATATTTATAGTTCATACACTTCTACATAGTATAATAGCCGCTAATTCAATTGACGGCTTTTGTGAAAATGCAGAACCCGACATGAAATGACACTTGGTGTACATAGGGTTAACCATGTCTTTTCATGTCCTTTGCTATCTAATTTGCACAAACAATTACATCAGTCTATGTGTGCAAAATTTCACACCTGTAGGGGTTAATTAAAGGTGTAAATTCGTAGCAAAAAAGTCCGTTTTTTTTACAACGAATTTACACCTTTAATTAACCCCTACAGGTGTGAAATTTTGCACACATAGACTGATGTAATTGTTTGTGCAAATCAGATAGCAAACAACATGAAAAGACATGGTTAACCCTATGTACACCAAGTGTCATTTCATGTCGGGTGCTTCTGTCTTTTCACAGAAGCCGGCTTTACCCGGCAATTGAATCAGAGGATATTTTACTATGTAGAAGTGTATAAACTATACATATATGTATATATACATGTCACAATGACATGTATATATACATATATGTATTCTATGTGTGTATATTTAGTGTTTACAAGGAAAGAATGGGGTTTTTTTTAGTTACGATATTTTGTTCCCATAGACTTACATTGGATTTCCGGTATCGGTATCGGGTATCGCCGATATTTTAATGGTATCGGCGATACCATTCCGATTCCGATACTTTTGGATATCGGAAAGTATCGCTCAACTCTAGTAATTATATATTATTATATGATATATTCTGTTAATCCAGATTCAATACCTCAGAGGGTTGCTGTGCCTTGATGTGCCACACTGTCTCTATGTGCTTGAGTCAAAGAGTTTTCAGTTTGCCGTAGCTGCAGAAAAGTTTGCACCCTTGTGTTAAAAGCTTCAAATAGTTTCTTCCTGGATCTATTTAATTAAAAGAAAACAATGATCCTGTGGAATCCCAAGGGTGGGGGCACATTTCAGGAGGGGAGAGACTTTTACTTCATCCCTCAGAACACCCCTCCACATTTTCTGTCTTTCCTGTCCTTTCTAAATGTAGTGCAACCCTATATGTTTGTCATCCAGTCATGGCTTTTGTCCAGCCAGGTTTCTGTAATGACCACCACATCGTATCTTTTGGCTGACATAAGAGTCTCCAGTTCATTCATTTTGTTTTCAAGACTTCTTGCGTTTTGGGTCATAACAGGCAGGCAAGTCGTGAACACTTTTGATCTGGCTTCTGAGTTTGGGCTACCTCTGGTGGTTGCTGCTGGTAACGGAGCTGGTCTGGCTGACAGAAGTCAATCACCTGAAGAGGATGATTGGAGGTCAGGTGTTACAGACTGGAGAGATTTAAGTGAGCAGCCTTCCCTTAGTTGTTGCCGGTGACTTGGTTTTCTTCCTGAGCATTCTTGAAGTCTGCTTGCTCCCTGCTTTGTCCTGCATCTTTCAGATAAGTTATTTGTCTGTTTTACGCTGTGGAATTTTTTCCCTTTTTGCTTTTCTCTCTTCTCTGCCTTGCTGGTGTGAGTTCAGCTGGGTCCCCTGCTGGGACCTGTGCTGGACTCTGTTTTCCTTTGCCATAGCTTATTTCAGTCTTTTCTGTATTTCTAGTCCCCTGTTATTTCAGTATCTGTTGTTTTGCATCCAGTTCACACCAGAGTTCTGATTTAGTGGGAGAGAGGTCGTGTGGCCTCAGTATTTTTGCATATCAGACGTGTTGGAAATTTTCTTTGGGTTTTTGCGGGATTGCAGACAGTATCCTTTCCTGTCCTGTTCTATCCAGACAGTTCAGGCCCCAGCATTTGCTTACTCTATTTTCTGCCTGTATTTTGTACTTCATCTGTCTCACCAGCAATATATGTTTGGGGGCTATCTATTCCTTTGGGGCTCTACTTCGGGGCAGTTTAGCTTTCCCCTTTCTCTCTTTAGGCTTAGTTAACTCTTTGGCTGTGTCGAGGCGTCTATGGCATCGTAGGTATGTCCCACGGCTAATTCTAGTTGTGTTGTCAGTTTAGGGATCTGCAATCCGCTAAGTTACCCATATCTCTGGGTGTCTGGTTGCCTAGCCTATTTCTCTACTATACTCCTCGGTTACCGAATCATAATACAGGCGCTTTCGCCTGTCAACAGAAAGTACTGACAGGTTCACTCTGGTAACAATGAGCAAAGCTCGGAATAGACTCAACTTTTCCATGCCAGATGACAACTGCACATAAAGTGTTTTTAATGTTCAATATTTGAATGAGGCCCACCAGATGTTATCTTCTGGGGTCTCTGGATGACTGGATGAGCTTACTTTTATTTTTTCCTAGCTTTGCACTTTGTGCAAAGCCCTTATGAATGTAGAAGTACCACAACTACACTTTCTTAATTTTTTTATGATGCACTCCAATTGGAGCTTTCAAGGGTGTATGGATGACCCTGCTTGTAATTATTGTCAGGTTTTGCACTGTGAATATTTCTGTCTGATTGACTGAATATGCATGTATGATGTACTGTGGGGAAAAAAGTATTTAGTGATCCACCAATTGTACAAGTTCTCCCACTTAAAAAGATGAGAGAGGCCTGTAATTTACATCATAGGTAGACCACAACTATGAATAACAAAATGAGAAAACAAATCCAGAAAATCACCTTGTCTGATTTGGCAAGATTTATTTGGCAAATTATGGTGGAAAACAAGTATTTGGTCATTAACAAAAGTTCATCTCAATATTTTGTTATATATCCTTGGTTGGCAATTACAGAGGTCAAATGTTTTCTGTTAATAGATAAACTTGACACTCAACTTTAGAAGATAAATTCCAGCTTTATTGCAGTCAAAGTACAGATGGAAACGTTTCGGTCCAACAGGGACCTTCGTCAATCCGACTGCTTGTGATGAGGGAATAGTATGAATGAAAAGGCAGCTTGCCTTAAAGGGAGAAAATTCCTCTTATGGTTTTATTATTAGTGTTCCTGAGTAACTATCCCTAGTTGGACACCGCGTCAGACAGGAGAGACAAGCGCTTCTATCCTAACCTGCGCTGGTATACTAAGAGCCATCCTGGCCCTCTCATCTACATTTGGATCTCATTTGAGACAATGCCCCAACTAGGGATAGTTACTCAGGAACACTAATAATAAAACCATAAGAGGAATTTTCTCCCTTTAAGGCAAGCTGCCTTTTCATTCATACTATTCCCTCATCACAAGCAGTCGGATTGACGAAGGTCCCTGTTGGACCGAAACGTTTCCATCTGTACTTTGACTGCAATAAAGCTGGAATTTATCTTCTAAAGTTGAGTGCCAAGTTTATCTATTCACGATATTTTGGTTGGGAAACCTAGTTGTGCACCATCACGGTAGTGCTACGATATACTTTCACTAAATGTTTTCTGTAAGTCTTCACAAGATTGGCACACACTGTTGGTGGTATGTTGGCCCATTCCTCAATGCAAATCTCCTCTGGAGCAGTGATGTTTTGGGCCTGTCACTGAGCAACACGGACTTTCAAATCCTTCCAAAGGTTTTCTATGGGGTTGAGATCTGGAGACTGGCTACTCCACTCCAGAACCTTCATATGCTTCTTACGAAGCCACTCCTTCTTTGCCCTGGTGGTGTGCTTAAGATCATTATCATGCTGAAAGACCCATCCATGTTTCATCTTCAATGCCCTTGCTGATGGAAGGAGGTTTGCACTCAAAATCTCACGATACATGGCCCCATTCATTCTTTCATGTACACGGATCAGTCGTCCTGGTCCCTTTGCAGTGAAACAGCCCCAAAGCATGATGTTGCCACCGCCATGCTTCACAGTAGGTATGGTGTTCTTTGGACGCAACTCAACATTCTGTCTCCTCCAAACACGACGAGTTTTGTTTCTACCAAACTGTTTTACTTTGGTTTCATCAGACCATATTACATTCTCCCAATACTCTTCTGGATAATCCAAATGTTCTCTGGCAAACTTCAGACTGGACCAAATATGTAACGGCTTAAGCAGGGGACACATCTGGCACTGCAGGATCTGAGTCCCTGGCGGCGTAGTGTGTTACTGATGTTAGCCTTTGTTATGGTGGTCCCAGCTCTATGCAGGTCATTCACTAGGTCCTCCGTGTAGTTCTGGGATTTTTGCTCACCATTCTTGTGATCATTCTGACCCCACGGGGTGAGATCTTGCATGGAGCCCCAGATCGAGAGAGATTATCAGAGGTCTTGTATGTCTTCCATTTTCGTATTATTGCTCCCACAGTTGATTTGCTGCTTGCCTATTGTAGATTCAGTCTTCCCAGCCTTGTGCAGGGCTACAATTTTATTTCTGGTGTCCTTTGACAGCTCTTTGGTCTTCACTATAGTGGAGTTTGGAGTGTGACTGTTTGAGGTTGTGGACAGATGTCTTCTATACTGATAACAAGTTCAAACAGGTGCCATTACTACAGGTAATGAGTAAAGGACAGAGGAGCCTCTTAAAGAAGAAGTTACAGGTCTGTGAGAGCCAGAAATCTTGCATGTTTTTAGATGATCACTTATTTTCCACCATAATTTGCAAAATAAATCTTACCAAACCAGACAAGGTGATTTTCTGGATTTGTTTTCTCATTTTGACTCTCATAGTTGTGGTCTACTTTTGATGTCAATTACAGGCCTTCTCATTTTCTAAGTGGGAGAACTTCAACAATTGGTGACTGAGTAAATACTTTTTTCCTCCACTGTATATATCAGTGTGTCTGACTGTATATATTTATGTACTTTTGTGGATTTGTCTTTAAATCTGTGCATTGTATGTGTGCACGTATGCGTGTGTGTGCATGTCTGCGTATTGTGTGTGTGCATGTCTGCGTGTGTGTGCATGTCTGCGTATTGTGTGCGCCTATATGCATATTGTGTGTGTGCATGTCTGCGTATTGTGTGTGCGCATGTCTGTGTGTGTGCGCATGTCTGTGTGTGTGCGCATGTCTGCGTATTGTATATGTGTGCATGTCTGCGTTTTGTGTGTGTGTATGTTTGCATATTGTGTGTATGTCTGCGCATTGTATGTGTGTATGTCTGCGTATTGTATGTGTGCATGGCTGCGTATTGTGCGTGTGTACATGTCTGTGTATTGTGTGTGTGTGCGCGCATGTCTGTGTATTGTATGTGTGGGCATGTCTGCGTGTTGTGTGTGTGCTCACTCATCTCAACTCATAACTTAATCTCTAAATGAAATTTTCCTAAATTTATCAACACAATAAAATAGTCAAATCTTTCCATTAATATACAAATATAAGAAAAAACAATAAAAAATTATATTTAACTAATGACATTCCCTCAAATTACTTTTATTCAAAAATTTGAACGGCTAGAGTTTAAACAAAAACAATCCTTTTTAATGAACACATAAAAACTTGTTTTATGCCAGTAATTTGGCCGTTTATTGAAAAATGCTATTACTATACCTTTGAAGACTGAATGAAATCTTCTGTAACTGTCCAGATATTATAAAAACTAGAATTATTGTCTTTTTTACTGCAACCTCCATTACTGACACCAAAAAAGCTGTGCTATTTAGAGCATAATTGATTTCTGTTATTTTTTTGACTGCAACGTTCATTACATGTGATCTAATTTTACTTTACAAAGCTAAAAAAATAATTAGAATGAGAAGAATTTCTGGAATTTTAAGCTCTGCTAATAAAGGACAATTGTTAGATAATTTTGAAAACGATATTAACCCCTTAACCCCCAAGGGTGGTTTGCACGTTAATGACCGGGCCAATTTTTACAATTCTGACCACTGTCTCTTTATGAGGTTATAACTCTGGATCGCGTCAACGGATCTTCGCGATTCTGAGACTGTTTTCTCGTGACATATTGTACTTCACGTTAGTGGTAAAATTTCTTCCATATAACTTGCGTTTATTTTTGAAAAAAACGCAAATATGGCGAAAATTTTTAAAATTTTGCAATTTTCAAACTTTGAATTTTTATTCCTTTAAAACAGAGAAATATGTCACATAAAATAGTTAAGAAATAACATTTCCCACATGTCTACTTTACATCAGCACAATTTTGGAACCAAAATTTTTTTTTGTTAGGAAGTTATAAGGGTTAAAAGTTGACCAGCGATTTCTCATTTTTACAACAAAATTTACAAAGCCATTTTTTTTAGGGACCACCTCTCATTTGAAGTCACTTTGAGGGGTCTATATGGCAGAAAATACCCAAAAGTGACACCATTCTAAAAACTGCACCCCTCAAGGTACTCAAAACCACATTCAAGAAGATTATTAACCCTTCAGGTGCTTCACAGGAACTAAAGCAACGTGGAAGGAAAAAATGAATATTTAACTTTTTAGCCACAAAAATGATCTTTTACAAACTTTTTTTTTATTTCACAAGGGTAAAAGGAGAAAATGGACAGATAAGGTTGTTATGCAATTTCTCCTGAGTACGCCAATACCCAATATGTGGGGGAAAACCACTGTTTGGGCACACGGCAGAGCTCGTAAGGGAAGGAGCGCTGTTTGACTTTTTCAAACTAAAATTGGCTGGAATTGAGATTGGACGCCATGTCGTGTTTGGAGAGCCCCTGATGCGCCTAAACAGTGGAAACCCCACAAGTGACACCATTTTGGAAACTAGACCCCCTAAGGTACTTATCTAGATCTGTTGTGAGCACTTTAAACCCCCAAGTGTTTCACAAAAGCTTATAATGCCTGGGTGTGAAAAAAAAAAAAAACAATTTTCCACAAAAATGATTTTTTAGTCCCAAATTTTTGAATTTTCCCAAGGAAATTGGACCCCAAAAGTTGTTGTCCAATTTGTCCTGAGTACGCTGATACCCCATATGTGGGGGGGGGGAAACTGTTTGGGTGCACGGCAGGGCTTGTAAAGGAAGTAGTAACATTTTGGAATGCAGACGTTGATGGGGGTCATGTTCCGTTTGCAGTGCCCCAGATGAGCCTAAATAGTGGAAACCCCCACAAGTGACCCCATTTTGGAAACTAGACCCCCTAAGGAACTTATCTAGATCTTTGGTGAGCACTTTGAACCCCAAGTGCTTCACACAAGTTTATAATGCCCGGGCATGAAAATAAAAAATCCTATTTTTTTCCCACAAAAATTATCTTTTAGTCACTAATTTTTTATTTTCCCAAGGGTAACAGGAGAAATTGGACCACATACGTTGTTGTCCAATTTGTCCTGAGTACGCTGATACCCCATATGTGGGGGGGAAGCACTGTTTGGGCTCACGGCAGAGCTCGGAATGGAAGGAGCACCATTTGACTTTTTCCAACCAAAATTGGCTGGAATTGAGATTGGATGCCATGTTGCATTTGGAGAGCCCCTGATGTGCCTAAACAGTGGAAACCCCCCACAAATGACCCCATTTGGGAAACTAGACCCCCTAAGGAACTTTTCTAGATCTTTGGTGAGCAATTTGAACCCTCAAGTGCTTCACACAAGTTTATAACGTAGAGCCGTAAAATTTAAAAATCATATTTTTTCCACAAAAATGATCTTTTCACCCCAATTTTTATTTTTCCAAGGGTAACAAGACTCCAAAAGTTATTGTGCAATTTGTCCTGAGTGCGCTGATACCCCATATGTGGGGGTAAACCACTGTTTGGGTGAATGGCAGAGTTTGGAAGGGAAGGAGCGCCGTCTGACTTTTTCAACGCAGAATTGGCTGGACGCCATGTCGTGTTTGGAGAGCTCCTGATCTGCCTAAACAGTGGAAACCCCATAAATGACACCATTTTGGAAACTAGACCCCTCAAGGAACTTATCTAGATGTGTGGTGAGCACTTTGAACCCGAAGTGCTTCACAGAAGTTTATAACGTACAGCCGTTAAAAATAAAAAAATCCTTTTTTTTTTTACAAAAATGATTTTTTCGCCCCCAATATTTTATTTTCACAAGGGTAACAGGAGAAATTGGACCCCAAAAGTTGTTGTCCAATTTGTCCTGAGTACGCTGATACCCAATATGTGGGAGAAAACTACTGTATGAGCGCACGTCAGGGCTCGGAAGGGAAGTAGTGACGTTTTGGATTGCAGACTTTGATGGAATGGTCTGAGGGCGTCATGTCGCATTTGGAGAGCCCCTGATGCGCCTAAACAGTGGAAACCCCCCACAAGTGACCCCATTTTGGAAAATAGACCCCACAAGGAACTTGTCTAGATGTGTGGTGAGCACTTTGAACCCCGAAGTGCTTCACAGAAGTTTATAACGCACAGCCGTAAAAATAAAAAATCTTTTTTTTTTTTTGCAAAAATGATTTTTTTGCCCCAATATTTTATTTTTACAAGGGTAACAGGAGAAATTGGACCCCAAAAGTTGTTGTCCAATTTGTCCTGAGTACGCTGATATCCAATATGTGGGAGAAAATACCGTATGGGTACACGTTGGGGCTCGGAAGGGAAGTAGTGACGTTTTGGATTGAAGACTTTGATGGAATGGTCTGGGGGCGTCATGTCGCATTTGGAGAGCCCCTGATGCGCCTAAACAGTGGAAATCCCCAACAAGTGACCCCATTTTGGAAAATAGACCCCACAAGGAACTTATCTAGATGTGTGGTGAGCGCTATGAAGCCCCAAGTGCTTCACAGAAGTTTATAATGTACAGCCGTTAAAAACAAAAAAAATAATTTTTTTTGTACAAAAATGATATTTTCGCCCCCAGTTTTTTATTTTCCCAAGGGTAACAGAAGAAATAGGACAAATTGCACAATAACTCTTGGGGTCCAGAGTACGCTGATACCCCATATGTGGGGATAAACTACTGTTTGGACGCATGGCAGAGCTGAGAAGTGAAGGAACACCGTTTGACTTTTTCAACGCAGAATTGGCTGGAATTGAGATCAGACGCCATGTCACATTTGGAGAGCCCCTGATGTGCCTAAACAGCGGAAACCCCCCAATTCTAACTCCAACCCTAACCCCAACACACCCCTAACCCTAGTCCCAACCCTAACCACAAACCTAACCCTAACACACCCCTAATCCCAACCCTAACCCTAATCCTAACTTTAGCGCCAACCCTAACCCTAACTTTAGCCGCAACCCTAACCCTAACCCTAATGGGAAAATGGAAATAAATACTTTTTTTTAATTTTATTATTTTTCCCTTACTAAGGGGGTGATAAAGGGGGGTTTGATTTACTATTTATAGCGGGTTTTTATGATTGGCAGCTGTCACGCTAAAAGACGCTTTTTATTGCAAAAATAGTTTTTGCATCATCACATTTTGAGAGCTATAATTTTTGCATATTTTGGCCCACAGAGTCATGTGAGGACTTATTTTTTGCGGGACGAGTTGACGTTTTTATTGGTACCATTTTTGAGCATGTGACATTTTTTGATCGCTTTTTATTTCGATTTTTGGGAGGTTAGAATGAACAAAAATCAGCAATTCATGAATTTCTTTTGGGGGAGGCGTTCATACCGTTCCGCGTGTGGTAAAATTGATAAAGCAGTTTTATTCTTCGGCTCAGTACGATTACGGCGATACCTCATTTATATCATTTTTTCATGTTTTGGCGCTTTTATAGAATAAAAACAATTTTATATAAAAATAATTATTTTTGCATCGCTTTATTCTGCGAGCTATAACTTTTTTATTTTTTCGCTGATGATGCTGTATGACGGCTTGTTTTTTGCGGGACAAGATGACGTATTCAGCGGTACCATGTTTTTTGTATCGGTCTTTTTGATCGCGAGTTATTCCACTTTTTGTTCGGCGGTATGATGATAAAGCATTGATTTTTTGCTTCGTTTTTTTTTTTTTTTTTTAAGGGGTTTACTAAAGGGGTTAACTAGTGGGACAGTTTTATAGGGGGGGTCGTTACGGACGCGGCGATACCAAATATGTGTACTTTTATTGCTTTTTTTTTTTTTATTTACAGGAAGAAGTGAATTTATTGGGGAATATTTTTTTTTTTTTTAATTTATTTTGGATTTTTTTTTTAAAACATGTTTATTTTTATTTTTTTTAACTTTTTTACTTTGTCCCAGGGTGGGACATCACTGTATTTTGTCAGATCGCTGTGTGACAGTGTGCACAGCACTCTGTCACACCAGCGATCGCACAGGCATAGATGCAGGCTTCTCAGTGCCTGCTCTCGGCAGGCACTGAGGTAGCCGCCTCCCTCCAGGACCCCGGCGCCATCTTGGATCCGGGTCCTGGGAGGGAGGAAGCCCTCAGAACAGCGCGATCACATCGCGCTGCTCTGAGGGTCTCAGGGGGGCGCGCAGGGAGCCCCCACCCTGCGCGATCCTCCCCTGTGCCCCCAGTACACCGCGATCATGTTTGATCGCGGTGTGCAAGGGGTTAATGTGCCGGGAGCGGTCCGTGACCGCTCCTGACACACAGTCATGGGTGTCAGCTGTGATAATCAGCTGACACCCGGCCGCGATCGGCTGCGCTCCCCCCGGGAGCGCGTCCGATCGCACGAGACGTACTATCCCGTCCATGGTCATACGGGCCCAGGTACCATGGACGGGATAGTACGTCCGATGGCAGTAAGGGGTTAAAAAAACACACTTGAAAAAATATTAAAGGGAATTTTTTTGTTTTTAAAAAGTCTGCCATATTGAAAAAATATTACATCTTTTGTCTGTATAAATATACACTGTTCAAAAAAATAAAGGGAACACTTAAACAACAGAATATAACTCCAAGTAAATCAAACTTCTGTGAAATCAAACTGTCCACTTAGAAAGCAACACTGATTGACAATCAATTTCACATGGTGTTGTGCAAATCGAATAGACGACAGATGCAAATTATTTACAATTATCAAGATACACTCAATAAAGGAGTGGTTCTGCAGGTGGGGACCACAGACCACATCTCAGTACCAATGCTTTCTGGCTGATGTTTTGGTCACTTTTGAAAGTTGGTTGTGATTTCACACTTGTGGCAGCATGAGACGGACACTATTGAAGAAATTTTACCACTATTATGAAGTACAAAATGTCAAAAAACATTCTCAGAATCAGTTGGTCCCGATGAAGCGCTCCAGAGTTATTACAACATACACTGACATTGGTCAGAATTATAAAATTCGGCCTGGTTATGAAGGTGGAAACAAGCTTGGGTGGTGAAGGAGTTAACATAGGTCATTCCTCACAGGATATTTTTTGGGGGTGTTCAGTGTGGTTGGGGGGGGGTCATCTTTTTAGATCTGCACCAGATATATCCCAATACAAACTCTGTGCTCCTTTCATTTAGTTCCTCTGAGGCTGTATAACACTCTAAAAATAATTTATGTAGCATCACATACATGATAAAATATGACATGTTTAGCATCAGGGTCATGTGGCAGTACGGCTGTGGATGCTCTATTAGAAATATTTTAAATATGAATTCTAAATATTGTTGTATATATGAAGACATACATTCCCTGCACCATTTTTACGCCACATTCTGACCCATCAAAAGTGGGAGAGAATATTACTGTATAGTGTGATACCAACACGAAAGGTAGTGACAAATTGAAAATTAATAGGAAAGGGACATGTATTGTGGTACTTCCCAACTTTTTAAGAAGCAGATAAGGATATGTATTGCACCACTTACACTGTTATTTTGCTCCTACTGAAGCACTCATTGAGCTGATTACACTCAGCTCAGTGTATTCTGGATGCAAGGCTGAGTGGGTCGCATAATGCCCTCACTCAGCAATGCATCCAGATGTAGCTCAGTTTGAGCACGTCGTGAAACATATGGATTATTGGCGAACAGGTGAGGAATACTGTGATTTTTGTTTTTATTTTTACGTTAATAAATTAATATAAGAGGGTCGGGGTGTAATTATTTCAATTAAAGGACTTTTTCCTACGTTTATTACGGAGTTAGTAATAGGGGTGTCTCTCCATTACTAACCCTTGGGCTTGAGGTCACCGAACAAAAAACAGCTAACATCAACTCCAAAACTCTTACCCCACTTGCCACCATACCAGGGCAAGTGGTAAGAGCCGTGCAAAGTGCCTCCTTAAAGTATGATGGCCCCTGCAAACCCACACACAGTACATTGCCCACCACAATCTCCCACTTAGTATGATGGTCTCACACACAATATGATGGCCCCACAGCACCCTGCTGGCCCAGTATGAGAACTTTCACATTTCCTCACACACAGCACAGCATCGTGGCCTCCACAGTCAACCACAGAAAATGATGGCACACACTATCTATTTGTACAGGATGATGTCACTACAGGCCATCCACACCCTATGATGGCCACAAAACTCACACATTATATGTATGATACAGCATCATGGCTGCCTACAGCCTCCACATACTTAGTATTATGGCTTCCACAGCCTCAGATAACCCAGTATGATGACTCCCACACACAATATGATGTCCCTGAAGCACCAACACACAGATCAACAGTCCCCACTTCCCTCCTGACACAGATTGATGGCCCCAACAACAGTCTAAATACAGTCCCTTGGCTCCCATGGCTTGCCTCTCACACACAGTATTATAGCCTCAACAACACCCCACCATACAGCATCATGGCACATAACAGCCCTCCACACACTGTATGATGCCCCCTCAGTTACACCCAAAATAAGTGACAATGTGGAAAAAAATACTCACCTAACTCCTCTCCTTTCATGTGCTGCTCCAGTTTACGGCTGCTTGTTACATTATGCTTTTCAAATTAATCTGCATCATGCGGATGAAGATATTATTAAGACAGAATTAAGACACCTGGTACGGGGGATTCGGTATCACTCAACAACAGGTTCCAAGTGTCATGTGCCCTAGAGCTGCCGTGTAGTCTACTGCTACTAGTGGTAAGCCAATACCTGTGGTAAATATAAATTATTTCATTTATATTAAGATCAGACCCCTTATTATACCCCAAAAATATATGGGGAACTTGGTGTTTTTTTTTTTAATGATAGTACAGAAAGGGGTCCATCAACCTGTTCTTGCTCTTCTGACTGGCAAGACATAGACAATAGAAAGTCCTTTAGGGCAGTCTTAATGACAGGCAAGCTGTAACTTCTCCGTTCCGCTCTTGACAGAGTCCAATAGCTGTCCATGGAATCCATCTGGCTCCTTCCAGTCAGCTCTGCTGTGCTGCAAGGATTCACAAGTCTGTAGTCGCATAGAGTAACTGCAGAATTTCGAGGCAAGCCTGGACAATCCCTTTGAAAAAATCAAAACAAAAAACAGTATCTTTCTTTCAAAAACAGCCCCAAACCTTTCTACAGATTGTACTGCACATGGTAGCCTAGATCAGCCCTATCCACATAAAGCTGAGCTGCAAAATCAGCATTTTGTGGAAGAAAGCTGATATGTTTTTTTTTACATCCAGGACAGTTTCTTCAAGCAACATTTAATGCTAACTAAAATAAATAGGGCTGATTAAAATGATTTTCCGGACTCTTGTCCAGTGGCTACATCGGTAGACCATGACTAGAGCCCTGCGATCCTCCTCCTGCATGCTGGCATCTCGGTACTTTGTCTGAATATTAGGCCAGTGTAATGTCATGCATGTGCCGTGACACAACAATAACCTACTAATCAAATAAGTAGTCGGGGAAGCCGGTAGGTATTAGGAGATGGTGGCAGCCATGGATTACAAACGTGGTTGCTGGACCAGGGTCCTGCAAATCTTTTTTCTCAACTCTAAAAGTAAACAATTCAAATTTGTTTCCTAGTTTTTATTACCTGCAGCTAGGCATGAAATTCTATAAAAAAATTGTCTGTCTTTTTTAAAGTCCCTTTCACAGAGTTTATAATTGCCAGGAGTAAATAAAAGTCTGTGCTCCTTTCATATATTAAAAGTACCCGCAGCATTATGCCATTTCCAATACAGAACCAAAATGTACTATCAATTGCCCACATTAAACAATTTTATGATTTTATTAATATATGTTTTGTTAGCTTAGTCTCTTTCCCGCATGCAAAACTACTATTGAAATATTTATTTCAGCTTTTATTAAAGGCAGACTATTGTTTCCCAGGACTTCAGGCGAACACAGCACACTGCTACAGTAACCCATAGATAATATAGAATGGAGCAGTTCCTTTTATGGATGCATCAATTATATCACAGGTTCTCCAGACACTACATTAGCGTTATTGTGTGGCTTCTCTTTTTAGGCTTATACATCCTCATAATGTTTCAAAATGAGATGTATCTCAGCACACTCCACTTCATAATTGATAAATGTCTTCTAAATATGTAAAAGCTGCACAATAGCAGTGTAATTAACATGATCAATAACGTAACCACATTCTTACTTCCTACATATGAATTTTTAAAATAATTGTATTCACAGTCATGTACTGAAATCTTTATGAAACAGAAATAAAGATTTTATCTATTAGAAAGGAGTGAATTTATCTATCTTTGTATTTAGAATAGAGCAATATGTATCTATCTGTCTAGTAGGAAAAATGGAGGCAGCATGTCCTTCAGTAAAACTTTCCATGGCCCTTCTATGCCCCTTGAATACAGCCCCATCATTTTGTACTGCACTCCATTCAGGGACTAAATACAGCCCGCTCCTGCAATATACTGTATAACTTCTCTCAGCCCCTGTATACATCTCCCTCCTGAATAACATAACTTCTCTCAGCCCCTCTTTTCCCTTCACCCATGGCAGCACACCTGAGAGAGGGATCCGCCCAGCAAGAACAGGTACCTACTGAAATAAAAGGGCGGTACCTCTCCCCCGCTTCAGTTGGATTCCTGTGCTTGATGGGATTCCCGTACTGAAATTGGATGGTAACCTGTAATGGGTGAAAGGAAAATGTCTCAGGCCTGTGCTGGCATCGGAAGAACAGCTCTCATACTTGTGGTGCTGGCTTTTCTGTGGCTGGAAGCGCCGTCCATGGGTTCCCCGGGGGCTCTGTGCTCAAGCGGGCGGCACAGTCAGCTCTGCCCTGGCTCAGTCAGCCAGCTGATCTCCCCCTGCTGCGCTCCCCAGGCCAGCTCCCAGCTCGTCTCAGCATGGTAGAGGGGCCGGGGCATCTTCTGGCGAGTATCACCGACATCACAGGTGCAGGGCATGCTGGGTAGGGGCGTGCCCAAGTGACATTACATGGATGTGCCAGAAACAAGATGGCGGCATCCTATGCGACGCCCGCCGGGATTGGAACAGGACATTGTGCCCGGCCGGCCTTTGCGGGGGAGGGGGAGGGCAACCGTCAGAACCAGAAGGGATGCTCCACAAAATGGCACTTGCTACCCCTTCTTAAGGGCAAGCAATGGAGCAGGTGGCTGCTGAGGCCAGATCATTGCACCTGGTGAATATGGACCAAAGCAATGTTCAGCAACAGCCGCCTATACAGCCAACAGCTCAACATCAGCGTGGACTTAAGGGAGGCAGCCGTTCGAGTGGCAGGAGCAGCAGCCGTCCCAGTCAGAGGAGCAGTGCATCCCAGAACTCCTCAATGTCCAGAGAGGATATGTTATGTGTCCCACCGCAGCCTCCGAATCCGGTACCTTTGATTAACAATGGGTGGTGAGTGATCACCATGAATGTCATCATGTTGTTAACCCCTTTCTGACATCAGGCGTACATTTACGCTGATGTCAGACTCACTCCTTTGATGTAGGCTCCAGTGGTTAGCCCATATCCTTCCTGGCATATGTCAGCTGTTTTGAACAGCTGACATGTGCCCCTAACAGTCACGGGTGGAATCGCGATCCACCCGTGGCTTTTAACCCGTTAAATGCCGCTGTCAAACTTTGACAGCAGCATTTAGCGCGTGCTTCTGGCCATCTGGCCGGAAATCCGCCCATCGGTGACCCCTTGATGTGATCACGGATCGCCAATAGGTTGGCATGACAACCAGAGGTCTCCTGAAGACCTTTATGGTTGTCACTGCCGGATTGCTATGAGCGCCACCTGGTGGTCAGCGCTCATACAAGTCAGTAAATCTGCTACATACAGGTGATCTAATCATCGCCTGTATGTAGCAGAGCCGATCGGGTTATGGCAGCTTCTAGTCTCACATGGAGACTAATGAAGCATGCCAAAGGTAAAAAAAAAGTTTTTAAAATTATAAAAAAAATATAAACGTTCAAATCACCCCCTTTCGCCACATTCAAAATAACACAATAGAAAAAAAAATAAAACATAAACATATTTGGTATCACCACATTCAGAATCGCCCGATCTGTGATTAAAAAAAAGGATTAACCTGATCGCTAAACGGCAAAGCGAGAAATAAAGTCAAAACTAAAGAATTACGATTTTTTTGGTCACTGCGACAATGAATTAAAATGCAATAACGAGAGATCAAACGATTATATCTGCACTAAAATGGTATTACTAAAAACATCAGCTTGTCATGGTAAAAATAAGCCCTCACCTGACCCGAGATCACGAAAAATGGAGACGTTACGGGTATTGGAAAATAGCACAATTTTTTTTTTCACAAAGTTTGGAATTTTTTTTCACCACTTAGATAAAAAAGAACATAGACGTGTTTGGTGTCTATGAACTCATAATGACCTGGAGAATTATAATGGCAGGTCAATTTTAGCATTTAATGAACATGGTGAAAAAAATACCAAAAAAAGTGATGGGGTTGCACTTTTTTTGCAATTTCACTGCACTTGGAATTTTTTTACTGTTTTCGAGTACATAACATGGTAAAACCAATGGTATCTTTCAAGGCACAAATGGGAAGCAGCAGTGGGAGGACTGAAACCAGCGATTGCTGGATCTTGTACCGCACATTCCCTAATGATTTGGCTACAGCAGCTGGAGGAGCAGCTTAAGTCCAAGGTGTCAAGAAATAGAATGCTGTCAGACATGTCTCTATTGCACGGAGCCACAGCAGTCCTGGCGGATACATTCGCTGACTCTGAGACTGGCAGCCAGGTCTGCTAGTCTATCAAACACAGCAAGAGGGGTCTTATGGCTCAAAGACTGTCCAGGACATCTGCAGTCAAAGAACAAGCTATGTTACTTACAGTGTGATGTCAGTTTTTATTTGGGAAAAAGCTGGATGACTGTTATGATTTGGTAGCTGAGGAGAGCAGGCAAAAAAGGAAATACACCAGAGAGGTTGGAATCTATGGGATTGCAGTACCCTGACTAACCACCACAACTAAAGGCAGCCATGGAGCGTACCTACGTTGGTCCTAGACGCCTCGTCACAGCCTGAGAAGCTAACTACACCTAAAGACAGAAAGAGGAAAACTATCTGCCCCGGAGCAGATCCTCAAAGAACATAGAAAGCCCCCAAACATGTAATGGCGGTTAGACAAGAGTAAATACAGACACAGACAGAAAATAGTATGAGCAAACGTTAGGGCCCAAACTTCCTAAATAGAAAAGGATAGGAAGGACACTTACTGCAATCACAAAAAAACTGTCATGGGTGCATCGCCACGAAGATTGTCGCGATTGCACATTCTGACTTCTCGCAGCTGAGTTGCTGTTTCTTTGTGTTTGGTAATGAGGGAGTTAATTTTACCTAGCTCTTTGCTAAGACTAGGTCCAGCCTCGCCCGGCTGCTTTTGATTATGTTCTAATTAGCTTCCTTTATATAGCTGGCAGTCTCCTGGTTAGATGCCGGTGAAAGCATTCATACAGACTGCAGATAGGATCGGTTCTGAGAAGACTTAAGCTAAGAGCTCTTTTGTTGTTTCTCCTCACCTTGCTTATAGTTTATCTCCTAGACCTTTGGTGTTCCCTCTGTGTTTTAATGTTGTATGCAAGACAGTATTTACTTTATCCCCTGTCTGTCTCGTTTGTCTATACTGTTTGTTAACCTTTACCTGTCCATTCCCTATGGTGGTAATCAGGGTCCTTCTAAGGACTAGATTACAGTGGTCAGGGATTTATAGGAGACAGGGTTTACGCTGGTGGCCTGGACCTCTGTACCATTAACAGTACCTCCAGGTAGAGGGACTAGTCAGGACCCCAGTTTAGGGTCAGCATAGACCCCGGTCCACCTCTAGCCAGAGACAGCGTGAAAAGGATTCAGTATTGACCCACAGGATATTATGTCAGGTAATACTATGCTATATATACATGTTAATGTTACCTATTTATATGTTATATAGAATGTTGTCCCACTTGATAGATTACTGACATTATATATTTATACATCTGCTAGACAGCGTGACATTTTCATCGGCCAAACTATAGATTCTCCCCAGCTACCATGGATCCAGTAGCCCAGCTTGCCCTGCAGTTGCAGAAATTGTCCATGGAGTTTACGGACATTAAGTCCAAGGTTTTGTCCCCCCCGGAGCAAACCAGATCTGAACCTAAGGTTGCTCTCCCGGACAGGTTCACTGGTGGGCGGGACAAATTTTTTACCTTCCGGGAGGGATGTAAATTGTACTTTCGGCTACGGCCTCGGTCATCGGGGAGTGAGGAGCAGAGGGTGGGAATTGTCATCTCGCTCTTACAAGGGGACCCTCAATCCTGGGCGTTCTCTCTTCCTCCGGGCTCCCCGGCCCTCCAGTCAGTAGATCGATTTTTTGCTGCCCTGGGGCTGGTGTATGATGACCTGGATCGGGTCTCCCTTGCTGAAACGAAGTTACGTAGGATACAGCAGGGAGATCGTCCGGCGGAGGAATTTTCTTCTGAGTTCCGTAGATGGGCCACAGATACTCAGTGGAATGACCCAGCTCTTAGGAGCCAGTTTTGTCAAGGGTTATCTGACAAATTAAAAGATGTTTTGGCTCAGTATGATTCTCCTCCGTCACTGGAGGCTGCTATGGCCCTTGCTATTCGTATTGATAAACGGCTTCGGGGGAGGTGCGAGGTAACTCCGCCCCCTGTTATTACTCCACCCACTACTAAAGTCCCTTATATGGAGGTTCCCCTGGTCTGTTCTGAGGAACCTATGCAGTTGGGTGGGACATCATTTTGTAGGAGGGAATCGGCGGTGCGCCGCAAGACAAGAAGGTGTTTCTTCTGCGGGAGAGAGGGACATTTTGTTGGGGGGTGTCCCTCCCGTGCCTCATTGAGCAAAAAAGTCACCGAAAAACTGTTAATCCCAGGTTGTGTGGTGGACGACAACCTGGGAGTAGGTATTTCGTCCCCAGGTCCATCTCAATTTCTCGTGCCTGCGGAGGTGGTGGTTGGTGCGAGAGTTGAGATTATTTCTGTTCTTCTTGATAGTGGGTCTGGTGCTAATATGGTGGACGCTCGGTTTGCCCAGGTGCAAGGTATGCAACTGAGTGTATTGGCCAAACCGATCCCTATACTTTGTATTGACGCCAGACCTCTCGGTCAAGGTAGCTTTGTACAAGCTGTTCATAACATAGACCTTCGAGTAGGGGCAATACATAAAGAACAGTTGTCTTGTTATGTGTTGGAGGGTCTTCCTACTCCTATTGTGTTGGGACTTCCCTGGTTGGCTAAACATAACCCAGTGATTGATTGGCAATCCAGAAAGATAAGCCAGTGGGGTGAATTTTGCAACAATAACTGCATGAACACGGTCATCGGTGCGGTCGTGCCTAGGACTTTGCCTCCTTTTCTGGAGGACTTTGGGGAGATGTTCTCAGAGGAGGGGTGTCAAAAGTTACCTCCTCATCGCACGTATGACTGCTCAATAAAATTGCTTCCTGATGCTTTATCTCGTAGTTTCCCAGGGGCCGGAAAGACGGATGACCCGGTTCCTATCCTTCAGGAAGGAGTGGTGGTGTCGGCTGTGTGCTCTGAGCTTGAGGAGGAGGTGTTGGAGGCTCAGGGGGACGCCCCTGTAGGACCTCCAGGGAAACTGTTTGTTCCTAATCAGTTAAGACAAAAAGTTATCGAGGCACATCATAGTTCTGCTTTAGCAGGACATCCAGGGAGTAAAGCAACTGTGGATCTCCTTTCTCGCCGGTTTTGGTGGCCTAACTTAAATAAAGAGGTAATAACTTTTGTCGCGTCCTGTGGAGTTTGTGCTCGCTCTAAGACCCCACATACCCGTCCATCTGGGGTTCCTGAGGAGGAACGATTCTCGTCGTCACTTGCTTCAGTTTGGAGAGGAGTGCTGAATGGTCTGAGTGCTATGGGGAACTGTTTCAAGCGGAGGTCTGATAGGAGGAGAGTGTCTGGTCCGGACCTAGGTGTGAACGATCTGGTGTGGTTGTCTACCAAGAATATAAAACGCAAAGTTCCCTCCTGGAAACTGGGTCCCAGGTTCATCGGTCCATACAGGATCAGTTCTATAATTAATCCTGTGGCATTTCGTCTGGACCTCCCTCCTACGTTTAAAATCCATAATGTATTCCACAAATCGTTGCTTAAGAGGTACGTGGCGCCAGTTATACCATCACTTCTACCTCCTCCTCCAGTGGTGGTCAATGGTAACTTAGAATTTCAAGTGTTGAAGATCATTGACTCACGTCTGAATCGCCGGTCCCTTCAGTATTTGGTTCATTGGAAGGGATATGGTCCTGAGGAGAGGACGTGGGTCTCTGCATCTGAGATTAACGCAGATCGATTGGTTCGGACCTTCCACACGACTTACCCGGACAGACCTGGCCCTGAGGGTCCGGAGGCCCCTCGTAGAAGGGGGGGTACTGTCATGGGTGCATCGCCACGAAGATTGTCGCAATTGCACATTCTGACTTCTCGCAGCTGAGTTGCTGTTTCTTTGTGTTTGGTAATGAGGGAGTTAATTTTACCTAGCTCTTTGCTAAGACTAGGTCCAGCCTCGCCCGGCTGCTTTTGATTATGTTCTAATTAGCTTCCTTTATATAGCTGCCAGTCTGCTGGTTAGATGCCGGTGAAAGCATTCATACAGACTGCAGATAGGATCGGTTCTGAGAAGACTTAAGCTAAGAGCTCTTTTGTTGTTTCTCCTCACCTTGCTTATAGTTTATCTCCTAGACCTTTGGTGTTCCCTCTGTGTTTTAATGTTGTATGCAAGACAGTATTTACTTTATCCCCTGTCTGTCTCGTTTGTCTATACTGTTTGTTAACCTTTTCCTGTCCATTCCCTATGGTGGTAATCAGGGTCCTTCTAAGGACTAGATTACAGTGGTGAGGGATTTATAGGAGACAGGGTTTACGCTGGTGGCCTGGACCTCTGTACCATTAACAGTACCTCCAGGTAGAGGGACTAGTCAGGACCCCAGTTTAGGGTCAGCATAGACCCCGGTCCACCTCTAGCCAGAGACAGCGTGAAAAGGATTCAGTATTGACCCACAGGATATTATGTCAGGTAATACTATGCTATATATACATGTTAATGTTACCTATTTATATGTTATATAGAATGTTGTCCCACTTGATAGATTACTGACATTATATATTTATACATCTGCTAGACAGCATGACAGGATCCCCTCGAAAAAAATTGGCGTGGGTCCCCCTATTTTTGTTAACCAGCCAGATGAAGCAGACCGCTGAGGCCTGGTTTTTCAGGCTGGTAAGGATCCAATATCCATGGACCTTGCAAGCCTGATAATACCAGGCCACAGCAGTCTGCTTAGCTTGGCTGGTTAACAAAAATAGGGATCCCTCGAAAAAAAAACGGCGTAGGGGTCCCCCTATTTTTGTTAACCAGCCAAGTAAAATGCAGACTGTTGCGGCCTGGTATTAAAAGACTGTCAAGGCCATGGATTTTGGCCTCAACAGCCTGATAATACCAGGCTACAGCAGCCCCACATTTGGCGCATCAAAAGATGTGCCAATTGTGGCACTTTACCCGGCTCTTCCCACTGCCCTGTAGCGGTGGCAAGTGGGGTAATAAGGGGTTAATGTCACCGTTGATTGCACGGTGACAATAAGCCCGGTTAACAATGGAGAGGTGTCAATAAGACACCGATTCATTATTAATCCCAAAGTTATTAAATGTATAAAAAAAAGACAAAGCAGAAAAAAGTCTTTTAATAAAATAAAAGAGACAACACAGTTTCATTAATTTTATTATACACTCATTCCTGCGACGCCATCGATCTCCTGTAAAAAAAGAAAAAAACAAACCAACAGTATACCACCTGTCCGACGCAGTCCATAGTAACGACTGTCCACGACGATCCAGCTGTGCTACATCGCAATGACAGGCAGAGCCTGTCATCGCGACGCAGCACAGCTGATTACCTGCTTCCCCGGCGGTGACGTCATCGGACTGACTGCTTTACGGCCGGGATTACCCAGCAGTCACTGCAGTTATCGCGAGAAACTGCATGTGACCGCCGGGAAAGATGATGGCGGCCATGAAGCAGTCCAGCCCGTGACCGCCGGAGATCTTCTGCCAGGTAAGTGCCGCTGACTCCTGACAGACCCGACCGACGGACACTGACAGTGACAATCCCGATTCCGGTATCCGATAAGACGAAAATATCGGAACTAAGTATCGAAAGGCCGATAGAGCTAATATCGGCCGATACCCGATACTTGCGGTATCGTATCGCTCAACACTACTCAGCAAGCTTCAAAGAGAACCAGGAACCACAGTTGAGACAAGAACAATTGATCACCGGCAAACATGATGGGAGGGAACTTCCCTTATATAAGACCAGTCTGTAACTCCTGATTGCCAATCTTCACAATCTTCATTGAATGGTTCAGTACTGTTTGTAACCACCAGAGGGAGCTTCTGCTCAGAATTCATTTCTAACACATTCACAACAGTACCCCCCCCTTGAGGTGGGGGTCACCGAACCCTCATTTGGGCAACCAGGTCGGTCAGGATGAGCTCTGTGATACGCACGGATCAGTTTCCTAGCATGGATGTCCGAAGCAAACACCCAAGAATTGTCCTCCTGACCATAACCTCTCCACTTAACCAAATACTGGAGTTTCCATTTAGAAAAACGAGAATCCAATATTTTCTCAACCACATACTCCAGATTACCCTCAACCAAAACAGGGTCAGGAGGCGCAGCCATAGGAACCACTGGCTCGACAAACCTCTTCAATAAGGACTTGTGGAACACGTTATGGATCTTAAATGTCCCTGGAAGAAGCAAACGAAAGGAAACAGGATTAAGAATCTCCATGATCTTATAAGGTCCAATGAACCTAGGCTTAAACTTAGGAGATGCAACTCTCATAGGGATATTTCTTGAGGACAACCAGACCAAGTCCCCCACTTCAAACCGAGGACCATCAGACCTATGCCGGTTGGCAAACCGCTGGGCCCTCTCCTGAGAGAGGGACAACCTCTCCACTACCTGGTCCCAAATCTGCTGCATACGCTCCACAACAGAGTCAACACCTGGACAGACAGAAGCCTCCGTCTGTCCCGAAGAAAATCGAGGGTGAAACCCAAAATTGCAGAAAAATGGAGACATCAAAGTGGCAGAGCTAGCCCTATTATTAAGAGCAAACTCAGCCAAAGGCAAAAAAGAGACCCAGTCATCTTGATCAGCAGACACAAAGCATCTCAGATAAGTCTCCAATGTCTGGTTTGTTCTCTCAGTTTGTCCATTGGTCTGAGGATGAATAGCCGAGGAGAAAGTCAATTGAACACCAAGTTTAGAACAAAAAGTCCTCCAAAATCTGGAAACAAACTGGACTCCTCTGTCAGACACAATGTTCTCAGGAATGCCGTGTAACCAAACCACGTGCTGAAGGAACAAAGGCACCAATTCGGAGGAGGAAGGCAACTTAGGTAATGGCACAAGATGTATCATTTTGGAAAACCTATCACAAATCACCCAGATAACGGTCATTCTCTGAGAAACAGGGAGGTCAGAAATTAAATCCATAGAGATATGGGTCCATGGTCTCTTGGGCACAGGCAATGGCATCAACAAACCACTAGAGCGAGAGCAAGGCTTGGAGCGAGAGCAAGTCCCGCAGGACTGCACAAATTCCCTGACGTCACGAGACAAAGTAGGCCACCAAAAGGACCGACTAACCAAGTCTCTGGTACCAAAAATTCCGGGATGACCGGCCAACGCGGAACAATGAATCTCAGACATCACACTCTTTTTCCACCGGTCTGGGACAAACAATTTCCCAATAGGGCAGCGCTCGGGTTTATCCTCCTGACACCCTTCCAGAGCCAGTCTCAAATTTGGCGAGATGGCGGAAAGAACTACACCCTCTTTCAAAATAACAGCAGGATCAGACAACTCAGGAGAGTCCGCAAGGAAACTCCTCGAGAGGGCATCCGCCTTAACATTCTTAGTGCCAGGAAGAAAGGAAACCACAAAATTAAAACGTGTGAAAAACAAGGCCCACCTGGCCTGTCTAGGATTAAGTCGCTTGGCTGATTCCAGATAAACCAGATTCTTATGGTCCGTGAGGACCACCAGCTGATGTTTGGCTCCCTCCAGCCAATGTCTCCACTCTTCAAAAGCCCACTTCATGGCCAATAACTCCCGATTACCCACGTCATAATTACGTTCAGTTGGAGAAAATTTTCGAGAGAAAAAGGCACAAGGGTTACTTTTAGAGGTCTCTGGATCTCTTTGGGACAAAACGGCACCTGCCCCAATTTCAGAGGCATCAACCTCCACCTGAAATGGCAGAGAAACATCAGGCTGCCATAGAACAGGAGCAGAAGTGAATCTCTGCTTAAGTTCCTGAAACGCAGAGACTGCCTTAGGAGGCCAATTCACCACATCAGAACCCTTTTTGGTCAAATCAGTCAATGGTTTAACAATAACAGAGAAATTACCAATAAATTTACGATAAAAATTGGCAAAACCCAAGAATCTTTGAAGAGCCTTTAATGAAGTAGTTTGGACCCAATCACAGATGGCCTGAACCTTGACCGGGTCCATTTCAATAACAGATGGGGACAAAATTAATCCCAGAAATGAGATCCTCTGTACGCCAAAAAGACACTTTGATCCCTTCACATACAGAGCATTCTCTCTCAAAATCTGGAACACAGTCCGAACATGTTTCACATGAGAAGACAAAAACCTGACTGGCACTTCCAGACTAATGTGAACTAGGTGCAAACCAAAGGGAGCTACCCTCATGTAAAACATCCAAAAAAAAAAAAAGGCTGCACTCAAGCATACTAAAGCATGACAACATAGAATACATGAAATTTTGAATAGCAATATGGCTTTGGAATATAAGGAAAAATTTGAGACGCTTAGTATAAACATTTGGCCAAACATTTTAAAGCTCAACAACCATCGTCAAGGTGGTCTCAATTCTGTTGAGTCCCTAACCTAATGTGAACATACCTCTATTAGGCTGATATCTGAATTTCTGGGTGAAAATGCACCTCTGTCAGTAATGCCTGCATTTATGGGTAAAGTAGGGAGCTGGTGTAATTAAAATCACCACCTGGTGGGAGCGGAGTGCTCGGTCAGCAAGCTAACATTCAAAAGACAAAAACCTGACTGGCACTTCCAGACTAATGTGAACTAGGTGCAAACCAAAGGGAGCTACCCTCATGTAAAACATCCAAAAAAAAAAAGGCTGCACTCAAGCATACTAAAGCATGACAACATAGAATACATGAAATTTTGAATAGCAATATGGCTTTGGAATATAAGGAAAAATTTGAGACGCTTAGTATAAACATTTGGCCAAACATTTTAAAGCTCAACAACCATCGTCAAGGTGGTCTCAATTCTGTTGAGTCCCTAACCTAATGTGAACATACCTCTATTAGGCTGATATCTGAATTTCTGGGTGAAAATGCACCTCTGTCAGTAATGCCTGCATTTATGGGTAAAGTAGGGAGCTGGTGTAATTAAAATCACCACCTGGTGGGAGCGGAGTGCTCGGTCAGCAAGCTAACATTCAAAAGACAAAAACCTGACTGGCACTACCAGACTAATGTGAACTAGGTGCAAACCAAAGGGAGCTACCCTCATGTAAAACATCCAAAAAAAAAAGGCTGCACTCAAGCATACTAAAGCATGACAACATAGAATACATGAGAGTCCCAGTCATTGGAAAAAATCAAGATATCATCCAAATAAACAATCAGAAATTTATCCACAAAATCCCTGAAAATGTCATTCATGAAGGACTGGAAGACAGAAGGAGCATTAGTGAGCCCAAAGGGCATCACTAGGTACTCAAAATGCCCTTCAGGGGTGTTAAATGCCGTCTTCCATTCATCCCCGTGCTTAATGCGAATAAGGTTATATGCCCCCCTGAGGTCAAGCTTGGTAAACCAAGTAGCACTTTTCACCCTGGAAAACAGGTCAGAAATCAAGGGTAACGGATATTGATATTTCACAGTGATATTGTTCAAGAGACGATAATCAATACACGGCCTTAATGAACCATCCTTTTTGGCCACAAAGAAAAAAACGGCACCCAAGGGTGAAGAGGATGGTCTGATATGACCCTTCTCCAATGACTCCTTGATATAAGACCGCATAGCGTCATGTTCAGGTACAGACAAGTTAAAAAGGCGACCTTTAGGGAATTTACTACCAGGCACTAATTCAATAGCGCAGTCATAGCTCCTATGGGGGGCAAAGATGCAGATTTACTTTCGCTAAACACATCAGAAAAATCAGTCAAAAAGTCAGGAACATCCTGAGCCTGGGGGGAGGCAGAAAAAACAGGAGTGTTGGTATTAACACATTGGCAGCCCCAACTGGTTACAGACACAGATTTCCAATCCAAAACAGGATTATGAGACTGTAACCAAGGGAAACCCAGTACGATAATGTCATGCAGATTATACAGCACCAAAAATTTGCAACTCTCCTGATGATCAGGTTCAACCCTCATTATCACCTGAGTAGAGAACTGAGGTTTATTCTCAGCCAAAGGGGTAGAATCGATCCCCAGTAGGGGAATAGACTTCCGTAGGGGTATCAAGGGAAACCCACAACGTTTAGCAAAATCAAAAATCCATCAGGTTAATAGCTGCTCCCGAATCAACGAAAGCCTGAGCAGAAAATGTGGACAGGGAGCAAATCAGGGTAACAGTCAACAAAAATTTAGTCTGAACACTACCCAAGACAACTGAGCGTGCAAAACGTCTTCCCCGCTTAGGGCAGACTGAAATAGCATGAGAGGCATCACCACAGTAGAAACATAACCCATTGCGTTTTCGAAACTCATGACGCTGTGCCCCAGAAGCCACTCTATCACACTGCATGGATTCAGAAGCTGGTTCACAAGGCAACACTATTACACGCATACCTCTACGCTCACGCAAACGTCTGTCAATTTGAATCGCTAATGACATAGAATCATTGAGACCAGAGGGGACAGGGAATCCCACCATAACATCCTTTACATTCTCTGACAGACCCTTCTGAAAAAGGGCTGCCAAAGCATCGTCATTCCATTTGGTCAGGACTGCCCACCTACGGAATCTCTGACAGTACAACTCAGCGTCCTCAAGCCCCTGATTTAATGCCAACAAAGCTTTTTCAGCTTGATCAGTGACATTAGGCTCATCGTACAATAACCCCAGAGCCTGAAAAAATGCATCAACATTACTCAAAACAGGATCCCCAGGTGTCAGGGAAAAAGCCCAATCCTGAGGATCGCCGCGCAGGAGAGAGATGACAATTTGAACCTGCTGTGCTGCGTTCCCTGAGGACTTAGATTTCAAGGCAAAAAACAACTTACAATTATTTTTGAAATTCAGAAATTTAGATCGATCCCCTAAAAACAAATCTGGCATGGGAATCCTAGGTTCCACAACAGGCAACCTTGCAAAATAGGTAGCAATACTCCGAACCTCAGTGGCAAGCTGATCCACACGGCCAGACAACTGTGCAAACTCCATTGAGAGAAAAATAAAAAAAATCCCCTCAGCACCCAGAGATACAGAGGGAAAAAAATGCAACAAACAGAAAAAAAAAAAAAAAAAAAAATCTCTGACAACTCTGACAACTTTTTTCTTTCCACAATATTTTTCCCTTCTGTGAGTATCATATAATTTTCAGTTTGGGCCGGTGATACTGTTATGATTTGGTAGCTGAGGAGAGCAGGCAAAAAAGGAAATACACTAGAGAGGTTGGAATCTATGGGATTGCAGTACCCTGACTAACCACCACAACTAAAGGCAGCCGTGGAGCGTACCTACGTTGGTCCTAGACGCCTCGACACAGCCTGAGAAGCTAACTACTAGTTTTGAGCGATATTGCTCGATATCTAAAAATATCGTATCGAAATTGTATCGCCGATAGCACTAAATATCGTCGATATCCGATTTCGATAGCGGAAGTCCCATGTAAGTCTATGGGAACAAAATATCGAAATTAAAAAAAACCATTCTTGCCTTGTTGGTTAATTGTACATGAAGGAAAACAACAAAGACTAATGTAGAATGTATTGGGGGAGGTTGAGGAGACAATAAAGGCATACATGTTTAACCCAATGCATTGGAATAGCATTAATATATTTTTTTTTGGAAATACGTTTGGATTGACTAACAAATTGACAATGTTGTTAACCTTTTTTCTATTTTGGCAAATATGTATGTTTCACAACTTCCATGCTCTTCACCTTTTTAACTTTTGCCAGTGCCACACTTTCTCCTTCATAATCTTCAGCAGCAGCATCATCTTTCTCATCAAATTATTCTTCATCTTCACCTTCTTAATCTTCTTCTTAAACTTCTTGCTATTCATGTTTTTGTTTACATTACTCATATTGTTATTATTAAACTAATTAATCTTCTTCATATTCAAATTCTTCATCTTCTTCCTCTTCATCTTCTTCATCATATTCTTATTTGTGACAGAGATTCCTGTACTTGTAATCTGTAAAAGTATGAATTGTTCATCCTTCCGTTCTTGCTGTCACAAAAGATTTAAATTACAACAGTATTTGTCCGTGTTCAGTTTAGCCTGCAGCAGCAGGCATTTTCCAGGGGCACCACGAGGAGGAACGGACTCACCCCCATACACTGCTTAGTCTTCTTCTGCTTAGAATTTAGAGCATATATTTTGCTCTTCATTTTGGTCTTATACTTCATGTTCTTCTGTTTTTTGATCTTTTGCTTATTGTTCTTCTGTCTCTTGTTCTGTATCTTGTAGTTTGTCTTAACCTTCTTTGTCCTGTTGGTGATCTTCTTCTGGGTAATCTTTTATTTTTTCTTTGTGATGGTGTTCAGGCTGGTTGGCTTCATGCTCGTCGTCCTTGTTGTCGTCATCTTCTTCTGGGTGGTCTTTAATGTCGTCTAATTTCCGAGAAACAGCTGACGTTACTGGAACCCTGACGGGTATCAGATGGAGCAAGAGACAATGGAAGTAACAAGGACCAGCTGACTTTGCTGGACTCCGGACGGGTAGCAGAAGGAAAAGAGGCAATGTCACAACCGAGTACCAGCTGACGTTACTGTGACACGGTTACTAAGCAGGAGGTACCTGTGCTCCAAAGCACTACCAAGGACCAGCAGACGTTGCTGGAACTCGGATACGGAGATGGAGGCACCTAGGCCAAAGGCACTGGGGAGAACCACTTGACGGTACTGGACCCCGGACGGGTAGCAGAAGGAAAAGAGGCAATGTCACAACCGAGTACCAGCTGACGTTACTGTGACACGGTTACTAAGCAGGAGGTACCTGTGCTCCAAAGCACTACCAAGGACCAGCAGACATTGCTGGAACTCGGATACGGAGATGGAGGCACCTAGGCCAAAGGCACTGGGGAGAACCACTTGACGGTACTGGACCCCGGACGGGTAGAAGAACGCACCCATGAAAATGTAAGTTGACAGGACGCAAGCCGTCCGCAGTTACCGAATCACACAGTCCTACAGTGGGTGCTTATCCTATTGTCACAATGGAAACCGCCTTTATTTACATATCCCACAGCACACATAGGAATCACCTAAACTGCAGGCACCATAGAGTCGGCTAACCCGAATGCAACACGACAGCACAACTTATTGGAGGATAATTGACGTTCACACTGCCAGGAAACAGCTGTCGTGCTGTAACCAGGCTGGCCAGGAGTCAGTACCCCTGCCAATTACTTACGTCAGCAACAAATGGCGGTGTTGTAGCCCAGGGAGTACAGTTCAGGTGGTAGAAAGATGAACATAACAGGAGACATGGAAAACGTTGCCAAACAGTTATTTAATCTGAAAACGGACAGGCAAATTCAGGTGAGATCCATGCCTTGTTCATTTTCAGAAAAGTAAGCCGGTCTACATTCTCTGAGGATAGTCGCATGCGACGGTCTGTTACTACACCACCTGCAGCACTAAAGACACGCTCAGATAATACACTGGCAGCAGGGCAAGCCAGCACCTCCAATGCATACTGGCTAAGCTCTGGCCATGTATCCAACTTAGAGACCCAAAATTTGAAAGGGGAAGAGGCATCTGGGAGTACACTTAGAGGGAAAGCCAAGTAGTCTGTCACCATCTTACGGAAACGTTTCTTCCTGGTGACTGGAGCCGTCTCGGATGGTGTAGACCTTGCTGGCGCTGTCACAAAACTTTGCCACATTTGTAACATACAGTTCTTGCCCTGTGCAGAGGCGCTGCTTCTGCTCCCTCTTGTTGTAGAGGTGTCTACACTGCCTCGACGCACAGAGCTGCTTTGTAAAGCAGCAGCAGTAGCAGCAGCAGCTCTCTCGGCTGGAATGTACAACAGTATGGATTGCACCAGTGTGTCTTGGTACTCCTGCATTTTACGGTCCCGGTTCACCGGTGTGATGAGGGTTTGTAAGTTGTCCCGGTAGCGAGGGTCTAGGAGGGTGTACACCCAATAATCTGACGTGCTGAGAATGTGGGCGATCGGCGGTCGTTTCTCAGGCACTGAAGCATGAAATCAACCATGTGCTGCAGACTCCCAACTGGCCAACAAAGGCTGTCCTCTGGAAGAGGCGTCATCTCTGTCTCCTCTGCATCACCCCACCCTCGCTCTACATACTGAGTAGAGCGTTGTGTACCTCCCTCTGTAGGGATTTCTTCCTCCTCCATTGACTCTCCTCCTCCTCCTCATCCTCCTCACAAAGTGAGCCCTGCCCAGCCCTTTGTGAGGAACGACGTTGCGCTGACTGTCCTGAAGGTAATTGAATTTGTGACTCCTCATCCTCCACCTCTTTCAAAACCTCTTCCTTTAGTGCTTTCAGTGATTTCTGAAGCAGGCAGATAAGGGGTACAGTCATGCTGACTAGTGCATCATCTGCACTCGCCATCCGCGTTGAGACATCAAACGCACGCAAAACGTCGCAGATGTCGTTCATAGAGGCCCACTCAGTAGTGGTGAAGTGTGAACGGCGCAAATTGCGAGTTGATTGCGCCTGTTGCAGCTGATACTCCATTACTGCTGGCTGCTGCTCACACAACCGCTCCAACATATGTAACGTGGAATTCCACCTGGTGGGTACGTCACATATGATGCGATGTTCAGGAAGGCGAAATCTGACTTGCAGAGCTGCAATGCGCGATCTGGCCATGCTGGAACGTCGCAAGTGAGCGCACTCTAGGCGGACCTTGTGCAGCAGTGCATCAAGATCCGGATAGTCCCTCAAAAAACTCTGCACGACCAAGTTGAGCACATGTGCCAGACATGGTATGTGAGTGAGGTTGCCAAGGCCCAGAGCTGCCACCAGATTTCGGCCATTGTCACACACTACCAAGCCTGGCTGGAGATTAGCTGACAAAAACCACACATCGCTCTCCTGCTTGATGGCATCCCAGAGCTCCTGCGCTGTGTGGCTTCGATTCCCCATGGGAATTAATTTCAGTACGGCCTGTTGACGTTTGGCCACGGCTGTGCTCATATCAGTCGCAACAGGTAAGCGTTCACGGGTCCATGTGGAGGTATACCGTGACGGCTCGTGCAGCGATGATTCTGAGGAACTGGAGTAGGAGGAGGAATCAATGTGCACAGACTGGATTCCTGCAATCCTTGGAGTTGGCAGAACACGTACAGCGCCACTGGCAAGATCTGTACCCGGCTCCACAACATTGACCCAATGGGCAGTGAGGGAAAGGTATCGTCCCTGGCCATGGGTACTGGTCCACGCATCGGTGGTCAGGTGGACCCTGCTACTGACGGCGTTTAGTAGCGCATGTTTAATGTTTCCCTCGACATGTTTTTGCAGAGCAGGGACAGCTTGCCTGCTGAAATAAAATCGGCTTGGCACATTATATTGTGGGACTGCCAATGCCATAAAGTTCCTGAAACTGTCAGTCTCCACCAGCCTGAATGACAGCATTTCAAGGGACAGGAGTTTTGCAAGGCCAGCATTCAGAGCCTGTGCTCGTGGATGGTTTGCCGAGTATGGCCGTCTTTTATCCCATGCCTGTGTTACCGATGGCTGTTTTTTGTTCTGGGAGTGTGACGATGACTGTGAACTTGCTGCAGTGGGTGGAATAACAGTTTCTCTATGGACAACAGTGACCGAGGTTCTTCCATGGAGATCCTGTGAGGAAGCCGAAACAGGTGTGTGAGAGCTGGAGGTAGAGGCTCGAACATGACCTAAAGATGTAGGTTCTGCTGTAGGTTGGCCTACATCTCCAGTGTGTCTTTGGAACTCAGCTACGTGCTTTTTCCGTACATGTGTCCACATATTTGTGGTATTCAGGTTCCTGATATTTTTACCTCTTTTAACTTTTTGCTTACACAGCTTGCATTGAACATAGCAAATATCATGTACAAGTCTGTCAAAAAAGGACCACGCAGTGCAAGTCATGGGAGCGCCAATTTTGACAGTTCTAAGAGAACTGCTCCCAACAGGTGCCAAACTGGAGGCTACAGGCAAGCGAGTCTGCAGCCTACCTCTCCCTCCTCTTTGTACCGTTGGGACAATCTCTTCCTCAGAGCTGCTCCCACCACCTTCCTGTTGCTCACGCCATGTTGGGTCTCGGACTTCATCATCTCCACTACCCTCTTCCAACACCTGCTGCTGTTGGATGGTCTGGGCAGCACCATGCTCCACAAAACCTGGCACCTGAGTCTCATCATCATCATAAGATGCGTTCTGCGGTGTGCTGTCCATCGGCACTGGCTCACCCGCCTCTTCAGATTGAGAGAGACACAGCTGTTGCGCATCACTGCATACTCCCTCTTCTTCAAATTGCAGAATGCTGCTTGCCTGTGCCCGTGATTGCGAGCCAACAGATTCCGAGAACAGAAGCAGAGACTCAGCTGGCTCCTGTGCAGAACTCTCTGACTGCCTTGGCAATTTGACAGGCGGTGAACAGACAGATGGCTGCTCAACAGTGTTGTGCTCCTGAGAGGAGGTGGAAGGAATTGAAGTCGATGCATTGGCTGCCATCCAACCAACAACGGCTTCAATTTGTTCTTCCCGCAGCAGGGGGGCACGCCGAGCTCTTACCAAAGTGCGCATAAAGGAACGCTCACGGGGATAAATGGTGGATGCTGTGTCACTGAGGGCGGCAGCAGACACAGAATCCCCACGTCCTCTCCCTGCTGAAACTCCACGGCCACGACCACGTGCCTTACTCACTGACTTCTTCATCTTGGTAGATTGATAAAGAAAGTCAGAAAAGTTATAAGGCCTAAGTGTGGTTATTACGCAGAGACTGAAGTGAACACTGAAACACAACTGTTCACAATCTGTGAAAGGCTACTCCTTTGTCTACTTCTATAGTGTTTGCAACCAATGTATTGGATACGGATGGAAGCGCGTCACACTAATAGTTAAATTGCATGGAGCTGCAAGAATTACACTGAAGGAAAAAAAAAAATAGTCTGTGAGTGACAGGTGCAGATGCCTCAGACAGCGTTGCATGCAGAGCAAACTGCAGCGTCACCTGCACTCACACACACCTTGCAGAGCTGTTAAAACAACACTGCAGGCAAAAGGAAGCTTTACACAGCGGTTGGTGCTAGCCTGCCTACAGCACAGTACACTAAATCGCAATCTCTAACTGTCCCTCAGAGTCAGCACAGTAGCGTTCTGTCCCTTACTGAATTCACAGCACAGTGACGCTAAAATGGCGGCGGCGCCTTTTATACACTGAAGAAAAAAAAAAAAGAGTCTGTGAGTGACACGTGCAGATGCCTACAGACAGCGTTGCATACAGAGCAAACTGCAGCGTCACCTGCACTCACACACACCTTGCAGAGCTGTTAAAACAACACTGCAGGCAAAAGGAAGCTTTACACAGCGGTTGGTGCTAGCCTGCCTACAGCACAGTACACTAAATCGCAATCTCTAACTGTCCCTCAGAGTCAGCACAGTAGCGTTCTGTCCCTTACTGAATTCACAGCACAGTGACGCTAAAATGGCGGCGGCGCCTTTTATACACTGAAGGAAAAAAAAAAAAGAGTCTGTGAGTGACACGTGCAGATGCCTACAGACAGCGTTGCATACAGAGCAAACTGCAGCGTCACCTGCACTCACACACACCTTGCAGAGCTGTTAAAACAACACTGCAGGCAAAAGGAAGCTTTACACAGCGGTTGGTGCTAGCCTGCCTACAGCACAGTACACTAAATCGCAATCTCTAACTGTCCCTCAGAGTCAGCACAGTAGCGTTCTGTCCCTTACTGAATTCACAGCACAGTGACGCTAAAATGGCGGCGGCGCCTTTTATAGTGCATTCTGACATCATTTCAGCATCCAATCACAGCCATGCCATTAGTTAACATGACCGCAGCAGTACAGGATGTGCCCACACTTCTTAGGATTCCTCATTGGCTGACTAAAATCACATTGCCTCGCAAAGAATTATAGGAACTTCCGATTACGGTATTCGATAAGACGAAAATATCGAAACGAATTATCGAAAGGCCGATAGAGCTAATATCGGCCGATAGCCGATATTTGCATTATCGTATCGCTCAACACTACTAACTACACCTAAAGACAGAAAGAGGAAAACTATCTGCCCCGGAGCAGATCCCCAAAGAACATAGAAAGCCCCCAAACATGTAATGGCGGTTAGACAAGAGGAAATACAGACACAGACAGAAAATAGTATGAGCAAATGTTTGGGCCCAAACTTCCTAAATAGAAAAGGATAGGAAGGACACTTACTGCAATCCCAAAAAACCCTGAAAAGTACCAACTCTACTAATTACAAAAACACCTGAGATCACATGACCTCTACCACCTAAATTAGTTCTCTGGTGTAACAAAAACTAAACAGCAGCCACTGAAAAAACTGGAAAAGGCAAATGAACAAACAACAGTGGCCAAACTAAACTGAGAGGAGCACAAGCCCCCGGAGGGGACCCGGCAGACCCCCACATAAGTGCAGGACAAAATGCAAAAAGCAAGCACAAAAAACTAAAAGAAGAAAATGTCTCATCTGTTAGCAGAAGATGCAGGCACGAAACAGCAAGCTACAAAGTGAACAGGAATCAAAGATGAGACCAGAACGATTGATCACCGGCAACCCTGATGGGAGGGAACCTCCCTTATATAAGACCAGTCAGTAACACCTGATCGCCAATCTTCACAATCTTCATTGGATAGTTCAGTACTGTTTGTAACCACCAGAGGGAGCTTCTGCTCAGAATTCATTTCTAGCACATTCACAACAGATGACATCCTGGAGAAAGCGGGTGCAGGAAGAAGGGATGTGCCAGGTTCTCAGGGGAGCACATAAGATCTTCCGTTTGGAGAACAAAATTCAATAAGGGAAGTCCTCCGGGAGAAAGAAGGAAGTGGGAAGATAGAGGAAAAAGGGAGTCTGGATTCATGTTCGGCAGTTCTTCCTGCACTTCCATGAAGTCCTCACAATGATGCCAGAACAGCAGTGGGGGGAGGCTTTCCCTTTTTGATCAGGCCTGGGAGAACATCTCCTCCAGCACCCGGGGCCTGAATATAGTGAGGGAAGGCCTGAGGATAGAATTTCATCATCCACCGTGTCAGACATTTGTAGTAACCCCATCAGAAGACTGTCAGGAGAACAACTTGCCATAGAGACAGAGATTCTGGACCTAGTGTACAAACAGGTCTTACGCGAGGTACTGAGTGAACAAAAGGGAAGGGGATTTTATTTCCCCCCTTTTTGATAAAGAAGCCGGATGGCTCACTCAGAACCATCATGAATCTCAGAGGTCTCAATCGCTGGGTAAAAATCATACCTTCAAGATGGAGCCAGTGAGTACAGCCATAAAACTTCTCCATCACAATTGTTTTATGGTGGTAGTCGACTTAAAGGAGGCTTACGATCACATCCCGATCCATCCGGACCATCAGAAAAACCTGAGGGTAGCCCTAAAAATTCAAGGTGAAGTCAGACATTTTCAATTGCAAGCTCTTCCCTTTGGACCGTTAATAGCCCTGAGAGTATTCACCAAAGTGATAGCGGAGATGAAGGCCTTCTTCCATATCCAGAACACCGTTATCTTTCCTTATCTGGACGACTTTCTGATAGTAGGAAGGTCAGAGGAGCACTGTGCTGTGCAGTTGAATAAGGTGTCAGTGGCCTTACAAGAACTGGGTTGCATGAAAAATACTCAAAAATCAAGGCTACAACCCCTGCGGGTGCAGACCTTCTTGGGCCTTGTCCTGAACTCCGAGCTGCAGGCTGGTTTCTTGCCCAATGACAAGGTAGAGAAGGTGGTGAACCTAATCTCGGCAGCCATAGAACTTCCACCGATGTCCCTGAGGAAAACAATGTCCCTGTCGGGAACCTTAACATCCTGTATCCCAGTAGTCAGATGTTCCCAATTCCATACCAGGCAGCTGCAATAGGAGATACTGTCGGCACAAAGATCGGTTAAAGGGCGTTTACAAGGGAAGGTAGATCTTTCTTCGGAGGTCAGAAACTCCCTCAGATGGTGGACAAACAGGACAAACTTGACATCAGGAATGCCATGGGAAAGACCAGATGCGTGCATCTCAGGTTGGGGGTACACCTGAGAGGTCAAACAATTCAGGGGTCTTGGGCACCTTCGGAGCTGGAGAAGTCATCAAATCAAAAAGAACTGTTGGAGGTAGAAAGGGCTCTATAAAGCTTTCTCCCTCTTTTCCTGGGTCACCATGTTCGCATTATGTCAAACAACTGGGCCACAGTGGCATACATCAATCACCAGGGGGAACAAGGTCCCATTCCCTAATGGTAGCAGCAAACAACATCCTCCAGGTGGCAGAGCAACATCTCTTGTCCCTTACAGCACTACACATAAGGGGAGCATAGAACATTGAGACAGACTTTTTAAGCCACAACACACTAAAACAGGGAGAATGGGCCCTAAACCTCAGAGTGTTTCAGCAGATAGTCCGTCTATGGGGATTGCTGGAAATAAAGGTGCACTTCACAAAATTAGATTATCATCAAAAAGTTAATTTATTTCAGCTCTGAATATTCAATACATAAAGTGAAACTCATATACAGTGGGTACGGAAAGTATTCAGACCCCTTTAAATTTTTCACTCTGTGTTTCATTGCAACCGTTTGGAAAATTCAAAAAAGTTCATTTTTTTCTCATTAATGTACACTCTGCACCCCATCTTGACTGAAAAAAAACAGAAATGTAGATATTTTTGCAAATTTATTAAAAAAGAAAAACTGAAATATGCAGACATTTGGTAAATTCAAGAGGTGTCGCCCTTTTATTTCAGTAGGTTCCTGTCCTGTCTGGGCGTATCTGTCTTTCAGGTGTACTGTCATGGATTCTGGAAAAACCGGCAACGGGTAAGTAACCTAGGTGTATTTGCATCCCCCTCCTGAAGTATATCACTCCTCTTAGCCCCTGTATATAGCCCCATCCTGTCATATATCTCTCTCCTCAGCCCCGTAAGTAGTACATCATATCTCTCAGCCCTTCTATATGCAGTTCCAGCCTGCAGTACATTACTTCTCTCAGTTCTACTTATATCCCACTATCCTGCAATATATTACTTCTCTCAGTCCCTGTATATACAGTGGCATGTAAAAGTTTGGGCACCCCTGGTCAAAATTACTGTTATTGTGAACATTTAAGCAAGTTGAAGATGAAATGATCTTCATAATGGCTAAAATTAAAGATGACAAATTTCCTTTGTATTTTAGGCAATATATATACACTGCTCAAAAAAATAAAGGGAACACTCAAATAACACATCCTAGATCTAAATGAGTGAAACATTCTCATTGAATACTTTGCTGTGTACAAAGTTGAATGTGCTTTCAACATAATCACACAAAAATCATCAATAGAAATCAAATTTTTGAACCAATGGATACCTGGATTTGGAGAGACCCCCAAAATGAAAGTGGAAACAAGTCAAAATGAACATCAAAACAAGACAAAATTAAAGTGGAAACAAGTCAAAATGATGCTCAGTATTGTGTGTGGCCTACACGTGCCTGTATGACCTCCCTACAACACCTGGGCATGCTCCTGGTGAGGTTGCAGATGTTCTCCTAAAGGATCTCCTCCAAGACATGGACTAAAGCATACGTCAACTCCTGGACAGTCTGTGGTGCAGCGTGACGTTGGTGGATGGAGCGAGACATGCTGTCCCAGATGTGCTCAATCGGATTCAGGTCTGGGGAATGGACAGGCCAGTCCATAGCTTCAATGCCTTCATCTTGCAGGAACTGCTGAGACACTCCAGCCACATGTGGTCTGGCATTGTCCTGCATAAGGAGCAACCCAGGGCCAACCCCACCAGCATATGGTCTCACAAGTGGTCTGAAGATCTCCTCTCGGTACCTAATGGCAGTCAGGCTACC
>JARQOD010000006.1:417647356-417748858 GCA_033576555.1 Oophaga sylvatica | reverse complement strand
CAGTGTCTAGAGCTTCTTACAGAATTTAATCTATAAAAATACCACTTAGAAGACAGAGTCTCAAAAGCTTTACCAGATAACCCCCTTTTTCCCCTGTTTGCTTCAATTCACTACAGCTCATTTCAGACTTTTCCTGACTAAGCCCAGAAGGCGAAACGCACTAAAGTGCTCATAACTCTTCCCCGGGGGGATTCACACCTTTTCCCTTTTGCATAATATGTCGCAAGAATAAATGGGTTTTGCTCTTTTGTTTTTTTTTTTTCCCATTTATTTAAAACCACTTTTCTATTCCAATTCTCCCAAGCACTATCAGTGTCAGAGCTTCAGCAGAATTAATCCTAACACTTAGAAAACAAGTCTCTTAAAAAAAATTTTTTTTTGTGTGCCCCATAGCACGGCTAAAAATGCATTTTTAAGAGTCACGGGGAGCAAGGATGCAAGACATTTAACGCTGCGGGGAAATTTTAATTAAACCCCAAGAAAGTGGGCATTAGGATTTTTTAACAGTGAGTATTTTTTTTTAAATTTTTTTGGGTTTTTTTCCCATGAATTAGACTTTTTTTTTATCCTGGACTTCCTGTTTATATACTTATAATGGGGTTCCTACTGTATTGATTTGGTGTAGAACCATTTAAAAAGAGGCTCGCGGTTTTCAACTACCGGCTTGACGAGAGTTGTATTTCCATCACTAATACCCTATTATAAAAAAATAATTTAAAAAAAAAATTTCCTTGGCCTGACATGAATTCTTTTTTTAATATATATATATAAAACTAACATAATAAATACAGTAGTCGAAAAAGAAAAATTTGAACAGTAAACCTAAATAGAAGATTTCTCAGTAAACCACCTCACAGTCAGATATTTAAAACCGTGTTCCATTCTCCAAGCACTAGTTAAAAGGGAATTCAATTTCAACTTACTCTTTAAGATTAATACCTAAACCTCAAGTATCACTTATCCCAACGAACCACTCCAACTCCTGTTCTGTTAATGTAACTCAAAGCAATTTCCTCGTAACCAAACATTTTTCTAAACGCCACTGAGCGCTAGGAAGATCATTTAAAAGGGAAAAGGTTCCAGACTTAAAAAGAAAATACATTCTTCAATGCGCTACATAAACTTTTTTTTGCATAATAAAGATAACAAAAATACCTGATATTTCATAAATCTCACGGTGCCGAAACAAATTTCAAATATGGAAAAGAATTGAACGTGGTAATCAAGTCAAACTCTTGGCTACTGTCAACAAAACACAATCTGGCTGCTTATGCTACTTTTTAAAAAAAACTTTGTTGTAATCAACTGCACTGCTTTTATTGTTTCTTTAATAAATGGCTAAGAAAAAATAGATTGCCTGCATAGGTGCTATTTTAGCTGGGGTTGTAAAAAACTTTTTAAATAAAACTAAACAAATTTCCCGAAAAAAAAGTAATTTCTGAATGTGTCATTAAAACGTTTTTCTTATCTTTTTGTTTTTTTTTTAAAAATGTTTGATCTTTTATTTTAATGAACAATCTTAGTTGCTCTTTAATATCTACATTATATAATTTTAACTCCTTTTTTGTTTTTTTTGCGTTGTTTTTTTGCCCCCTTCTTCCCAACCCAAAAACTTTTTTATTTTTCCATCAATAGGCCATGTGGGGCTTGATTTTGCGGACAAGTCATGTACTTTTAAAAAGACCCCATTAATAAACCATTTTGGGTGTACTAAAAACGGAAAAAAAATTCCAATTTGCGGTGAAATTGCAAAAAAACTGCAATTTCACACCTGTTTCGGATTTTTTTTTACCAGTTCACAAAGCTAAAACTGACCTGCCATTATGATTCACCAGGTCATTAACAATTCAAAACACCAAAAATGTTAAGGGTTCATTTATTTAAGTGGTGAAAAATAATCTAAACATAATAAAAGAAAAAAAATGCGTCTTCCGAGCTCTCCATTTTTTTTTAATCTTTAGGTTGGGTGAGGGTTTATTTTTTTCATCCGACTTAAGTTTTAAATAATAGCTTTTTGGGGGCATAACAACTTTTGATCGCCCTTATTGCATTTTAATGCAATGTTGCGGGACAAAAAAGTAATTCTGGCATTTTGACTATTTTTTTTCCCCGCTACGACATTACAAATCGGGTAAAATTTTTTTTTTTATTGAAGATCGGGCAATTTCTGAACACGCGATCCCCAAAAATTGTATGTTTGATTTTTTTCATTGTTTTATTGAATGGACGAAAGGGGGGGGATTTGAACTTTTACATGGTACGGAAAGTATTCAGACCTCTTTAAATGTATCACTCTTTGTTTTTTTGCAGCCAAAAAAAATTAATTTTTTTCTCATTAATGTACACTCTGCCCCCGCATGTAGAAATGAAAAAACAAAATGAAGAAATTTTTGCAAATTTATTTAAAAAAGAAAAAAACTGAAATATCACATGTCATAATTTTAGACCCTTTGCTCATATTGATAAACCCTTTTGAGCTAGACAGCCATGAGTCTTCTTGGGAATTATGCAAAAGTTTTTCTCACCTGGATTTGTGATCCCTGGGCCCTTGTTCCTTGCAGATTCTCTAAATTTTTGTTACAATTCAGAAAGAGCACTAGAAGGTGACTGGTCTGCAAACCATTGCTATGAGGAACGGTTGCAGGATTTGGGAATGTTTCTTGCGAAAGAAAGACTGAAGAAGACTAAAAGCTTTCACAAATATCCAAGGGCGTCACAAATTTTAGAAGGATCACTTTATTCTCATTTGCACAAGGAAAGACTAAAGCAATGGGATGAAACTAAAGGGAGGAAAACAGATAGATATATAGAAAAAGACTTTTTGACAGTTTAAAAGGGGATCATGATGGAACAGCTGCCACAGAGGTGGGATTCTCCTTTAATAGAAGTCTTCAAACAGAGGCTGGCCATATCTGTCTGGGATATTTTGTGAATCCGCTTTGAGCAGGGGGTTGGACCAGATGACCCAGGAGTCCCTTCCAACCACCATTCTATGATTCTAGATTTGGGGGAGGGTGATCTTGGGGGGACAGCAATTTTCGTCTCCCGAAATGTTCATTTGGGTTTAGATCGGGGCTCGGGCGGGCCCCTCAAGAATGGTCAAAAAGTTGTTCAATCACTCCTTGTTATTTTAGCTGTGTCTTGGGTCATTGCTTGTTGGACGGTAACTAGCAAAGTCGATTTCCAGACACTCGGAAAGTTTCTCCGGGATATTTCGTATTTGGGCCGCATTCAGTTTCCTTCAATTGCAACCAGCCTCCTTTCCTGAGCTGAAAAACCACCGATACATAAATCTGCCACCACCAGCTTAGAATTACACCAAAAGCTCTATCTTCATCTCATCAGACCAAGAATCTTATTTTTTATAGTCGGGGAGCCTTTCCCATGGGTGTTTTTAGCAAACCTATGCCGGCTTTTCATAGTCTGGGCACGAGGAACTTCGTCAGGCCACTCTGCCATAAAGCCCGACGGGGGGGGCTGTAGTATATTAAACTTTGGGGAACTTTCCCATCCCCCTACTCATCGGGAACTCACCCACAGTGATCGGGGGGTTCCTTTACCTCCTCAAAGGCTTTTCTCCCACGATTGCTAAATTTGGGCGGGACAGCCGGTCAAAGGAAGACTTCTGGGGTCCCAAACTTCTTCCATTTGGGATTTGGAGGCCCTATGCTCTGAAAAACCTTTGATACGCAGAAATAATTTTGTAATCTTGGGCCCAAAGGTGGGCCCTCCCACAATTCTGTCTCTGACCCCCTTGGCCATTTTTTTGCCCTCATGATTTTCATTTGGCTACAGCCTGTGACTGTGATCTTGTATAACGGGTTTTCTCCTTTAAAAAAAACAAGCCCCTATCAGTTAATTAAACACAGCTGCACCCAATAAAATAGAACCATCTAAAGAATCAAAAGGGAAATGAAAGCAGGGATTTAAATATGAGTGTCGAGAAAAGGGGCTAAAACTTAACCAGTAATTTCAGTTTTTCTTTTTTAAAAACTTTGAAAAATTTCTACATTTCAGTCTTTTTTCAGTCAAGAGGGGTGCAGAGGGATTTTAATGAAAAAAAATAAAACGTTTTAAATTTTTCCCAAAATGCGCAATGAACAAAGAGTAAAAAATTTAAAAGGGGCCTGAAACTTTCCAACCCACTGAATATTTTTTTAGATTTAAAAAAAATTTTTTTTTTTTTATTTTTGGCATGCTTCAATATCTCCCGGGGAGACTAAACGGCTATAAACCCGATCGGCTCTGCTACATAAGTTTTGAGCGAATTGCTGACTTGCATGAGCGCCGACCACCGGGCGGCACCATAGCAAATGGCAGTGACAACCAAAGGGGTCTATGGAACCTCGGGTTTGCACCGACCCATGGGTGACCCCGTCACGTGACGGGGTCAACTATGGGCGAAGCTGGAAGCGCGGGTCAAAAGCTGCTTTCAGAGTTTGACAGGGGCATTTAAGGGGTTATCACTTGGGGGGATCACATTCCACCCGCGGCTGTTGGGGGCACATGTCACTGTTAAAAACTGGACATTCGGAAAGATTGGGCTTATCCGAGCCCACACAAAGGGGGGGACCCCCACATGCAACAAAACATTACGGCGCATGTCGTGAAGGGGGTTTTAAAATTCAAAAACCATGTTCAAATTAAAAAAATAAATTTTTAAAAACAAAATTTTTAATTAATATTTTAATTTCTTAAAAATAAAATTTTAAAAAAAAAATTAAAAAAAAAAAAAAAAAAATTTTTATAATAAATTTAAAAAAAAAAATAAAATATTTATTTTTTAAAAAACCCTTTTTTTAAAATTTTTTTAAATTAGCATTACAAAAAAATGGGAGGCTTTGCATACATTTATTAAAACAACTGTAACCCCCACACCTTTTATCAGCCAGAAGTCCACATTCCCTCTTGTGGGCTCTTGGAAAACGAAAAAACCCCTTAAAAGGCCACATGTACTGCTAAAAAAAAACACAAAAAAATTGCAAAAATTGTACCAGGCCTACGGCCCCCAAAAAAACAGGTACAAATTTCCGGGGGGCCCCTGTGCCTGAATAAGCCACTTCCCTAAACATAACAGTAGAGGGCCCAAAACATTGATTTTCTAAGTAAACAAACACATTTCAACTTTTCCATAAACTAGCTTTTTAAAAAATAGAATTTAAGTTCTAGTCATGGTTACTTTGGGGGGGCCCTGCCCCTTCAGTCTATTCTGATTGTAACCATCATTTAACAAAATTTATAATATTTTTTACTATTTGTGCTTTTCCCCTAAATTTACAAGCCCATGCATCCAGATGAGGGGATAATAAAATAATGCCGTCGAATTTCAGTGTTCATTTTTTTTCAGTCTACAATCTATTTTTTTTTCTCTTTTTTATACCAGGGGTTTGGGAACCTTGGCCGGAGCCAATTTTTGGCTCCTTTTTTGGCTGCATCTGGGCCCGAGACAAAAAACTTTTAAAAAAAAAATAATTAGGGAAAACCCCTGATTTTCCCAAAACGCGTATGGACTTTTATCCTTATTGGCCCTCTCCTGCGGCATCACTGGCTACACAACCACGATTTTACGCAGGCCCCAATTCCCATCCCCATCCTACCACAACTCGACCAGCACCCAACATCCCGCCGCCCATAACCCCCAAGAGAGTCGGGCACGGCCGGCAGACTCAAGAGGGAAATTTATTAAGTCTTTCACTGACTCGCTAAAGAAAAAATCACCAATGATAAACTTTTTTTGGTGTGTACTGAGGGCTCCGTGCATGGGGGGGGAAAACCCAAAGGGTTTTTAGCGCTTCTTTGTGAACAAAAAAGACCTACCTAAGTTTCACTACACCACTTAGGGGCGCTTTGGCCAGTGTGGGGAGCAGCTGGGGAGGTTGGCTGGCATTCAGGTGTCAAATTTATTTTCTGCCCAGCTTTAAAGACGCCATTTAAACACGCGGGTGAAGCTGGAAAAAATTTCCGGTTGCTTTCCGCACAGCATTTTGTTTTCTTTTCCCGAGGGGAAAGGGGCCAGCCTTTTGCGGTTTTCTGAGTATCCTGGGCTATCCTGAGATAGCGAACACGAATTTTCCTAATTTTACTGTTCAGGACATGACTGAATATCTAAACCAGCCAATGGAAAATGCAAACAGGGAAAAAAAAGTCTTATCCCTTCAACATGCAGTATTGCTTTGAAAAAAACAGATAAACTCTTTATCGTCAACATTGAAACAGTTTGTTTACTACACTTTGAAAAACTGGGAGAGTTTAAAAATTCATGCACAGCAAGTGACCCTGCTCAACATCTTGATCTTCAGCAGCTAGCGGGCTTCACAGCTAATCTCCTGCAGTCATTCAAAGAGCGCTTTGGAGAATTTCGTGAGCGCACTCGTCTTTTTAAGTTCATCACCCATCCACAGGAGTGTGCAGTGGACAGCGCCGACCTGAGTTACATCCCCGGTGTCTCCATCAGAGATTTTGAACTACAAGCTGCTGACCTGAAGGCCTCAGACATGTGAGTGAAAAAGTTCAAGTCACTGAATGAAGATTTAGAAAGACTTGCACGACAGCAAGCAGAGTTGGCAAATGACGAACAAACGCAAGTGAGGAGAAATGAAAAAACTTCAACCCATGGACCAGCTGATTGTCAAAACTTGGAACGCACTTCCCGTCACAAACCACACACAGCAGCGTGTGAGTATTGCTGTACTGACAATGTTTGGCTCTACTTATGCATGTGAGCAGTCTTTCTCACATCTAAAGAACATTAAGACCAACCTACGATCACGTTTAAACGGATGGAAGTCTCAATGACTGCATGAAGCTTAGCCTCACCACATATCAACCAGACTACAAAGCCATCAGCAAAACCATGCAGCACCAGTAGTCACATTAATGGTAAGAAGTATTTTATTCATCATTGGTTCGCATCAGCATGACAACTTTATTAAAAAGAATTCAGAGACTTATTGCACTTTAAAAGTGTTGGTCTTACATATAATGCAAACATTTAATTGTATTTAGTTTTAAACATATTGTGTGGCTCTCACGAAATTACCGTATATACTCATGTATAAGCCGACCCGTGTATAAGCCGACCCCCCTACTTTTGCCACAAAAAACTGGGAAAACTTATTGACTCGTGTATAAGCCGGGTGTATAAACCACCGTCTTGCTCTGTGCTGCCCCCGTCCTGCTCCTTGCTCCCCCATCCAGCTCTGTGCTTCCCCATTCTACTCTGTGCTCCCCCCCTCCTGCTCCATCCTTCACTGTGCTCCCCCCGTCCTGCTCCGTGCTCCTCTGTGCTCTTCATCTTCCCCCCGTCCTGCTCCGTGCTCCTCTGTGCCCTCCATCCTCCCCCCGTCTTGCTCCATGCTCCTCTGTGCTCTCCATCTTCCCCGTCCTCCCCCCATGCTCCTCTGTGCCCTCCATCCTCCCCCCATCCTGCTCTGTGCTCCTATGTGCCCTCCATAATCCCCCCGTCCTGCTCCATCCTCCCCCCGTCCTGCTCCGTGCTCCTCTGTGCTCTCCATCTTCCCCCCGTCCTGCTCCGTGCTCCTCTGTGCCTCTATCCTCCCCCCATCCTGCTCCATGCTCCTCTGTGCTCTCCATCTTCCCCGTCCTCCCCCGTGCTCCTCTGTGCCCTCCATCCTCCCCCCGTCCTGCTCCGTGCTCCTCTGTGCCCTCCATCCTTCCCCCATCCTGCCCCGTGCTCCTCTGTGCTCTCCGTCCTCCCCCCGGTCCTGCTCCGTGCTCATTGTCCTCCTCCATGCTTCCCCCGTCCTCCGTTCTCACCCATCATACTCACCCTCCCAGTGCCATCGCTGAACGTCCCGGCAATCCTGCGTTGTACCCGGCTTCCTGCAGCTCTCCTGTGCTGAGCGGTGACGTAATACCGCTCATTAAGGCTATGAATATGGACGCCACGCCTATGGGCGTGGCGTCGCGTCCATATTACATGACCTTAATGAGCGGTACTACGTCACCGCTCAGCACAGGAGAGCTGCAGGAAGCCGGGTACAACGCAGGATTGCCGGGACGTTCAGCGATGGCACGGGGAGGGTGAGTATGATGTCCCAGCCACCGGCTCCTGCCGCGGCACCCCCTCCCCCGCTGGTTTCTGCCCAGTGACTCGTGTATAAGCTGAGGGGGCATTTTCAGCACAAAAAAAGGTGCTGAAAATCTCGGCTTATACACGAGTATAAACGGTACATATTAAAATATGTAGCGTTCATGGCTCTCTCAGCCAGAAAGGTTCCTGACTCCTGTTTTATACCATGGGTAATTTTGGAAAGGGAATTTCCTGGTTGGGCTGTACCTAGATATCTTCTATTGCAATGTCAGCAAATATCAATGAAACCTGGAATTTTTGGGCTCTAACTATACTAAGTGGGCAACTAGAGAAAAAGGTACCAAAAAATGTATGTGGTGACTGAAATATTGGACATAAATGAGATTGATCAAATCTAATCTGTGTGCAGATTTTAATGTTCTTTATTATAAAAAAAAATATTTAGTTGACATTGTAAAAAATAAATTAGCCTTATAAGTTTTGCAAAATAGGCGCCAACAAGTAAAACCATAGAGAAGTCACTCACAGTGATGGCAGTCCGTGTGCGATATTCATGCTGTATTTTGGCATCGGCTGTTGGATTTACAACCTTTTATAGGATCTGCTCCCACTGTGTAAAATAAACTCCTTCTATCTTGATCCCATTAAAATAAGTTTTGAACAGATTTCTGTGTACCACGACTCTGCCAAGTTCATTATTTAAAATGTCAGTTTTCTCCCCTCTTTTTCTTTTACAAAAAGTAACAACTTGAGTAATAAATCTTTTGGTGCATGTGATGCTGTTTGGGGAAGTGATACATGGCTTGAAGGCTTTCTGGAACTGGAAACGATCCAGAAATAGCTAAATTGAAAGAACTTCTTGGATTCCTTTGCAACATGTGCAAGGGTATTTTTTTTTTTTTATTAGCTTTGTACATGTGTGATTGACACAGTAATTTGTGTTATATTTTTACAACCAGATAAAGAGATCAGTCAGTAAATTAGGCCATAAAAAAATCCACAATTCACAAAAAAAAAAGTTGAAAAGAATGAATAAAGTCTGTACACATATTGGAACAGTGATAGATTCAGGTGTCTGGATACAATTGTAACCTCTATAGAATTACCATGTATGCTCTCCCTTTGGTAGCAAAGTGATCCCATGTACAATGCCAGCCTTTATGAATCGCGGCCTAAAAATTACATCTGCACTTCTCATTGGCTGGTGAGGAGAGGGTCCCCAACAGTTCAGTGCATATTTACAAAGCAGCCTGGAGTGAAAAGTGAGAAAGGAACAAGAGGTAAAGTTCTGATGGTAGACAGCACTGAAAAATGGAAGGAAGGAATACAATGGAAGTAAAGGTGAGCTGCTTCAGTGAGCTGGAGGTTCTTCTAGGTGTTTTCCTATTTCTAAGGGATGGGATTCAACCAGTTCTCACTGATTGAGCTGAGCCAGTTGTTAAAATCCCTGCTTGTCACTGAAGTGGGCAGAATCTCCAGTCCCAATATAGATTCCCTGTTTCTCTCCTTCACTGCCTGCATCAGAAAGCAGCCATAGACTGGTGCTGTTACTACAGAGTCACAATCTGGGCTGTTGTACATGTCACAGCACCTTCCGCCAACCACCAGCTTGAGAGGATGGTAGGAGTTATACTTCACCCAAAATTACGATGTAAGACACAGATGAAGTTATTCTTCCCTTATCTGGACATTTGGACTGACGCCCAGAAACTAGATTGTAACTTGTTTTTAGCTGTCTCAGCAACCTTCTATTACTATGAATTATCACTTTTCTAATTATGAAACTTTCTTATCAACATTCCACTGTTATGAATCACTTTGCTGCTTATGGAACAAAGGAATTTTACTGCGCCTGTGCGACAATATCTTATGATTTGTTAGTATAAATAAAGGGATAGCATCCATAGAGCGGGCGCGCTCAGGGCTTCCCAGTACCTGATTATACACTACGTGTCTGTGTATTTCTTGTTACGGGGATACTCCGACTCCAACAAGGACCCTCCATGGCTGAATGATCCTAACAATTCCTGGCGCCTGAACAGGGACCCGAGGTCTGCGTATTCCTTCAAGTTCATCGACCGGCACGAGTAACCACTGAGATTGGGACATTGGAACAGCAGATGACAAATCTGGCCAGGTAAGAGACACTGTTAGTTCTCTTACATCTGCTCTGCGATAGTCCGTAAATTTCATGCATATCTTGTGTTGGGATTGAGGAACTAGTAGAGAAGAATACCTATAGCTCGGGTCATTCATGTATATACTGTAGGATCTGCCGAAGGAGAGGTCAGAGAAGGTCATGAAATGTATGGTATGAAAAGAGATGTGGATGTCGGGAATAGCCTCATAAGCCGCACTAAGGTAGATGACATAAGTATTACGGAGATTGCCTAACTGAGTCATAAGGTTGTGTACTTTCGGGGAAACCTTCGCTCACGCTTAACTCCCGAACCTTTGTCCTCCTTTCTGACGGATAAGAGATTGATAGAATGAGCCCATGGAAGTAATGATAATACTCCAGGGACACGATATGTAATGGAGACTGTATGGTTCATTTTATGTATTGTTGGTCTTGCCCTTGTTGCCATATATATGTGTGTTAGAATTACTCTACACTTCAGACAAAACGGTTCAGATAAACCGTTTCAGATACTGGCTCCTTAGGACAGAATAGGTAACGAGGAAAGGTAGAATATAGAATATATTCTATCTAACCCAAAAAAGCCTCCTAAGGTAGGAATAGTCAGGAAAAATGGGCAACAAACAGACTAAGACCACAAATGATGAACAAGATGTCTATACAATCGTGAAAGAAAGGTGTGGTGTAGAAGCAACTAAGAATTTAGGGAAAGTTTGCAAAACTTTTCAGGTAGCAAGGCATGAAAGGTTTAACAGGAAGATATGGGAGGACATTCAGGTTAGAAAAGCGGGAGTAATAAGGGATAAAGGATGGCAAGAGCAGGTTGACTCTATGGTCAAATTATCCAAACTAGCAGAAACAGACCATTGGTCTTTTAATAAAGACAATGGGTTATGGAGAACTCCAGTCAGACAGGGTCCCATTGTACAAACTGAGAACAATAAACAAATGAACCCATTGGCACCACCATATCAGCCCAGGTCAGAACCCACACTGTATCCTGATTTTCGGGGTCCGGGTGGATGGACATGTACAAACTGTGGACTCCAGAATCCAGACTGGAGAGACACATGTGCAGGATGTGGAGCACCACAACCACATGATATGTTGGCACCAGTGCGTATCCTCAGTCGACCATACAGAGAAGAAGATGGTGGCAATCCACCGCGTAGAGTAACTAGATACCATCAGACTAGACAATATTTTCCATGGACCCCCGCTGAGGGAATGTCCCTACTTCAGAATGCACCAGATCCGATACAATGCCCACTAAGATTTGCTACGTACATACAACAGATAATACACACCCATAATGGAACATGGTCAGATGGAACAGAATTATGTAGAATGAAAATGACACCAGGGTTGTATCAGGAATTGATGACAGTTATAGAACCTCATAGACCTCAACCAGTAGATGGTGAGGATCCAAATACCGCACTGTCAGGACAGAATTTTGTGCAGAGACTACTAGAGTTTATGAGAACCAAGCAAAGAATGAGAGGGACTTCAGGAACTGTTTCCCAAAAGTCAGGACAGCCAGTAGATGAATACTACCTAGCGGTAGAGAACAGTTACAGAGATGAGGGAATGGATCTTACTAATGAAGGAGTCATTCGACTGATGACTAAAACTTTTATAGAGAATCTCAACCCAAAACTTAGGGAAAAGTTCAAGGCTGCAACTCCTGATTGGAGAACACTAGATGATCCCCAGATAGTCAGACAAAAACTATTAGGGATAGAAATGGATATGCGTGAGGCAGCATCCAAACCCGTCAGAGTGGCGGCAAATAACAGTCTGGTTAATAAGAACAACAGATCAAATCAAACTTATGACAAAGGGAATTTGGATAAGAAAACTAATCCATGTCACTACTGTAAGAAACCAGGACATTGGATTAGAGAATGCAGGAAAAAAAGCCAGGGATATAGAAAATGGTATTTATGTCCCAAGACAATCACAAGAAAAGACAGTACAGGCTTCTGCTCCTGCAGCTAGCGAGTGACTAGACGTAATGCAAACCACTTTGACTGGAAGGCGCCCAATAATTCAAGTAAAAGTAGCAGGAAAGCAATGTCCTTTTTTAATAGATACCGGAGCAACTTCCTCCATCCTCAATGAAGACGCCCTACCAAATGCTGATTGTTTATCAGATGATGTAACTTATACCGAAGGGTATGATGGAGGAATCAGGCCACTCCCATATAGTATTCCCCTTGAAACAAAGATAGGATCTAAAATATTTTTATCAAAATTCCTTTTTGTTAAAGGGGCACCTACTTGTCTTCTAGGTATGGATTTACTAAAACAGACAGGAATGAATATCCAATTTTTGGAAGATGGTAGAGTCCAAATTTTGGTGCCTGATGACCAAGAGTCTCTAGAAAACATTGTAAAAGTCCAAGCCTTAGAGGATGAGAAAGGTCCTGCCCCTACCCAAATTATTTTGGATCTTTCTGAGGTACCAGAAAAATTATGGGCACAACATGACACCGATGTAGGACTAATGCCAATAGCTCCTGTAAAAGTCACTCCTGTTCCAGGTGTGACACTACCCCAATTGAGACAGTATCCTATTAGTGCCCAACAAGAACACGCCATAGGAGAACAGATAAAAGATTATCTAGAAACTGGAGTACTGATAGAAGTAAAGTCACCAGCTAATACACCGTTGTACCCCGTAAAAAAGAAATCTATTGAGGGGTCAGCTGCTAAGTACCGGATGGTACATGATTTAAGAGAGATAAATAAAATTTTGGAACCTATTACTCCTGTTGTGCCAAATCCACACACGTTGCTATCACAGATTCCAGCAACAGCACGAGTATTTTCTGTCATAGACTTATCAAATGCATTCTTTTCAGTACCATTACACCCAGACTGTTACAAGCTGTTTGCATTTACATTCAAGAATAGACAATTAGCATGGACAAGATTACCACAGGGTATGATACATTCACCTACCTTGTACTCAGAAGCTATGAGATCAGTTCTACAAAATTTTGAACCTACGGATGAGGTTGTAATTCTCCAATATGTTGATGACCTATTGTTATGTGCCCCTGATCAAGAGTCCGCAGACAGCAACACAATAAGGTTGTTAATATTTCTAGCAGACATGGGCTGTAAAGTTAACAAGAGGAAAATACAACTTTGTATGACTACGATAGTATTTCTAGGACACTGCATTTCACAAGGTATTCGGCACCTCACCGCCGACAGACTAAAAATCATTAGAGATCTTGTTCCTCCCAAGAACTACAAAACATTAAGAGCATTTTTGGGAATAGTATCACACTGCAGACAATGGGTTATACATGCTAGTCAGCTTATGCAACCTCTATATGATTGTTTAAAAATCGAACCTTTCCAGTTAACTGAATCAGCGCTCATAGCCTTTCAAGACCTCAAGAAAGGTCTCATGTCAGCCCCGGCCTTGGGAATCCCAGACTACGCCAAACCATTCCAATTAATGGCTGCAGAAATATCTAATCATGCTACAGGGGTACTAACACAGAAACATGAAAATAAACAAAGACCTGTCGCATACTACTCTGCTCAATTAGATAATGTCACCAAAGCTGCACCGTCATGTGTCAAGGTAGTAGCAGCTGTTTCTCTTTTGGTAGAAAAAGCCTCAGACATAGTACTAGACCATGCCTTAATAGTACAAACGACACATGATGTACATGGCATACTGAATCAGGTATTGCCAAAACACATTTCAATGGCTAGACATCTTAGATTACAATGCTCCTTACTAATGCCACCAAACCTCACTTTTCGCCGTATATTGTCTCTAAATTTAGCCACTCTGTTACCATTAGAGACAAAGGGGGGGGTGGAAGGAGACTATGAAGATAAAAATTTTTACAATTTCATGAACAAAATAATGGAATACATGATTGTTTACAGTGTATAGAACAAGAAACACAAGGGTTACCTAATGTACAGGACATACCTCTTGACAATCCAGACTTACAAATGTATATAGATGGTAGCAGGTATGCAGATGAAGCTGGTAACTTTCACACAGGTTATGCTGTTGTATCAGACCATGATGTTATTGAAGCTGAACCAATGCAAGCCAGCTGTTCAGCCCAGGAAGCTGAACTATTAGCTCTAATACGAGCATTACAATTAGCAAAAGAAAAAACCGCTAATATTTTTACTGATTCTAGATATGCATATGGCATTGTACATGATTTTGGATGCATATGGAGAGCTAGAGGTTACATGACAGCTTCAGGTCAACCAGTAAAACATGGACAAATGATTAAACAAATTCTATAATCAGCTGCCTTAACTAAACAAGTAGCAGTAATGAAAGTACCTGCACATGTAAGACTCGACACAGAGATAGCTAGGGGTAATGACCGAGCCGACAAGGCTGCTAAGCAAGCTGCAGTAAAACCTCTGACAACTGACCACACTATTAGTGCAGTATCAGAATTTGACTTAATTACACGGCTCAAAGAAGCCCACCAGAAGGTGAGTAGAGAAGAAAAAGAAGAGTGGCAGAAACAGGGGGCAGAAGAAAAAGAAGGACTATGGAGAAAAGGAGATGAGCTTTGTCTCCCCCGAGCGTGGTACCCTGTTGTGGTCAGTGAAGCCCACGGACCTACACATGTGTCTGCAAACGGTATGATACAGAGGGTCAGACAGAAGTGGTTAGCCTCAGGGTTCGGCCAGGTAGCTCGAGCAAAATGTGGTTCTTGTGAAATCTGTTTAGCCTACAATCCAGGACAGACTATTAAGACCCCCCAGAAGCACCATGTAAGACCACTATATCCGTTCCAGAGACTTCAGATCGATTATATCCAGATGCCTAAGCATGGACACTATGAGTATGTACTGGTATGTGTGGACATGTTTTCGGGGTGGCCGGAGGCTTATCCAGTTCATAGAGCCACGGCTAAAATCACTGCAGTAAAAATAGCACATGAACTGGTACCCCGTTATGGTATCCCAGAAGTGATCGAGTCAGATAGAGGTACACATTTCACTGGAGAGATCTTTCAGAATGTAATGAAAATGTGTATAAAGAGTGAACTACACACCCCTTACCACCCACAGAGTTCTGGTAAGGTTGAGAGAATGAACGGGACACTCAAATTGAAAATACAGAAAGCTATGGCAGAGACACAGAAACCATGGACTGAGTGTCTTCCAATAGCATTGTATTCAGTCAGAAACACCCCCAGGGAAAGAGCAAACTCACCCCCATGAAATATTGTTTGGTAGAGTTGCCAATACAGGATTGTATTTCCACAGACTTTAATGCTAGAAACTGAGAGTTTAACAGCATATGTACAGAACTTATGTAAACATGTGTCTAAAACACACTCTTTAGTGTTCTCTTCTATTCCAGATCCAGATTCCGTTGAAGGGACACACAAGCTACAACCAGGGGACGAAGTGTATGTAAAAAGACATAACAGAAGGACACTAGAACCCAGATTCGAGGGTCCTTATCAGGTGTTACTAACCACGCCTACTGCATTAAAATTAGAAGGAAAGGCTGCATGGGTGCATGCTAGCCACTGTAAGATAGCAAAATGAGAATTCTTTATCAAATCATTGCGTTGATAGCGATATTGGTAAGCTACACTGTTGCTTGGACACCTGGGACATCCATCCCCAAGGAAAAAGAACTGGAAGAAGGGGAGACCTACTCTTCCCTTTGGAAATGGAAAAGTCATACACAAAATAGGACGCAAAATAACTATACCTGCAGAGCAAACACAGAATGCTTGACCATGACAATAAAAATCACTGGCCCCTGTACAATATTCAGACAGGAGAAGTCTAAAGTATGGTATAACCGATATCTCATACATGTAAAAACGGGTTTTAATATAACCATTAATTCCACAGTAGAAGGGAACAATGTATGTTCATTTGTGAATACCACAGAGATCACTAACCACAATTTTAGGAATTTTGCGAAATATTACACCAGCAAGAAGTATCAAAACTCAAACACCACTGTTCTAAATGCCCCTGGGTATTATGTTTGTGGTAACACGTCTGAAATAAAGGGAGGACCTTGGTTTGCCATAGGCATATATGTGTATAATGCAAGTATCCTGCCTCATTTCAGCAACCACTCTCTTATCCCCATCCCGAGCACCTGTGTTAACACTTCTACGATACATCAAAAGGTAAAAGTTCAGTTCAATGTATCTTTTCCACTTATCCCTACGTGTTCAAGGCATAAGAGGGCTTGGTATGACACCCTGCTGGGGGCAACGGGTACTGGAATGGGAATTATGAATAGCATGCAAATGGAGTCTATGGCCAATAAATGGTCTAGAGCAGGACAGGATATGGCAGAAAGTGTAAAAATTAATGGTAAATGGATTCCAACTTCCTTAAAAGTTAACCGACTTGGATTGCAGATCCCTAATGATATTAATAGTATTTTTAATCAGAGTTTATTCTTAACAGAAAAATCATGGGAAAATATTTCATCATTAATAAATGCAACACAATGTGGTTTCGAAATAATAAATTGGCAAATACAGAAAAACAGAGCACAAGCTGGCCTCATGTCTGGAAACTATTTTGAGTGGGCAAAAATATTTAATATTTCCCAGTCAGATACCTGGTTCACGGTCACTGGGAAAGATGTCCAGTGTTTAGATTTATGGTGTATGGGTACTTTCACAGCCTTTAAAATCCGCGCTAATAGCACTATGGTAATGTGTAAAATATTTGTAATGCCCATAGTTATACAAGAGGAATTTTGGTACCCAGAAATTAAGGGTACCTATATGGACACTAACAATCAGACACATGATCTCTCAAGCTGTCACGAGACTAACAAAGGTTATGTTTGCGGACAGGGTACTCCCATGTATGAGCCATGTCTATTACAACATCAAACTAATATATGTCCCCTATTACGAGTTCCCCTTAACACAGTGGAAACATTTATGGAACTAGGGCCACAATATATTTGTATAGTGACCAACGATAAAAATACCACAGGACCCCTGCACCTAAATACCCCATATGTTGGATGTATTAAAAATATTACTACTCTAAACTGGAAAGGAAGCACTTATTTCTTTTTACCTGAAATAAACAATGAAATAAGTGAAGGAATGAACTTTGTAAAAATGTTGCCTAACATACCTGTTAGTTTAGACTGTACCAAGCTAAGAGAATTGATTAATAGATCAGAGGAAGTGCATGCTCATATTACTGAGTTTAAACATTCTTTGAACAAACTCCTGGTAAATGCATATATAGACTCAGAAAAATTGATTAATTTAGGGTCTGCAATTCAAAGTGAAACTGAACATCATTGGTATGATATATTTAGTGGATGGTCCCCTACTGCCACACACTTTATTCAAGTTTTTTGTTATCCCCTTGTTATATTAGTATTACTTATATTTGTGTTAACTATGCTAAATATATTCGTGTACCGACGGGTGGCAAGGAAGATGAAAAAACTTCAGGAGAAAATTCACTATCAACATATATAAGGAAGAATCAAAGGGGGGACTGAGAGGATGGTAGGAGTTATACTTCACCCAAAATTACGATGTAAGACACAGATGAAGTTATTCTTCCCTTATCTGGACATTTGGACTGACGCCCAGAAACTAGATTGTAACTTGTTTTTAGCTGTCTCAGCAACCTTCTATTACTATGAATTATCACTTTTCTAATTATGAAACTTTCTTATCAACATTCCACTGTTATGAATCACTTTGCTGCTTATGGAACAAAGGAATTTTACTGCGCCTGTGCGACAATATCTTATGATTTGTTAGTATAAATAAAGGAATAGCATCCATAGAGCGGGCGCGCTCAGGGGCTTCCCAGTACCTGATTATACACTACGTGTCTGTGTATTTCTTGTTACGGGGATACTCCGACTCCAACAAGGACCCTCCATGGCTGAATGATCCTAACAAGCTGTAGTGGTGACATTATGCTACTGACCAGCGTGCTTGGCTCACACACAGGATGTTACCAAAAAACAAGTCCAGCACCTCAGTCCTGCCTTCACAGTTCTGGTCCACTCTTCAATGTACAGGTGCCTCTCAAAATTAGAATATCACCAAAAAGTTAATTTATTTCAGTTCTTGTTCACCTTTTTCTACCACACTTTTTCCTTCCACTCATCTTTCCATTAATATGCTTGGATACAGCACTCTGAACAGCCAGCTTCTTTAGCAGTGACCCTTTGTGGCTTCCCCTCCTTGTGGAGTGTGTCAATGACTGCCTTCTGGACATCTGTCAAGTCAGCAGTCTTCCCCATGATTGTGGAGCTACTGAAACAGACTAAGGGACCTTTGTAAATGCTTAGGAAGCCTTTGCAGGTGTTTTTTGTTAATTATTCTAATTTACTGAGATAATGACTTTTGGGTTTTCATTGGCTGTAAGCCATAATCATCAACATTAACAGAAACAAACACTTGAAATAGATCACTCTGTTTGTAATGACTCTATATAATATATGAGATTCACTTTTTCATTTGAAGAACTTAAATTAACTTTTTGATGTTATTCTAATTTTGTGAGACACACCTGTAATTCACCAGTCTTCAGTAATTCCAACACTGAGATGGCCTCACAAAATGCGAAGTTAGCACAGGAGGCACAAAAGGCCAGACAAGACCTGAGAACAAGATCAAAGACTGTTGTAAGCAAAGACTGGACTGGAACTATGAAGAGGGAGGGAGTTGCATGGAGAAGGTGAGAGAAAGGTAAGTTATATCACTTTTTTATTCTTTTACCCTACATTTATTATGTACATTTATCAACAAGTGAATTTGCAAAACTACATTTTTCTATTTTTTATGGTATGGGGCATAAATCTAGATGTAGTCTACAGTAATCAATGCTGTCTAAAAAAATAGGCTCAGCTTCCAACATGCAAATAGGGAACATATTGTTAAATACTTGAATCCCAACCTGTCTTCAATAGCAAGCTCAGTATCAGCTTTTCTTTCCCCAATTAAAATAACTGTAGTTCCCGATGTTTTGTGGAGGATGTGTCGCATACATCTCCCTACTAATCATATATCATGGTCAGAGGAACTCATTATAACATCATGACACACAATAGGGTTCTGCAACTGGTGACTTCCAAGAAGTTTCGCTTCCTTGGTTCGTTCTATTTGGGCACCTGTGGCCCTCCATGGTTTCTTTTAGGAACTATAACTTCCAGTATGCCCTGACTCCTGCAGATGTTCAAGCCCCCAAAAAAAAATTATGGTGTGCTGCACTGTGTGTTTGTATAGCATTGTTGGTAACATATGGTGTGCTGCACTGTGTGATTGTATAGTATTGCTAGTCACATATGTTGTGCTGCACTGTGTGTTTGTAAAGTGCTGCTGATGGTGACATATGATGTGCTGCAATGTGTGCTTGTATAGCACTGCTGGTAACATATGGTGTGCTACATAGTGTGTTTGTAAAGCACTGCTTACTTATAACATATGGTGTGCTACATAGTGTGTTTGTATAGCACTGCTGGTAATGTATATAGTGTGCTGCACTGTGTGATTGTATAGCACTACTGGTGACATATGGTGTGCTGCACTGTGTGATTGTATAGCACTGCTGGTGACATATAGTGTGCTGCACTGTGTGTTTGTATAGCACTGTTGGTGACATATGATGTGCTGCACTGTGTGATTGTATAGCACTGTTGGTGACATAAGATGTGCTGCACTGTGTGTTTGTATAGCACTGCTGGTGACATATAGTGTGCTGCACTGTGTGTTTGTATAGCACTGCTGGTGACATATGATGTGCTGCACTGTGTGTTTGTATAGCACTGCTGGTTACATATGGTGTGCTGCAGTGTGTGTTTGTATAGTATTGCTAGTCACATATGGTGTGCTGCACTGTGTTTTTGTATAGCACTGCTGGTGACATATGGTGTGCTGCACTGTGTGTTTGTATAGCACTGTTGGTGACATAAGATGTGCTGCACTGTGGGTTTGTATAGCACTGCTGGTGACATGGTGTGCTGCACTGTGTGTTTGTATAGCACTGTTGGGGACATATGGTGTGCTGCACTATGGGTTTGTATAGCACTGCTGGTGACATATGGTGTGCTGCACTATGGGTTTGTATAGCACTGCTGGTAACATATGGTGTGCTGCACTGTGGGTTTGTATAGCACTGCTGGTGACATATGGTGTGCTGCACTGTGTGTTTGTATAGCACTACTGGTGACATATGGTGTGCTGCACTGTGTGTTTGTACAGCACTGCTGGTGACATATGGTGTGCTGCACTGTGCGTTTGTATAGTACTGCTGGTTACATATGGTGTGCTGCACTGTGTGTTTGAATAGCACTGCTGGTGACATATGGTGTGCTGCAGTGTGTGTTTGTATAGCACTGTTGGTAACGTATGGTGTGCTGCACTGTGTGTTTTTACAGCGCTACACTGGCTGCACTGTGTGTTTGCATAGCGCTGCTGTGATGTATGTTGTTTTGATTTTGTGGTATTGCTGTGTTTGTTGAGTGCTATTGGGGAAAGAATATGTGTTATACGGTTATTTTGGAGGGATTTATTTGTCCTATATGGTATTATTGGATGTACGCTGCATGATAGTATTGGCTCTATGGTGAAGTTTGAATAAAAAAAAAGTTTGAGAAGCTCTATTCGGTGTCTGTTGTCTGTGTAATGCAGGACAAAAAAGGTTTTCCAGAGCAAGAGACGCTCTTTGTAGCAGATGTTAAATCTGGCTAAGAGGTGAGAATTTTTTACCGTAGACACCCCACTATTAACTCAAATTAACTATTACAGGTGCTTCTCACAAAATTAGAAAATCATGAAAAAGTTATTTTAATTTATTTCAGTTCTTCAATACAAAAAGTGAAACTCATATATTATATAGAGTCATTACAGAGTGATCTATTTCACGTGTTTATTTCTGTTAATGTTGATGATTATGGCTTACAGCCAATAAAAACCCAAAAGTCATAATCTCAGTAAATTAAAATACTTTATTACGCCAGCTTGAAAAATGATTTTAAAATACGATATGTTAGCCTACTGAAATGTATGATCAGTAAATGTACTCAATACTTGGTCGGTGCTCCTTTTGCATCAATTACTGCATCAATGCAGCGTGGCATGGAGGTGATCAGCCTGTGGCACTGCTGAGGGGTTATGGAAGCCCAGGTTGCTTTGATAGCAGCCTTCAGCTCATCTGCATTGTGGGGTCTGGTGTCTCTCATCTTCCTCTTGACAATACCCCATAGATTCGTATAGATCACTCTGTGTGTAATAATGACTCTATATAATATATGAGTTTTTTTTATATTGAAGAACTGAAATAAATTAACTTTGATGATATTCTAATTTTTTGAGAAGCACCTGTATATAATGTATATGTGAAAATGGGTTTTCTATACTGGACATCCCTTTTAATATGCAATTTTGCATCAATCATTGAAATAACTTGTCCACTTGCTTCTAAGCTTCTATATATTTTTTTATATAGAAATATAGCTATTGATTTCATTTTTTTACTTTTACATTTATTTTATCATTCTTTTTAAATATTTGTACAATTTTTTAAACTTTTTTTTTTTACTTTTTTACTTAGTCCCTCTATGGGACCTTAACTTTTATTAGTCTGATCACTTTTATAATGCATTGCAATGGTCTAACAGGCTTGCTTTAGCTTCCAGACCAGGAGGTCGACATGATGACCTTAGGTTACCATGGCAACAATTGGACCCTCACGATGACGCCAAAGCGGTGTCGATCTTAAGGGAGAGGGATCCCTCTACCTGTCTTCTAAAAGCTGCGATTGCTATCAATGGAAGAATTTAAGGGGTTAAATGACTGGGAGTAGTGTGGTTACTGCTCCTGGCTGTGAGAGTCAAAGCTTGACTTTCACTTAAGCCGAGCTCCGGCTGGCGTTCATGCAGGCACTTCCCGACCATGATGTAAAGTTACGTAAAAGGCTATGAAGGGGTTAAGAACTTCTCTACAACTGAATTAACTATTACCAACCATGTTTTACAACAGTGAGACTCTTTCTTGTTGCCTTCAGTATTGCCTTTATTTGAAACACATTTTGTGCATCTGAGCCGTCTCTACTAATTTGTTTCCAATACATCAGGTCGTGTGCGACTCACTTATTTCTATTCTAAAGTTTAAACCTATAACACGACAGCTTTCTCTAAGTGCTGTTATTCTAGTTTTATTCTATTTTAGTCTAAACATATTTTCTTATTCATATCATGTCTATATATACCATGAAAAAGAAAGAGTTGAAGGAAAAGACGAAAATATCTAGGGAAGAAAACGAAGAAGAAAAGAATGGAAGAAGCGAGAATTAAAGGAAGTCAAGAGAAAGAGAGAAATGAAGAAATAATGAAAGAAAAAAAGAGAGAAATAAGGAAAGAAAGAAGAACAGAATGAAAAAAGAAACAAAGAAAAAAAGAAAATGAAACCAAGAAGGGAGGATGAAAGGAAGAGGAACACAGTAAAAAGGAAGGAAACAAAATAAAAAGACAAAGAAAGAAGAAAGAAAGGAAGACAGACATGAAGAAACAATGAACAAAAGAGGAACAAAGTGATGAAGGAAGAATTTAAGGGAAATTTGCAAATTCAAGTTGTCTATTAGCCATAGCCAGTTTCTTAAGCACAGAGCACAGTGCTTAGAAGCTGGATCTGGCCAACTTCAGTTCCCCATTGATGCTGCAGGGTACAGATAAACAGATCTTTCAAAACTCAAATTTGCTGATTTTGCCAAATTTTCACCATAAATTTGATTTGCGGCAAATAAATTTGTGCAAATCTCAATACTGGATAGCTTGTAATTGCTGGGAAAATACAATTGGGGAGGAGAGCAAGAGTATCCCACTGACCATAAGAGCTTACACTCTACAGGAGAGTGAGAGGATCCTGCTGACTATAAGAGCTTACACTCTACAGGAGAGAGAGGACCCTGCTGACCATAAGAGCTTACACTTTACAGGAGAGGAAAAGAGAGGACCCCACTGACAATAAGAGCTTACACTCTATAGGAGAGGAAAAGAGAGGACCCCGCTGACCATAAGAGCTTACACTCTACAGGAAAGAAAGAGGACCTCACTGACTATAAGAGCTTATATTCTATAGGAGAGAGAGAGGATCCTGCTGGCCATAAGAGCTTAGAATCTACAGGAAAGAGAGAAAGAGGACCCCGCTCACCATAAGAGCTTATGTGAAGGAGAGAATGGCTAATTAAATCAATTATTAAACCTTATGCAAGTCAGTTCAGATAAGGTGTACCAAGATGGCATCTATGTCTTCAAGCAGTACCCCGAAAGGAATCTTTGAAATGTGTGAGCTAGTACTGGACACTGAAGATTGGATGCCACATATGGAAGTGAAGTTGTAATGGACCTATCATAGACTTACACTGGCTTTTCAGAAGTTGTGCAACACCCATTTCCTGTCTGAAGCATGTTTCTTTGTCTTAAGAATAAACTCCAGTTGTGTGCCATCTCTTGCTTAAAGAGGAAGAATGTACAGTGCCTAGAAAAAGTATTCGGCTCCCTTGAACTTTTCAACTTTTTCCCACATATCATGCTTCAAAACATAAAGATACCAAATGTTAATTTTTGGTGATGAATCAACAACAAGTGGGACACAATTGTGAAGCTGAATGAATTTTTTTGGTTATTTTAAATTTTTGTGTAAATATAAAACTGAAAAGTGGGGCGCGCAATATTATTCGGCCCCTTTAACTTAACACTTTGTTGTGCCACCTTTTGCTGTGATTACAGCTGCAAGTCGCTTGGGGTGTGTCTCTATCAGTTTTGTACATTGAGAGACTGAAATTCTTGCCCATTCTTCCTTGGCAAACAGCTAGAGCTCAGTGAGGTTGGATGGAGATCGTTTGTGAACAGCAGTTTTCAGCTCCTTCCACAGATTCTCGATTGGATTCAGGTCTGGACTTTGACTTGGTCATTCTAACATCTGGATACATTTATTTGTGAACCATTCCATTGTAGATTTTGCTTCATGTTTGGGATCATTGTCTTGTTGGAAGACAAATCTCTGTCCCAGTCTCAGGTCTTTTGCAGACTCCAGCAGGTTTTTTTCAAGAATGTTCCTATATTTGGCTCCATCCATCTTCCCATCAATTTTAACCATCTTCCCTGTCCCTGCTGAAGAAAAGCAGGCCCAAACCATGATGCGGCCACCACCATGTTTGACAGTGGGGATGGTGTGTTCAGGGTGATGAGCTTGTGTTGCCTTTATGCCAAACATATCGTTTGGCATTGTTGCCAAAAAGTTCGATATTGGTTTCATCTGACCAGAGCACCTTCTTCCACATGTTTGGTGTGTCTCCTAGGTGGATTGTTGCAAACTTTAAACAACACATTTTATGGATATCTTTGAGAAATGGCTTTCTTCTTGCCACTCTTCCATAAAGGCCAGATTTGTGCAGTGTGCGACTGATTGTTGTCCTATGGACAGACTGTCCCATCTCAGCTGTAGATCTCTGCAGTTCACCCAGAGTGATCATGGGCCTCTTGGCTGCATCTCTGATCAGTCTTCTCCTTGTTTGAGATGAAAGTTTAGAGGGACGGCCGGGTCTTGGTAGATTTGCAGTGGTATGATACTCCTTCCATTTCAATATGATCACTTGCACAGTGCTCATTGGGATGTTTAACCCCTCTCTGCCATAAGACGTACTATTCCGTCCATGTGACCCTGGACCTAATTCCCATGGACTGAATAGTACGTCATATGCGATCAGCAGCGCTCCCGGGGGGAGCGTAGCTGATCGCGGCCGGGTGTCAGCTGTATATCACAGCTGACACCCAGCACTATGTGTCAGGAGCGGTCACGGACCGCTCCCGGCACATTAACCCCTGGCACACCGCGATCAAACATGATCGCGGTGTCCCCGGGGCACAGGGGAGGATAGCGCAGGGTGGGGGCTCCCTGCGCGCTCCCCTGGGACCCTCAGAGCAGCGCGATGTGTCGCGCTGTTCTGAGGGTCCGTCCTCCCTCCAGGTCCCCGGATCCAAGATGGCGCCGGGGTCCTGCAGGGAGGCGGCATCCTCAGTGCCTGCTGAGAGCAGGCGCTGAGGAAGCCTGCAGCGATGCCAGAGCGATCGCTGGTGTGACAGAGTGCTGTGCACACTGTCACACCAGCGATCTGCTAAAATACAGTGATGTCCCACCCTGGGACAAAGTAAAAAAGTAAAAAAATAAAAATAAAAGTGGTAAAAAAAATCATAAAAAAAAATATATATTCCCCAATAAATTCATTTCTTCCTGTAAATAAAAAAAACAAAACAATAAAAGTACACATATTTGGCATTGCCGCGTCCGTAACAACCCCCCTATAAAACTGTCCCACTAGTTAACCCCTTTAGTGAACCCTTAAAAAAAAAAAAAAAACTAAGCAAAAAATCAATGCTTTATCATCATACCGCCGAACAAAAAGTGGAATAACACGCGATCAAAAAGACCGATATAAATAAACATGGTACCGCTGAAAACGCTATCTTGTACCGCAAAAAACTAGCCATCATACAGCATCATCAGCGAAAAAATAAAAAAGTTATAGCTCGCAAAATAAAGCGATGCAAAAATAATGATTTTTTTATATAAAATTGTTTTTATTCTGTAAAAGCGCCAAAACATAAAAAAATTGATGTAAATAGGTATCGCCATAATCGTACTGACCCGAAGAATAAAACTGCTTTATCAATTTTACCACACGCGGAACGGTATAAACGCCTCCCCCAAAAGAAATTCATGAATTGCTGATTTTTGTTCATTCTAACCTCCCAAAAATCGAAATAAAAAGCGATCAAAAAATGTCACGTGCTCAAAAATGGTACCAATAAAAACGTCAACTCGTCCCGCAAAAAATAAGACCGCACATGACTCTGTGGGCCAAAATATGCAAAAATTATAGCTCTCAAAATGTGGTGATGCAAAAAACTACTTTTTGCAATAAAAAGCGTTTTTTAGCGTGACAGCTGCCAATCACAAAAACCCGCTATAAATGGTAAATCAAACCCCCTTTATCACCCCCTTAGTTAGGGAAAAATAATAAAATTAAAAAAATGTATTTATTTCCATTTTCCCATTAGGGTTAGGGTTTGCGGCTAAAGTTAGGGTTAGGGTTGGCGCTAACGTTAGGATTAGGGTTAGGGTTGGGATTAGGGTTAGGGGTGTGTTAGGGTTAGGTTTGTGGTTGGGACTAGGGTTAGGGGTGTGTTGGGGTTAGGGTTGGAGTTAGAATTGGGGGGTTTTCTGCTGTTAAGGCACATCAGGGGCTCTCCAAATGTGACATGGCGTCTGATCTCAATTCCAGCCAATTCTGCGTTGAAAAAGTCAAACGGTGCTCCTTCACTTCTGAGCTCTGCCATGCGCCCAAACAGTAGTTTACCCCCCGCATATGGGGTATCAGCGTACTCTGGACCATAAGAGTTATTGTGCAATTTGTCCTATTTCTTCTGTTACCCTTGGGAAAATAAAAAACTGGGGGCGACAAAATCATTTTTGTAAAAAAAAAATGATTTTTTTTGTTTTTACAGCTGTATGTTATAAATTTTCTGTGAAGCACTTGGGGCTTCATAGCGCTCACCACACTTCTAGATAAGTTCCTTGTAGGGTCTATTTTCCAAAATGGGGTCACTTGTGGGGGGTTTCCTCTGTTTAGGCGCATCAGAGGCTCTCCAAATGCGACATGACGCCCCCAGACCATTCCATCAAAGTCTGCAATCCAAAACGTCACTACTTCCCTTCCGAGCCCAGACTTGCACCCATACAGTCGTTTTCTCACACATGTTGGGTATCAGCGTACTCAGGACAAATTGGACAACACTTTGGGGTCCAATTTCTCCTGTTACCCTTGTGAAAATAAAATATTGGAGGCGAAAAAATCATTTTTGTAAAAAAAAAAAGATTTTTTATTTTTACAGCTGTACGTTAAAACTTCTGTGAAGCACTTCGGGGTTCAAAGTGCTCAACATACTTCTAGATAAGTTCCTTGTGGGGTCTATTTTCCAAAATGGAGTCACTTGTGGGGGGTTTCCACTGTTTAGGCGCATCAGGGGCTCTCCAAATGCGACATGACGCCCCTAGACCATTCCATCAAAGTCTGCAATCCAAAACGTCACTACTTCCCTTCCGAGCCCAGACGTGCACCCATACAGTAGTTTTCTCTCACATATTGGGTATCAGCATACTCAGGACAAATTGGACAACAAATTTTGGGGTCCAATTTCTCCTGTTACCTTGTGAAAATAAAATATTGGGGGCGAAAAAATCATTTTTGTAAAAAAAAAAAAGGATTTTTTATTTTTACGGCTGTACGTTATAAACTTCTGGGAAGCACTTCGGGGTTCAAAGTGCTCACCACACATCTAGATAAGTTCCTTGTGGGGTCTATTTCCAAAATGGGGTCACTTGTGGGGGGTTTCCACTGTTTAGGCACATCAGGGGCTCTCCAAATGCGACATGACGCCCCCAGACCATTCCATCAAAGTCTGCAATCCAAAACGTCACTACTTCTCTTCCGAGCCCCGACGTGCGCCCATACAGTAGTTTACTCCCACATATTGGATATCAGCGTACTCAGGACAAATTGGACAACAACTTTTGGGGTCCAATTTCTCCTGTTACCCTTGTGAAAATAAAATATTGGGGGCCAAAAAATCATTTTTGTAAAAAAAAAAAAAAGATTTTTTATTTTACGGCTGTACGTTATAAACTTCTGTGAAGCACTTTGGGGTTCAAAGTTCTCACCACACATCTAGATAAGTTCCTTGAGGGGTCTAGTTTCCAAAATGGTGTCATTTGTGGGGGGTTTCCACTGTTTAGGCAGATCAGGAGCTCTCCAAACACGACATGGCATCCAGCCAATTCTGCGTTGAAAAAGTCAAACGGCGCTCCTTCCCTTCCAAACTCTGCCATTCACCCAAACAGTGGTTTACCCCCACATATGGGGTATCAGCGTACTCAGGACAAATTGCACAATAACTTTTGGAGTCTTGTTACCCTTGGGAAAATAAAAATTGGGGTGAAAAGATCAATTTTGTGGAAAAAATATGATTTTTTAATTTTACGGCTCTACGTTAGAAACTTGTGTGAAGCACTTGGGGGTTCAAATTGCTCGCCAAAGATCTAGATAAGTTCCTTAGGGGGTCTAGTTTCCCAAATGGGGTCACTTGTGGGGGGTTTCCACTGTTTAGGCCATCAGGGACTCTCCAAATGCAACATGGCGTCCAATCTCAATTCCAGCCAATTTTGGTTGGAAAAAGTCAAATGGTGCTCCTTCCATTCCGAGCTCTGCCATGCGCCCAAACAGTGGTTCCCCCCCACATATGGGGTATCAGCATACTCAGGACAAATTGGACAACAACTTTTGAGGTCCAATTTCTCCTGTTACCTATGGGAAAATAAAAATTAGTGACTAAGAGATAATTTTTGTGGGAATAAAATAGGATTTTTTATTTTCATGCCCGGGCATTATAAACTTGTGTGAAGCACTTGCGGGTTCAAAGTGCTCACCAAAGATCTAGATAAGTTCCTTAGGGGGTCTAGCTTCCAAAATGGGGTCACTTGTTGGGGGTTTCCACTGTTTAGGCTCATCTGGGGCACTACAAACGGAACATGACCCCCATCAATGTTTGCATTCCAAAACGTTACTGCTTCCTTTCTAAGCCCTGCCGTGCGCCCAAACAGTTCCCCCCCCCACATATGGGGTATCAGCGTACTCAGGACAAATTGGATAACAACTTTTGGGGTCCAATTTCCTTGGGAAAAATCAAAAATTTGTGACTAAAAAATCATTTTTGTGGAAAATTTGTTTTTTGTTTTTTTTCACACACAGGCATTATAAACTTTTGTGAAACACTTTGGGGTTCAAAGTGCTCACAACAGATCTAGATAAGTTCCTTAGGGGGTCTAGTTTCCAAAATGTTGTCACTTGTGGGGGGTTTCCACTGTTTAGGCACATCAAGGGCTCTCCAAACATGACATGGCGTCCAATCTCAACTCCAGCCAATTTTAGTTTGAAAAAGTCAAATGGCGCTCCTTCCCTTACGAGCTCTGCCGTGTGCTCAAACAGTGGTTTTCCCCCACATATAGGGTATTGGCGTACTCAGGAGAAATTGCACAACAACTTTATCTGTCCATTTTCTCCTTTTCCCCTTGTGAAAATAAAAAAAAGTTTGTAAAAGATCATTTTTGTGGCTAAAAAGTTAAATATTAATTTTTTCCTTCCACGTTGCTTCAGCTCCTGTGAAGAACCTGAAGGGTTATTAAACTTCTTGAATGTGGTTTTGAGTACCTTGAGGGGTGCAGTTTTTAGAATGGTGTCACTTTTTGGTATTTTATGCTATATAGACCCGTCAAAGTGACTTCAAATGTGAGGTGGTCCCTAAAAAAAATGGCTTTGTAAATTTTGTTGTAAAAATGAGAAATCACTGGTCAACTTTTAACCCTTATAATTTCCTAACAAAAAAAAATTTTGGTTCCAAAATTGTGCTGATGTAAAGTAGACATGTGGGAAATGTTATTTCTTAACTATTTTGTGTGTGACATATTTCTCTGTTTTAAGGGAAAAAAAATTCAAAGTTTGAAAATTGCAAAATTTTCAAAATTTTCGCCATATTTGTGTTTTTTTCAAAAATAAACGTAAGTTATATCGAAGAAATTTTACCAATAACGTGAAGTACAATATGTCACGAGAAAACAATCTCAGAATCGTGAAGATCCGTTGAAGCGTTCCAGAGTTATAACCTCATAAAGAGACAGTGGTCAGAATTGTAAAAATTGGCCCAGTCATTAACGTGCAAACCACCCTTGGGGGTGAAGGGGTTAAAGTTTTGGAAATCATTTTGTATCCAAATACAGCTTTAAACTTCTCCACAACAGTATCATGGACCTGCCTGTTGTGTTCCTCGTTCTTCATGATGCTCTCTGTGTTTCAAACAGAACTCTGAGACTATCACAAAGCAGGTGCATTTATACGGAGACTTGATTACACGCAGGTGGATTAAATTTATCATCAGTAGTCATTTAGGACAACATTGGATCATTCAGAGATCCACAATGAACTTCTGGAGTGAGTTTCCTGCACTGAAATTAAAGGGGCTGAATAATATTGCACGCCCCACTTTTCAGTTCTTGCATTTCCACAAAAATTTAAAATAACCAATAAATTTCGTTCAACTTCACAATTGTGTCCCACTTGTTGTTGATTCTTCACCAAAAATTTACATTTGGTATCTTTATGTTTGAAGCATGATATGTGGGAAAAGGCTGAAAAGTTCCAGGGAGCCGAATATTTTCGCAAGGCACTGTATCTGTCTCTGTGTATTAGATACATTCTTTGCCCTTAAGCTAGCACTCAACTTATATTTGGTCAGGTACAAGCAAAGTGATCACCCTCACATTTACACTTTACAGGAGAGAAAGAGGACCCCACTGACCATAAGAGCTTACACTCTACAGGAGAGCGAGAGGACACCGCTGACTATAAGAGCTTACACTCCACAAAAAAGAAAGATAGGACCTCGCTGACCTTAAGAGCTTACACTGTACAGGAGAGAGAGACTGATATCTGTAAGATGTTAAAGCAGCAGGGCATTTTGGGGAGGTCCATATGGCAATGCAATGCAATGTGTAATGATGCCGAACTGTCAATAATTCAAGAGTGTGCTGCCCTCCAGCAACCTGGAAGCTTCGAGGCAAGGAAGTCAAATTTCAAGACAAGCCTTTTAAGATTTTTACACTTTTGCGTATGAAGTGATTGGTTGACTTTATAATACTGACAATATTTGCAACACAGTAAGGAGAGCAGTAAATATAAAACACAGTGACATGTGGTTCTGAGCAAACAGAAAGTAAGTTTGATAAATAATAATGGAAAATAGACAAAAAGGAAAAATAATAACTCACCATTTTAAACTTGTGTTTTTACTTTAATTAGTGAATTGAGATCTGCGTAATAATCGTCAGTTCTGTTGAAAGCCTTTCTTCTTCTTTTCTTCTTTTCTGATTTCTGAATTTTTAATACTTAATTATACAACTTCGTTGCTCGCACCTGTGTAAGCCATGCAGTCAGTGATTTACCATATTTTTGATATCCTTCCTTGCTTATTTTTTACGTGTCTGCCATTGAAATGAGACATGGATATTTATCTTTGCACGCAATTAAAATAATTACAGAGAAAGAAAACATAGTTATTATTATGAAGAAAGCAAACCCAGGTTAATGCAAACATCACTTTGCAAGGCAAACAAAATATTTTATCATTAAGTGACTGTGTGCCGTATCACACTGGGAAACGCTGGGCCTTTTATGACAACTCCTCAGTAAAACAAAGAAGTAAAAATATGTTTTAATTTCACTTCTTGCAGAAAATCCATATGTCATGTTGCCACTGAGAACGCCGTGTGTGCTTGTGTGAGTAAATGAGCTTTGCTAAATCATATCAGAAGATTCATGATTTTTTTTACATTGTTTTAGAAGATGCAATTATTTTAGTATCACAAGAAGATTTAATCAAAAGTTCAACATAAAACTTTTGATCTGGAATAGAGCTCCCACCTGCTATATATTAGCGCATTGGGACATTTCAGTTCATTATTTACTTGTGTACCCCTAAGCCCCCCATTTTGTAAATTTGAAAATTATTTTTTTCATATAATTTACATTATGCCCGCACAAAAAGCCACACTATTAAGGCTTAAATATTCCTTTCGCACCAAATTAGTTAAAAAATTTGTGGTCTTACTACTTGATCTTCTTCGACCATTTCATAAATAGGCAATCTGCAAATCACTTTGTTTAAATATTATGTTGTTCTACTCCCGGAAAATCACTTTAAAGTGCTGTATCTTTTCTTTCTATGTTGTAGTCCACTGCCTGTTGTCAAGTGTAATCCATGTCTATCAGCAGAGACACTGAGATGGATTACTGGAAGTGATGGAGGGTCTTTGTCTCTCTGATCTTGCTTTCCTGTCTGGATAGGTATAGCAAACAGTTAAGCTTTCAGTTCAGGGCATGCAAACCATTAGACAACAAAATATTTTGTGCTATAACATGAGGAAATAAAGTTCCAGCACCTTTAGCAGGGGCAGCATGTTGATAAGTTGGAAACACCCATGTCTAGCATTAATAACACTGAGACAGATTACTGGAAGTTGAAGAGCTTTTTTTCGTCGCTCTGTGAGCAGGTTGCGGGATGCAGTAACTGACTGGAGGCAGATCACGGGTTAACAGGTTTTAATAAAACAGGGAGTTACTCCATGCAGGGAGATAGGTAAACGTGAGTTAAATAACGGGCAGTGCAGGGAATACAGGGGTTTGGTTGAGGGGCAATCAACATAGGAATAACGAGTGAAACTTCTCTCAAAATAGTCACTTATCAATCAGACGTTTTCCTGTCAGAATAGGTCCCGGAGCAGATGACGGCACCAACAGCCGTCGGCACAACCTAGATCTGGTGGGGTCCTGAAGAAGGCAATGATACGTTCCCAGCTGGCAACTGTTATGTTTCGGTAGCTGAGGAGTGCAGGTAAAAAAGGCAATACACCAGAGCAGTTGGAATCTATGAGATTGCAGTACCCTGACTAACCACCGCAACTAGAGGCAGCCGTGGAGCGTTCCTACGTTGGTCCTAGACGCCTCGTCACAGCCTGAGAAACTAACTACACCTAAAGATAGAAATAGGAAAGCTATCTGCCCCGGAGCAGAACCCCAAAGATAATAGAAAGCCCCCAAACATGTAATGGCGGTTAGACAAGAGGAAATACTGACACAGAAAGAAAATAGTATGAGCAAACGCTGGGGCCCAAACTATCTAAATAGAAAAGGATAGGAAGGGTACTTACTGCAATCCCAGAAAACCCTGAAAAGCACCAACTCTACTAATTTCAAAATCACCTGAGATCACACGACCTCTACCACCTAAATTAGTTCTCTAGTGTAACAAAATCAAAACAGCAGCCACTGAAAAAACTGGAAAAAGCAAAAGTACAAAACTCAGTGGCTGAACCAAACTGAGAGGGCAAAAGCCCCCGGAGGGGACCCTGAAGGCCCCCACAGAAGTGCAGGACAAAATGCAAAAATATAGCAAAAACACAAAAGAAGAAAATGTCTTATCTGATAGCAGGAGATGAAGACACGACACAGCAGGCTACAAGGGAAACTGGAAAGAAGGATTCAGACCAGAACAATTGATCACCGGCAACCCTGATGGGAAAATGACTCCCTTATATAAGACCAGTCAGTAACACTTGATTCCCAGTCCTCACAATCTTCACTAGCACCGCTTGTAACCACCAGAGGGAGCCTCTGCTCAGAACTCATCTCAAACCCATTCACAACAGTACCCCCCCCTTGAGGAGGGGTCACCGAACCCTCATTTGAGCAACCAGGTCGGTCAGGATGAGTTCTATGATACGCACGGATAAGTCTCCTAGCATGGATGTCCGAAGCAAACACCCAAGAATTGTCTTCCTGACCATAACCTCTCCATTTAACCAAATACTGGAGTTTCCGTCTAGAAAAACGAGAAACCAATATTTTCTCAACCACATACTCCAGATTGCCCTCAACCAAAACAGGGTCAGGAGGCACAGCAGCAGGAACCACTGGCTCAACAAACCTCTTCAACAAGGACTTGTGGAACACGTTATGGATCTTAAATGTCCCTGGAAGAAGCAAACGAAAAGAAACAGGATTAATAATCTCCATGATCTTATAAGGTCCAATGAACCTAGGCTTAAATTTAGGAGATGCTACTCTCATAGGAATATTCTTTGAGGACAACCAGACCAAGTCCCCCACTTTAAACCGAGGACCATCAGTCCTATGCCGATTAGCAAACCGCTGGGCCTTCTCCTGAGAGAGGGACAACCTCTCCACTACCTGGTCCCAAATCTGTTGCATACGCTCCACAACAGAGTCAACACCCGGACAGACAGAAGCCTCCGTCTGTCCTGAAGAAAATCGAGGGTGACACCCAGAATTACAGAAAAACGGAGACATCAAAGTGGCAGAGCTAGCCCTATTATTAAGAGCAAACTCAGCCAAAGGCAAAAAAGAGACCCAGTCATCCTGATCAGCAGACACAAAGCATCTTAGATAAGTCTCCAATGTCTGGTTTGTTCTCTCAGTTTGACCATTGGTCTAAGGATGAAATGCCGAGGAGAAAGACAATTGAACACCCAGTTTAGAACAAAAAGTCCTCCAAAATCTGGAAACAAACTGGACTCCTCTGTCAGACACAATGTTCTCAGGAATGCCGTGTAAACGAACCACGTGCTGAAGGAACAACGGCACCAATTCAGAGGAGGAAGGCAACTTAGGTAATGGCACAAGATGTATCATTTTGGAAAACCTATCACAAATTACCCAGATGGTGGTCATTCTCTGAGAAACAGGAAGATCGGAAATGAAATCCATAGAGATATGGGTCCATGGTCTCTTGGGCACAGGCAATGGCATCAACAAACCACTAGAGCGAGAGCAAGGCTTGGAGCGAGAGCAAGTCCCGCAGGACTGCACAAATTCCCTGACATCACGAGACAAGGTAGGCCACCAAAAGGACCGACTAACCAAGTCTCTGGTACCAAAAATTCCGGGATGCCCAGCCAATGCGGAACAATGAATCTCAGACATCACACTCTTTTTCCATTGGTCCGGGACAAACAATTTTCCAACAGGGCAACGCTCGGGCCTATCCTCCTGACACCCCTCCAGAGCAAGTCTCAAATTGGGCGAGATGGCGGAAAGAATTACACCCTCTTTCAAAATAACAGAAGGATCAGATAACTCAGGAGAGTCCGCAAGGAAACTCCTCGAGAGGGCATCCGCCTTAACATTCTTAGTGCCAGGAAGAAAGGAAACCACAAAATTAAAACGTGTGAAAAACAAGGTCCACCTGGCCTGTCTAGGATTGAGTCGCTTGGCAGATTCCAGATAGACCAGATTCTTATGGTCCGTAAGGACCACCACCTGATGTTTGGCTCCCTCCAGCCAATGTCTCCACTCTTCAAAAGCCCACTTCATGGCCAATAACTCCCGATTACCCACGTCATAATTACGTTCAGTAGGAGAAAATTTTCGAGAGAAAAAGGCACAAGGGTTACTTTTAGAGGTCTCTGGATCTTTTTGGGACAAAACGGCACCTGCCCCAATTTCAGAGGCATCAACCTCCACCTGAAATGGCAGAGAAACATCAGGCTGCCGTAGAACAGGAGCAGAAGTGAATCTCTGCTTAAGTTCCTGAAATGCAGAGACTGCCTCAGGAGGCCAATTCACCACATCAGAACCCTTTCTGGTCAAATCAGTTAATGGTTTAACAATAACCGAGAAATTACCAATAAATTTACGATAAAAATTGGCAAAACCCAAAAATCTCTGAAGAGCCTTTAATGAAGTAGGTTGGACCCAGTCACAGATGGCCTGAACCTTGACCGGGTCCATTTCAATAACAGATGGGGACACAATGAATCCCAGAAATGAGATCCTCTGTACGCCAAAAAGACACTTTGATCCCTTCACATACAGAGCATTCTCTCTCAAAATCTGGAACACAGTTCGAACATGTTTCACATGAGAGTCCCAGTCATTAGAAAAAATCAAGATATCATCCAAATAAACAATCAGAAATTTGTCCACAAAATCCCTGAAAATGTCATTCATGAAGGACTGGAAGACGGAAGGAGCATTAGTGAGCCCAAAGGGCATCACTAGGTACTCAAAATGCCCTTCAGGGGTATTGAATGCCGTCTTCCATTCATCCCCGTGCTTAATGCGAATAAGGTTATACGCCCCCCTGAGGTCAAGCTTGGTAAACCAAGTAGCGTTTTTCACCCTGGAAAACAGGTCAGAAATCAAGGGTAACGGGTATTGATATTTCACAGTAATATTGTTCAAGAGACGATAATCAATACACGGCCTTAATGAACCATCTTTTTTGGCCACAAAGAAAAAACCGGCACCTAAGGGTGAAGAGGATGGTCTGATATGACCCTTCTCCAATGATTCCTTGATATAAGACCGCATAGCGTCATGTTCAGGTACAGACAAGTTAAAAAGGCGACCTTTAGGGAATTTACTACCCGGCACTAATTCAATAGCGCAGTCATAGCTCCTATGGGGAGGCAAGGATGCAGATTTACTTTCGCTAAACACATCAGAAAAATCAATCAAAAAGTCAGGAACATCCTGAGCCTGGGGGGAGGCAGAAAAAACAGGAGTGTTGGTATTAACACATTGGCAGCCCCAACTGGTTACAGACACAGATTTCCAATCCAAAACAGGATTATGAGACTGTAACCAAGGGAAACCCAGCACGATAATGTCATGCAGATTATATAGAACCAAAAATTTGCAGCACTCCTGGTGATCAGGTTCAACCCTCATTATCACCTGAGTAGAAAACTGGGGTTTATTCTCAGCCAAAGGGGTAGAATCGATCCCCAGTAGGGGAATAGACTTCTGTAGGGGTATCAAGGGAAACCCACAACGTTTAGCAAAATCATAATCCATCAGGTTAATAGCTGCTCCAGAATCAACGAAAGCCTGAGCAGAAAATGAGGACAGAGAGCATATCAGAGTGACAGTTAATAAAAACTTAGTCTGAACACTACCCAAGACAACTGAGCGTGCAAAACGTCTTCCCCGCTTAGGGCAGACTGAAATAGCATGAGAGGCATCACCACAGTAGAAACATAACCCATTGCGCTTTCGAAACTCATGACGCTGTGCCCCAGACACCACTCTATCACACTGCATGGGTTCAGAAGCTGGTTCACAAGGCAACACCATTCCACGCATACTTCTCTGCTCACGCAAACGTCTGTCAATTTGAATCGCTAATGACATAGAATCATTGAGACCAGAGGGGACAGGGAATCCCACCATAACATCCTTTACATTATCTGACAGACCCTTCCGGAAAAGGGCCGCCAAAGCGTCGTCATTCCATTTGGTCAGGACTGCCCACCTACGGAATCTCTGACAGTATAACTCAGCGTCATCAAGCCCCTGATTTAATGCCAACAAGGCTTTTTCAGCTTGATCAGTGACATTAGGCTCATCGTACAATAACCCCAAAGCCTGAAAAAATGCATCAACATCACTCAAAACAGGATCCCCAGGTATCAGGGAAAAAGCCCAATCCTGAGGATCGCCGCGCAGGAGAGAGATGATAATTTGAACCTGCTGCGCTGCGTTTCCTGAGGACTTAGATTTTAAGGCAAAAAACAATTTACAATTATTTTTGAAATTCTGAAACTTAGCTCGATCCCCTAAAAACAAATCTGGCATGGGGATCCTAGGTTCCACAACAGGCAACCTAGCAAGATATGCAGCAATACTCTGAACCTCAGTGGCAAGCTGATCCACACGGCCAGACAACTGTGCAAACTCCATTGGGAGAAAAGATCCTCCCCAGCACCCAGAGATACAGAGGGAAAAAAATGCAACAAACAGAAAAATATCTCTGACAACTCTGACGACCTTTTTTCTTTCACAATATTTTTTCCCTTCTGTGAGTACCATACAATTTTCAATTTTTAGGCCGGTGATACTGTTATGTTTCGGTAGCTGAGGAGTGCAGGTAAAAAAGGCAATACACCAGAGCAGTTGGAATCTATGAGATTGCAGTACCCTGACTAACCACCACAACTAGAGGCAGCCGTGGAGCGTTCCTACGTTGGTCCTAGACGCCTCGTCACAGCCTGAGAAACTAACTACACCTAAAGATAGAAATAGGAAAGCTATCTGCCCCGGAGCAGAACCCCAAAGATAATAGAAAGCCCCCAAACATGTAATGGCGGTTAGACAAGAGGAAATACTGACACAGAAAGAAAATAGTATGAGCAAACGCTGGGGCCCAAACTATCTAAATAGAAAAGGATAGGAAGGGTACTTACTGCAATCCCAGAAAACCCTGAAAAGCACCAACTCTACTAATTTCAAAATCACCTGAGATCACACGACCTCTACCACCTAAATTAGTTCTCTGGTGTAACAAAATCAAAACAGCAGCCACTGAAAAAACTGGAAAAAGCAAAAGTACAAAACTCAGTGGCTGAACCAAACTGAGAGGGCAAAAGCCCCCGGAGGGGACCCTGAAGGCCCCCACAGAAGTGCAGGACAAAATGCAAAAATATAGCAAAAACACAAAAGAAGAAAATGTCTTATCTGATAGCAGGAGATGAAGACACGACACAGCAGGCTACAAGGGAAACTGGAAAGAAGGATTCAGACCAGAACAATTGATCACCGGCAACCCTGATGGGAAAATGACTCCCTTATATAAGACCAGTCAGTAACACCTGATTCCCAGTCCTCACAATCTTCACTAGCACCGCTTGTAACCACCAGAGGGAGCCTCTGCTCAGAACTCATCTCAAACCCATTCACAACAGGCAACGTTGAGCCTTTGAAACGTCCCGTGGAGTCCTCAGTAAGGAGACTCCGGTGGCCGGCAATGTATAAGCCACAGTCCTGTCAAAATTAAGTAAGGCTTGATGAATATGCACTGGGGATTCTGGAAGCAGTACCCGGTCAACGTCTCAGTCTCTGTCAGGCGGCACACGCACAGCACTGACCGTTACAGAGCGATTGGCACCTCGATGTCTGGGAGCCAACCTGCACAGGGTGGGATTCTCATCAGAGTCTCTGCGGTCGGCCTTTCTTAAGGCTGGGCACGCATCCCCGCTGCTAACGGTCCCTGAAGAAGGAGCTCTAACTCCCCTCAGCCGCGCGCTGCACCTTCCCGCCAACTCTGTCTGTTGACTCGCACTACGCTGCACATGGTAACGCTTAGCCATACCCCCTAGGTCAAGAGGAAGGTCCTGCTGGCTAAAGCTTCCTACTGGGAACAGAGGACGCAGCCTCATCAGTTATGGCCCCGGAACGCAGGTACCCGCAATGCGGTCATCCCCCTTACATCTCTGCTCTTGCTCTCCTGTCTGTATAGGTATAAAAATGGTAGGCTTTCAGTTCAGGGCCTGTATATTAGATATATTAAATATTAGAGAACAATAGAATGCGTGTGAGCCGCCCTCCCAGAGCAGTGGGGTACTCGGATCCGAGCCTATTAACTTCTATGGGGGATGTCACGGCAACACAGCTCGGTCCTTGGCCCTGGGCGCTCACCATAAAAGGGAGGATATTTACAGGGGAATAAATGTTTGTGTATTTAGTCGTGACGCCACCTGTAGTATTTGGTCAGGGGGACCAGCGCTGCTGTGCAGATCCTCTGGAAGGGATGGTGTTGTGCAGCTATAGGTGTTAGGCCTCCTACAGGTGAGGCTGTGTCCTTCCAGGGAAGGTAGATGTGTAGGGATGCAGGACGGAGGGGAACCCGGCAGGGTAGGGATGAGAAGGTGGACACACACACACAAGTATCTTTGGTACCTTTACTGAAGATGTTGCAGGTACAACCCGGAGCACGATAGGGTGAAGGGTGCACATCCAGATTCTCCCACTAAGTAGGTTTAAGGCCTCCTTGTTCCTTGCCTTTCAGTAATGAAGTTCTGGCCTGCATGTAGCTGGGCCTAACTTTGTCTCTGTCTTGCGCCTGGCTGACCTTGTGGTTGGACCTTCTCTTGAAGCACACAGTCCCTGCTTGCCAGTACCTGCTTGCCGGACTCCGTCCTCCTGGCCCTGTGACGTATCAGCTCTGTGGTGCTCCTGGGACCTGTAGTCCTCCAGGAACTCCAGTGGTCTCCTACTGGGTCGTGGAGATCCCTGTAGGCTCGGACCTGGCGTCCAGTATATACTTGATGGGGTGAGCTGATTAGGCTCCTCTGCCCCTTTACTACTCTCCTCTTGCCTTCGTCCTATTCGAGCCCTCACACGATTATACACATTGGCAGTTGGTGGGCTGCCTCTTCTGCCGCTCTCAGAGCGTCGGCATGCTCCTAGCTCTCCAACTCGAGCTATTGAGTCTCTCACTGCAAACTCTACTCTGCTCTGCAGACTTGACTCTGTCTGCTCTGTCTGAGCTCTGAGCTGAACTGCACTGAACTCCACTCTGAGCTGAACTGAACTCTCTTCCTATCTTCACCCTCCTTTTATATGCCTATCAGGCTCCCTCTGGTGGTCTTAGGGGACGAGTGAAGGTGTGTGTATGTGTAGTGAGACCTCTAGTTGTTCAATCTTTCATGAACCCCTCTGGATCTGTGGAAACCGAGTGCAGCTGGGCTCCACACGTGCTGAGACATGAGTGAAATAAAGTTCCTTCACCTTTAGTACTGACAGAATTTTGATGAGTTGGAACCATCCATGTCAGCAACAGAGACACTGAGATGGATTACTTAAAGTAGAGGAGGTTCACTGTCTCTCTGCTTTTGCTCCCCTGTCTGTATGTGAATGGAAAAGAGGTAGGCTTTCAGTTCAGGGCCTGTAAAATATTTGACAACAATGGAATGCATGCTGTGACATGAGGGAAATAAAGTTCCAGCACCTTTAGTACTGGCAGAATGTTAATGAGTTGGAACCAGCCATGTCTAGCAGCAGAGATACTGAGTTAGATTACTGGAAATGGAGGAGTGTTTTTGATTCTCAGCTCTTGCTATCTTGTCCATATAGGTATAACAAAGAGATAGGCTTTCAGTTCTGGGCATGCAATACATTAGACATCAAAAGAATGCATATTGCGATGTGTGGGAATAAAGTTCCAGCACCTTTAGTACTGGAAAAATGTTAATTAGATGTAATCACCCACTTAAAAATAGTGGCTAGCTTGTTACAGAGCATCTAAGCAGAAGGCTTTCAGTAATGTAATAGCTTCTCTTGTCACTGTCTCTAAAAAAGCTCATGCAAAACCTTTAAATCTATTTTGATTGTTAACACTTTTGTCTCATTTGATCTATATTCAGATACATTAGTTGGCCATTTATTCATGCATTATTGCTCAGTTATTAAGCGCTGTGGAAGGTGTTGGCGCTCTATAAATAGAGATTATTGTTAGTAAGCTCACTTTGAAAACTGCAGTACCACATCAGGGACTAATGACAGTGTTAGCAATAATTTTGCTTGTGGTCTACAGTGGTTTAGAGGTTAACACCTAAAATCTCTGGTGTCCTAGTGGTTAATAGTAACATCCATTAAGATATACTAACTGTATGTCCTGCCTTGCAGCAATACTGTGGGTTGGCTGTTGGAGCATTTTCTGCTTTGCACAATTCCTACGTGACAATAAAGGGATCCTACATCTTCCCCTGCTGGGACTCCTATTGAGCTGCTGTAATCTGTGTAGGAACATAAGAGTACTTGTTTATTTTCCCTGCAGAATCAGTGGAGAAATGGAGCATTACAGAGTCCATATTACAGTCAATGTGTTGTCTGTGTGGTGCAGTACAGGTAAGGTCCTCCAGAGCTAGAGATTTTCCTGAACAGAGGACCACCCTCTAATAAATCAGAATTGACTACATTTGTATGCAAAATGTCTTATTACAACAGGAAAAACATTTTTGGAGATGAACTTTTTGGTCTGTCTGATTATGGTTATATTGGAGCTTCGTTTTAAGACAAAACTCCAAAAAAAAATCAGATTTCCTTCATATAAAAGTGAACTTAAAGGTTTTTTTTGAGGGGGGGCTTCAGAAAATCCCTCTTTTCCAGCTGCAGTTTGTTTAAAAAAAAAAACTTGTGTTTTACTCATCCTTCCCAGGTCTGATGTTGAGTCTCCACTGCTGCTAGTGTAAGAAGATGGACTGGACCGGGGGTACCTCTCTTGTGTCGTGTCAGTTCCGGAACTGTCGGGGCTGTCACCATTGTTGCCCGGGGGCAGTGGCGTTCCGTGAATAGAGCAGACTAAGCAGCAGCTATGGGGCCCAGACAGGTGAGGGGGCCCACGACGGCCGCTGTCGTTTGGCAGCTCTGCTGTGCTGACACAGTACTATCTCCTTTAATTAAATATAAGCGACGGCCGGACACTGTAAACCCCCTTGAAGGTCCCCTTTCCTTGTTGTTTTCTGGTCAGCAGTTGGCTTAAGTCTCTGGCTGCATTTGCATAAGAAAGCCAGCCTGCAGCCAGAGACACGTGCATCACAGGAAGCAGAAAACATTCATAAGTTTCACTCAGGGAAGAGATACACAAGAAAGTGAGTCCTGCTGGCTGGGGTATGGGGTGGATTTTTTTTGTTGAATGTGTCCCCTCACTGTGCTGGCACTTTATATTTACAATGGCTAGCCTCTGGCTGCACTTTGCACCTTAGGGAGGGGGGCCCGGCTGCACGCACTGTGGAGGGTGTAGGGGGCCCTGCATGCACTGCAGGTGTGTGTGTGTGTGGAGTTAAGAGCACCTGTTTTTTTTTTTTGGGGGGGGGCCCCATTCAGACTTTTGCTATGGGGCCCCATGATTTCTATGTACGCCCCTGCCCGGGGGAAAGCTTTCTGACCGGGACCGACCTTTGGACTCGTCAGCAGGGGGCATGACTTTGATAAAAGGTGCTGTGCATGGGAAAGTGAGAAGAGACTGGGCGGGAAAACAGAGCGCTCAGCAGGGGAAGCTTTGTGCTCCGTCTTTTGAGCATCATGTTAGCGCAGGCCCACGCTGTATATTCCCTGCATCTGGGTACACTGACTGTGTACAGCAAACTGCGGTGTGCCTGCGTTTTCCGTGACCGAAATTTTGATACGCTCCGGGCCCGTGATTACTGCGTGCGTGCCGCTTAAAACAGGCCAGGTGACTGATCTAGAACTGTGGGATTCCTCAAGCGCATTCACCGCCAAGCTGAGTCATGTTCCGGCGGTATCACAGAATGTGCTGCATCCTGTATGACGAACCAAGGATCCAGGGCCCTGCTTAGGACAGCAAGGATACACCGCCATCATTGAGAACCGGACCCTCAACTTCTTCAGGACCACATCGGAGTCATCATGCGCCGCTTGCATGGGCGCCACAGTTGGAATCCAAGACTCTGCAGCCAGGAAGCCGGCGGACTGATAAGTTAACCCTTTCATAAACAGTTGCTTTACTCTATACCTCACCTCTCATCCATATCATTCGAATACTACCTCCCATACCCCCTGCTTAACCCATTATCTCCGTGCATGGAGTATATCCCTGTTAATAAATCTGTTAACCCTTGCTCTGCCTTCTGTCCGTCACTGCATCCTGCAACCTTCAATCTCACACTTGGAGTGTAAGGGGTTACAAGGACTGTTGTGTTCCCCAAACACGTCCCAGTTAAGGTATCAGTGTTGTACATATAATGGTGTGTATTTATGTGTCTTGTATATGAATATTGTTGCCTTTCATGCTGCTATGTATATATTTTGTCATATGAAGTATGTAGAGATAGGGAAAGCGTAGTACCCCAAATCAGACACTACATGGGGCACATTAGTTTACATAGTTCTTTAAGAGGAGCTAGCCATGGTTAAGAGGAAAAAAATCTTCCTGTTGTTAGTCAGTAGGGGCCCAGGTGCCCATGTGGGGCAGACAGCTCCGCAACGTTCAAGTAAGGTACCCAGCCATCCAGGGCCCGGTGGGCCAGAGATATATCTGAGGCAGCAGTGTGGCATCAGTGCTGAAAAGGAAGTGAAGCGAGGGCCAGGAACAGTACAGGGACGCAGGTCGCTCATCATGTGGCAGATCATTGCATGGGCTGATGCCCTCATATCTGGGGCAAAACGGATGAGGGAACCCCTAACAGTAGTGAGTCTGGACAGGGAGGATGCTGCGTTACCGAAAGAGGCGGTACAACCCAGGAACGTACTGGAGGCTGTAGGAAGAAGTTCAGGGAAAGTGGAGAATGAGGACTGTATGAAACCCTATGCTGATGTTGTATCTGATAAGGATGTGCTGCGACAAGGAAAAAGTAAAGTTCTTCATTTCAAGTTGCAAATGGACTGTGTCTCTATTTGTGTGCATTCGAGTGGAAGGGGTCTGCAGCAGTTCAGAGGAGACCCTGAAGGTGCAGAGCAGAGAATGTAGAGGCAAGTACACTGATTAAGAGTAGAGTTGAGCGAAACAGGTCGGTCAGATTCAAAAGTCGCCGACTTTCATCAAAGTCGGGTTTCGTTGGCCGAAACCCGACCATAGCGTGCAGTCGGCCATGCAGTCGCCGACCCCAGCGCCCAAGTCGGTTTTCCCATAATGCTTGCAGGCGCCTTTTTTCAGCCAATGAGCAAGGACGTACACTGTGGGCAACGAGATGACATGTGCAGCGTCCACCACCATCTTAGAGAAGGGCATTGCAGTGATTGGCTTGCTTTGGGGGGCGTCATAGTGTCTATAAAAGCCCTGAGCGCCGACCTCCATTTTACTTCTGCCAATATTAACAGTAGGGAGAGGTTGCTGATGCTGTTTATCAGTAGGGAGAGAGTTAAGCAGGAAAGGAAGTTCTTCTGTGCTTGTGCTGATAGCAATTGTGCTGTACAGTTAGTGTGCAGTGACAGGGGAGGATTTTCTTGTGTGCCGCAGCGCTGGTTATTAGGCTGCCTGATAGCTGTATTGCTGTGTGTACACTGCTGTGCAGACTGCTTTTTACACAGCACTAATACTTTTATTCTTTTTTTTTCTGCACACTTACCGACCGTTCATTTTTTCCTACACATTATAGAGCTGTACGCTCCTCACACATTGTCCATGCACTCAAACAATCCGAGAGTGGAAAGGTGCACCTCTCAACAGATGCATGGGCCAGAAGGCATGGCCAGGGCCGTTACGTGTCCATCACTGCGCACTGGGTTAATGTGGTGGATACAGGGTCCATAGGGGACAGCGGCGGTGGGACAGTGCTGCCTAGCCCACAGTATAGGCAGCAGATTTTCTGTAGGTGTTCGACCCTCCTCCTCCTCTGGAAGCGAAAGCTCGTTGACAGAGCACAGTCGCACGAGTACTCCATCCGCAGCTGCCAGTGTTACACACGAGGTGTTCCACTATCGAACAGCTAGTGGTAAGCGTCAGCAGGCTGTTTTAAAGATGATGTCTTTGGGCGACAACAGACACACCGCGGAGGTACTGGCCGACTACTTGCAGCGAGAAACTAAGTCATGGCTGGGCAGTCTACATTTTGAGCCAGACATGGTAGTCAGTGATAACGGATGTAATTTTGTGGCGGCCATAGCTCTGGCAAAACTCAGACACATACCTTGCCTGGCTCACACCTTGAACCTGTTGGTGCAGTGCTTCATAAATAATTATCCGGAGTTAACAGCTCTACTCCATAAGGTGCGAAGACTGTGCTCGCACATCCATCGCTCGCCCGTAGACTCCAGTCGTATGCAGAGGCTGCAGCGATCGCTCCACCTCCCCAAGCACCGCCTAATCATAGACGTTGCAACAAGGTGGAACTACGCCATGCACATGGTTGAAAGGCTGTGCTAACAGAGGCAGGCTGTAATTCATTTGTGGGAGGATCCACGGGCAGGCAGTTTGAGGGCAGACATCGAGTTGTCGGGTGTTCAGTAGTCAAAGCTGAAAGACCTCTGTAAAGTCCTTCAGTGATTTGAGGAATGCATATGGCTGGTAAGCGCAGACGACGCCATCATAAGCATGAGCATCCCACTTATGCGTCTGCTCATGCAAACTTTGACGCACATTAAGGATCAGGCATCTGCAGTGGATGAGGATGAGGGAAGCCTTGATGACAGTCAGCCATTGTCTGCTCAGGGAACTGTCCTGGACGAGTTGGAGGAAGAAGAGGAAGAGGATGAGGATGAGGGGGATGATTATTTTGGGGAGGATGATGCTTCTCAGGGGCAAGAGAAAATGTTGGCTTGCCAAGGTCAGGTACAGGGTTTGTGCGTGAATGGAGGGATGTGGATTTGGCAGAAAGTGCTCCTCCACCCACCACTGGCAGTGCATCATTGACACCTGGAACATTGGCCCACATGTGTGATTATGTCTTGCGGATCCTAAAAAGGGACCCCCGCATTGCCAAAATTATGAAGGATTACAACTACTGGTTGGCCAGAATCCTCGATCCACGCTATAAAGGCAAATTACAGAACATCATGCCGCAGGAGAACCTATAGCTAATAGTAGCGAACAAACAAGCAACTCTGGTAAACCGTTTGTTAGAGGCATTCACAGCACACAGCAGCAGTGCAGGTTCTACCACGAGCCATACTGGGCCAAATGGAAGAGGTGTTCGTGGTGCACACAGCCGAACTGGCATTGGAGACGGGGGTTTCATGACTATGTTGTTGTCTGATTTCTCGATTGGTAACGATAACGCTCACACGACTGGTAATACTGAGTCGATTGCAACAGAGAGAAGAAAACAGTTGTCAACTATGTTTTAAAATTACCTCTCTTCTCCTATCGATGTTCTCCCTCACAGTTCATTCCCCTTTGACTACTGGGCCTGTAAACTGGACACCTGGCCTGAATTGGCACAATATGCCTTACAGGATCTCGCTTGCCCTGCTGGTAGTGTGCTATCAGAAAGAGTCTTCATTGCTGCTGGATCAATTCTGACAGAAAGAAGGACCCGGCTGTTGACCCAAAATGTAGGTGATCTCACCATCATTAAAATTAACCATCCCCTGATGACACATAGGCTGCCAGCAAAATGGCTCGCTTTGTCCTCCTCTTCCTCCGACTTCTCCAATTCCTCCATTTGCAGCTGCTGAACGTCCAGCCTACACCTCAACATATGCCAGTTTTTCCACCTCCCTAACTGGGCTGTAATCCCGCTAGGGCCGGGGTCAGCACCTGGCGCTCCCGGGCAAGTGCCGGTGCCCTGAGCAGGTGGGGGGGCCTACTCGCCGTCAGAGACACCGGCGTACTATGAGGGGTCCTGTGCCAGTTACAGTTGCCCACAAGTGTGCCCCCCTACTAGCTCAGGGCCCCAGCACTTGCAATACTTACCTCTCCCTGCTCCACCGCTGTGACGTCTTCCGCGTTTCCTGACAGTGACATTTAGGTCAGAAAGCGCGATGACGTCACTTCTGTGCGCCCTCTGTCTGAACAGTCACAGTGCAGAGAGCTGGAAGATGGATGCTGAGGAGTCCAGAGTAGAGCAGTGCCCAGCGAGGAGAGGTATTTCATTTTTTTTAATGGTTGGAGCAATATATGCGGAGCATTATACTCTGGAGAATTATATATGGGGCCCATCATACACTTGAGCTTCATTGATAGGGCCCATTATACACTGGAGCATCATCCATGGGGCACATCATATACTGGAGCATCATATGGGGCCCTTTATATATGGAGCATCATATGAAGCACATATGGGGCCTATTCTGTATGGAGCATTATATGGAGCCCATTCTGTATTGAGCAATATATGGGGCTTATTATTCTGTATGGAGCAATATATGGGGCTCATTATTCTGCATGGCGCACTATGTGGTGCCCAAAATACTGTATGGAGGAATATACTGTTCGATTTTTGAGCTATTGTAGAATTTAAAATAGATATCACTCATGTAATGTAAGAAGTGAAGTATTTGGCATTGTACTATACCTATATTTCTCTGCCGTATCCGAGCATCATGAATTGTGGTATGTGTTAAAGGGGCCCAGTGAGACTCTTTGGCCCGGGGCCCATGAAAACTGGAGCCAGCCCTGCCCCCCCACATCTTTAGCCAAATAAACCCCAGTTTTCAATGTGTTACTATTATTATAAAGTTAATTAAGGTTGACAAGCTTAAGTAATAAGAATTGTTGTCGTTGGCATTGAAATGGGCACTGTAGGTGTGTTTTCTGTCCTCCACTCACTGCCGACTTTTATTCCCCATTGACTTGCATTGGGGTCGGATTTTCGACTCCGACCCGACCATTTCCGTTAATCGGCCGACTTCGTTCAACTCGACTTTTGAGAAAGTTGGGTGGTCCGAAACCCGAATCGACCCTAAAAAAGGCAAAGTCGCTCATCTCTAATTAAGAGGCATTGTGTAAATGTGTTGGGAGACCAGGGTGTGATTGAGCAGTCTATGTCAGCCACGACTATGGCCCTGGCTCGCCTCACACTGCCAGTGTCTGTCATTGTCTGCAGCGATGACATCTTATCCTCAAGCCTGCAGCCAATCAGTGGTCTCAGTGGCTATGAGTAGCTCCTGCCGGCAACTCAGGCTGAGCAGCTGAGCTCCCTGATTGGCTGCAGCGTTGTCAACATGATGTTGTCGGTGCTGAAGAAAACGACAAACACTGGGAGCAGCAGTGGAGAATCAGCACTGGACACAGGTAGGGAGAGTCCAGATGCTTTCAGCTACTACTAGAAGGAGCTCAATGCTTACAAATGCAAAGAACAGCAGACCAATATGTCTGTTGAATAAGTCTTTAGCTCCCCCTCCTAACTGCTGCAGGCAGAAAGAAATTATTATTATTAAAATGGTCAAACTGGTTTGACAGACTCTCAGAGCCATTACTACAATTTTACATCATGGGTATGTGGGTGTTGATGCACACTGCTGTACATATTACGGTGCGGTGATGGCTCAGGTCAAAGGCAGTGTGCAATAAATAGCCTGCCTCCAGTAGGAAGCCGGATCATCACTTCCAGGACTCCTTGTTCTTCTTTATGCTGAATATAATTCCTTATGACATTGGCTATATGTTTGGGGTCGTTCTACTACTGCAGAATAAATTTGGAGCCAATCAGACGCCGCTCTGATGGAATTACATGATGGAGAAGTATCTGCCTGTATTTCCTATAATTGTAGATACCATTGATTTCAACCAAATTCTCAACTCCATTTGCTTAAATGAAGCCTGAAACTTGCAAAAACCATTCACCATGCATCACTGCTGCCTTCAGATGGTCATTATTGTACCGCTCTCCAGCCCTTCAAATGGACAAACAGCCTTCTGTTATAGCAAAACATGTCAGCATTGATTGATCAGTTCAGAGAACCTGATTTCATATGTTTTCTTGCATATTTAAGTCAAATGACCTTGTTTCCATATAGAAAATATGATTCTATGAAGACCACTTCTGGCTAGACTTCTCTGAACTGTAGATTGGTGTAGCTACGTCTCACTGGTTGCTGTAATTTCTGAACTGATGTCACTGCTGGACATCTTTCGATTTTGAAGTGAAGTAATATGATGTGTCTTTTATCTGTTGCGAAGAGAAAAAAGGAAAAATACAGCTCACCCCTCAATGTAGCTCGATGTACACAGAAGCCCGTGATCCACGCCACCACATAGCATTATTAAGACACTCATAAGGAAAAAGCTGATCAAGCTTCTGATCCACAGTTCATGGAGACGTGGCTAAAATCATGAAGTCTTTATTCCAGAAGAATTAAAAATCAGCAGAAAAATTCAAAAATACAAAATACATGAAACAAACATCCGCTATGATGGAGGAGTAGTATGAAGCCTCCCGGGACACAAAAAATGAGGATACCATATGCGTTCTTAGACTTGATTTATCTGTTGCACCAAGTTTCTTGCTTCACACTCGCAAGTGTGACCCCGGCCTAAGAGGAGGTTCCAGGCAGTATCAAAAAACACTATTAACCTGCAGATTAACCCCACATCTGCAGGTTAATAGCATTTTTCACGTGACAGGTTGACTTTAAGTCCTGCCAAAGAAACAGTTGCACAGATTTTATATATTTAACAGCCCATTGTCTTCTTATGAAATTGTCTCTATTGTGTGTGTGTGTCCAAGTTACATTTTGAGCCCTTTGAGACCAGAGAAGCATTTTGCCATTATATAACTACTGGGAAACACATGGGGTTAACGCGCAAGCAAATAATTTTTGTATGCTCTCTAATAGTTATGTGGCTGGCAACTGGGCCAAGTAAGGAGAATGGGAAGGGTTAACTCTGATGTAAGTAAATGTTATCCTTGTATTGTTGGATAAGGATAGTTTTGAGGGAAAATAATTGAAAAGGTATTATGGGATAATAGAGGGCAACACTCTGACAATGAGTGTGTAAAGCGTGCATTGTTGTGTGGAGAAAGCTATGATAAGCGATCTGGTAATATAACAAGAAAAGAAAGGAAAAAGCATGAAAAGTAAATAAGGAGCATAACAAATAGTGGACAGTGTTGGCGGAGATTACTGATGCGTATTTACTAAGTTGTAGACTAACAATGTAGCGTAGAAAATTTATCTTGACACTAAGAGGTGGTATATAATAGGGGGCTTTTTTTACTCGATCAAGAAAACAGTTTAAGGGTTCAATGGGAATAAAAAATTATAATACATTTCTCAATGCCTTTTGTTATGAATTCAGACTTGTTCTGTCTTTTGAAGTAGTCACTGTAGTACATTGAAATGGCTGCCATTTAGTTAAATTGACATAAACTTGTACTGGGATGTTGATAAGACAAGTGCATGAGAGCATGTGCAGTAGGAAGCTCTTCCCCCTTCCTTTCATGTGTTGGAAGATGTGATCTCAGTGGACATTTTCATCTAATGCTAGAGATACCAGGGGTTCTGAGGTAAGAAGAGGCTGCTCACACTGCTCTCCACGCTGTCTATCTTATCTAATGCTGGAGATATCAGGAGTGTCGAAGTAAAGGGTATGCCACCTTAAGCGAGATCGCAAACGAGATCGCTAACGAGATCACTAAAACGTCACTATTTAGCGATCTCGTTAGCGACCTCGTTGTGTGTGGCATGTAGCAACGATGTGGCCCCTGCTGTGATGTCGCTGATCGTTCACTAGAGTTCTGGACCGTTTTTTGATCGTTGGCGTCCCGCTGGTGAGCCTATATCGCTGTGTTTGGCACCTTTTGCGAACGACGAGCGACCTCGTTTGTGACGCATATGTTGTTTAGCGTCACGGAGTGGATCGCAATATCTGTAAGTTCTCTTTTGCGTCACAGAGAGGATCGCAGAAGTTGCAAAGCAGGCTAGCAGGACGCAGAGAGCAGGAGCGATGCTGGAAATTCCTATGAATCAGAAGTGCTCAGTACATGCTAATGACATCCTAACGACCGCCAAAGTCGTTAAAGAGATCGCTGACCGCTGATGAGTCGTTTATGAGATCTCCTGTTTGGCAGCTACTAGCGACCTAAAAGCGATCACATCAACAATCTCGTTAGCTTGCCAAACAGGCAGCTCAGGCAGCGATCAGGACAGCGACACTGCGGGTAATGTCTCTTAGTTACCCGCAGTGTACGTTGGATACCAGCCCGCTGGTGCAGGGAGCTGGTAACCAAGGTACACATCGGGTTTCCAGGCGCTGCGCGGCACCTGGAGACCCGATGTGTACCTTGGTTACCAGCTCCCCTGCAGCAGCGCGCTGGTGTTCAACGTACACATCGGGTTTCCAGGCGCCCCCCCAGCGCCTGGAAACCCGATGTGTACCTTGGTTACTAGCTGATCGCTGGACTCCTGCCTGCCACACGCAGCGTTGCGTGCTGGCCAGCAGGAGACCAACGATTAAAAAAATGTCCAGGACATTCAGCGACGATCAGCGATACCCAGCAGGGGGGGCTGATCGTTGCTGAATGTCACACACAGCGATATCGGTGGGGAGATCGCTGTTGCGTCACAAAACTAGTGACTCAGCAGTGATCTCGCTAGCGAGATCGCTGTGTGTGACGGGGGCTTAAGAAGAGGCTGCTCACACTGCTGTCCATCCTGTCTATGTTATCTAATGCTGGATATGTCAGGAGTGTCAAAATAAGAAGACGCCACTCACACTTCTGATCACCCTGTCTATCTGATCTAATATTGGAGATATCAGGGTGCTGAGGTAAGAAGAGGTTGCTCACACTGCTGACTTCTCTATCTACCTTATCCATTACTGGAGATAGCAAGAGTTCTGAAGTAAGACGAGGCTGTTTACACTGTTGTCCACCATGTCAGACTGATCTAATAATGGAGATACCTGGAGTGCTGAGGTAAGAAGAGGCCACTCACACTGCTGTCCCCTCTGTCTGTCTAATATAATACTGGAGATTTCAGGGATGCTTAGGTAAGAAGAGGTTGCTCACATTGCTGTCAGCCCTGTCTATCAGATATAATATCGTAGATATCAGGGGTGATCAGGTAAAAAATAAAGGCCGCTCATGCTGTTGTCCATCCTAATTATCTATTCTTTACCAATTCAATGACATTTGGATTCTCATTTGCTGCTTTGTACAAAATAGTTTATATACATGAGGTCAAATGAGCCAATGTGGACTTTGATCTGGTAGAGATCTGCATAAGAGTTTCAAAGCCTGCCACATTATAAAGAGACACAAAGATGGAGTCTATTAAGGTCCACATTTAATGCATAGTATCTTGATAGTTGTAGAGGCGGAACCAGCAGGTTTAAAATGAAACACAATTTTCAAAGTAAATGTTGAGAGGTATAGATGAGTCCCTTAACCCTTTCACCTTGAAGTCTGTTTTCAACTTCCTGACAAGGCCAATTTTTTCAATTCTGACCAGTGTCACTTTATGAGGTAAAAACTCTGGAGCGCTTCAACGGATCCCACAAATTCTGAGATCATTTTTTCATGGTACGTTGTACTTCATGATAGTGGTAAAATGTGTTTGATATGACTGGTTTATTTGTGAAAATATCAGAAATTTGGCAAAAATGTAGAAAATTTCCCAATTTTGAAACTTTTAATTTTATGCCGTTGAACCAGAGTCATGTCACGCAAAATAGTTAATAAATAACATTTATCAAATTATCACATGTCTACTTTACATCTGCATTATTTTTTAAACCTTTTTTATGTTGTTAAAAGTTGACCAGCAATTTCTAATTTTTCCAACAAACTTTATAAAAACCATTTTATTAGGGACCACATCACATTTGAAGTGACTTTAAGGGGCCTATTTGAAAGAAAATACCCCAAACTGATACCATTCTAAAAATTTGTTGTGCAATTTCTTCTTGTACGCCAATACCCCAAAGGTGGTGGAAATCTACTGTGAGGGCACACACCAGGGCTCGGAATAAAAGGAGCGACGTTTTGGAGCACAGACTTGGTATGGTATGTTGGTGTGTACGCTAATGCCATACCTATAAAGTTACTCAGAGCAAACTATTCTTTTTTGTTCAAAAGAAAAACGGATGTCACTAACATTGTGATGTATACTCCCTATTGCATTAGTTATAAAGTTCCTCTACACTAACTATTCCATTTTTTGGGGCAAAAGAAAAATGGACGTCACTAACACTGCGTCGGCCACTTCCCTAATGTGCTAGCTAAGAAGTTACTTGGAGCTATTATTTATCTGCAAGTGAAAATCGGACGTCACTTACACGGCGACATCCGCTACTCTACCTATAGCTAAAAAAATAAAAAGTCCCTTGGTGCAGACTCTGATCAGCAGTGATACTGATCAGTGCGCTGCGGCCATAGGAAGAGCACAAATGCTTAATGCAGGACTTCGCGCACATGCACAAGGCGCAAAAAAAAGTGCTTCAAAAATACAATTCAGGAGTGAGGGATTGGGGATGGGGGGACAGAGGGAAGTTGTAATAGGGATTTGGGAACAGCTGTCTGCTGTGCTCACAGATCGGTCACACAGAAGGCAGCATGCAGCACAGGAGGATTGCAGCAGGAGTCCACTGGCCACCAATGATATTCCTCTCTCTGACAGGTATAGAGGGACTATACTACTGTTCAGCATGTAAGATCCGAGGAAAAGATGGCATGCAGAGCAGTGATCAGTATTTTCAATCCACCTTTTGGCGCCAATTGGCTGAATAATAGTTACTGACCAATCAGTGCCAATAGGGTTAATCAGCAGAGGTGACATCACAATCACCCCATCCATTGGGACTGCGGTGATTGGTGCTCTCTCATATTCACCAATCACAGCAAGTCACATTGATTTTTTTTTTAACTTTAATGTCACATTACTGTGTGTAACGGGTCTGGTGGGTGGAACTACTGACGAGACAGGTCAGGTGGGTGGAACCACAAAGCTTTATTATACAAGAGAGTTTACTTGTAAGAGAGCGGGTGGCACCCGGGAAAAGGGCAGGGAATCACGGCAGGGGATATAGGTAGTCTCTGGACAGGCAGGTTTGTCACAGCAAGTGACCAAGGCAGTCTCTGGGACAGGCAGGTTGTCACAGCGAGTGACCAAGGCAGTCTCTGGGACAGGCAGGTTGTCACGGCTAGTGACCAGGGCAGTCTCTGGGACAGGCAGGTTGTCACGGCAAGTGACCAGGTGGTATCTGGGCAGGCAGGTTGTCACAGCAAGTGACCAAGGCAGTCTCTGGGACAGGCAGGTTGTCACGGCAAGTGACCAGGCAGTCTCTGGACAGGCAGGTTGTCACGGCAAGTGACCAAGGCAGTCTCTGGGACAGGCAGGTTGTCACGGCAAGTGACCAGGCAGTCTCTGGACAGGCAGGTTGTCACGGCAAGTGACCAGGCAGTCTCTAGAACAGGGCAGGCATATACGACCTGATATGGTGGAGCCTCCAGGTAGGCTGCAGTCGGATGGCAGATGATCGCTCCCAGGTGAGCAGGCAAGAGCCGTGGATCTCTGCAGATGATGTCCGAACTTCCGGATGGAGCTGCAGTCGGATGGCAGATGATCGCTCCCAGGTGAGCAGGCAAGAGCCGGGGATCTCCGCAGATGATGTCCGAACTTCCGGATGGAGCTGCAGTCGGATGGCAGATGATCGCTCCTAGGTGAGCAGGCAAGAGCCGGGGATCTCTGCAGATGACGTCCGAACCTCTGGATGGAACTGCAGACGGATGGCAGACAGGCAAGCCGACAGGTAACAGGCAGGTAACTGGAATCAGGAGCTGATGGCTGAAACAGAGTTAGACTGCACAGGAACAACATTGCTCGGGCACCTACATTAAGGAGGAAGCCCTTAATATAGGGTGGAATCCTCCAGCATTGGCTGGAGACTGATTTGGAAAATGCGCGCGGCTCCTTTAAGAGCGGGGGAGGGTGCGGGCGCGCGCCCTAAGGCCAGTAGCAGGGAAGGAGCGCGCGGAACCAGCAGGGCGGAAGGAGGACACCGAGGATGCCAGAGGCGCAGAGAAGGCTGGGAGCACTGAGGACGCTGAGCGCAGGTGAGGAGAGCGACGTCCCTGTCTGGCAGCAGGCAGGGACGCGGGCGCTACACTGTGATTGGCTGGTCAGAATTGATCTGCCAATCACAGTAATCGCTGACGCGAGTGGGCGGTACAGCTCCTCGGGGCGTGGTGCAGGCATGATCTGCTGACAGAGACAGCAGCCATCTTAACCCAGTCACCGCTTGATGCAGCACAGTGACTAGAAATAGCGCCACCGCACATGTATGGAGGTTTGCGGGAATACACTTGCAACAGACAGTACAGAAAGCGGTGAGGTTGATTCCCAACCGGGTGATTTTCAACTTTTGCATTTTTCATTTTTTCCTCCTCTTCTCCCAAGAGCTGTAACTTTTTTAGTTTTCCTCTCACATAACTAGCTATGTAAGGTCTTGTTTTTGTGAGACAAGTTGTAGTTTCGAAAGAAACCATTCAATTTACCATTCAATGTACTAGAAATTGTACAAAAATCTAAATTTTTTTTGAGGGGTTTTGTTTTTACCATGTTTAATATGTGATAAAATTGTTCTGGTAATATGATTCTCAGGGCACTTATTAATATTGATTATGGCAATAATACCAAACTTACATATTTAAAAAAATAAGCAAAAAAAATGCTTGTGTCATCGTGTTCCAAGTCTTGTAGTGTTTTCGTTTTTTTGTTGATCGAGCCATGTGAGGGCTTGTTTTGTGTTTATTGATAGCATTTTAGGCCTCTTTTACACTTCAGTCGTTTGACGTCAGTTAAAATCCGCCAAAGTGTGAAAAAAGCGGATCCGCCAGAAAAGTGGAAAAACGGATGCAAACGGATCAGTTTTCAGACTTTTCAACTCGGAAAATGCATTGTACGCATGTCTGGCACGGAGGAGAGAGAGAGAGAGTCAGTCCCCGGACAGTGTTCTCAGCATTTTCTATGGAAGCAACGGATCCGCTGGCGGATTCCGTGAAAAACAGATGAAGGCGGATCCGCCATTTTGACGCACACAAAGAACGTTGCATTGGACGTTTTCAAAAAAAGGCGGACGCCAAATTTATGACGGATCCGTCAAAAAACAGATCAAAGGGACGACCATCCGTCAAAATCCGTCACTAATGCAAGTCAATGTGAAAAAAGCGGATCCGCCAAAAAAAAAATGGCGGATCCGTTTTTTCCACACTTTGGCGGATTTTGACTGACGTCGCACGACTGAAGTGTGAAAGAGGCCTTAGGGTAAATACAAAGTTTTGCTTATTGCATTACTTCACATAGTGACCGAATAATATAGGGACAAATACCACGACACCATGACCAAACCACATATTACCACCACAAAGTGACTGAATGCTACAATACTGATCATTAATAAAAAAAAACATAATACTAGTATTACCATAAGTAAGGACGCACGTTCAGTTATTAGCGAGTTGCTGAATCCTGCCCCTGCGGCCCGTCACTGGGCCCCATATGCCAGTAAGTGTAGTAATTCCCTGATGGCAGCCCTGACCATAAGAGCTGACACTATACAGGAGAGAGCTCCAGGCCTATTAACAACTTACAATAAAATGGAATAGCAATGTGATGCACTAGGTATATTGCTAAAATGGTTCAGGAGACCATCAGCCCATTATTCTGGATGTGGATTATAAATAAAGCTAAATTAATCAATCATTTACAAGTTGTTAGTAACTGAACCAACATGTGAAAAGTGAGGAAGCCAACAAGGATATCCATTTGAGAACAGGACAGGCAGGAGAAGTACTTTATGTAACCAGGTCGGGCTGAGAGCAGTACATGGACTATGTGTATATGATATAATCCCTATTAAAGCTGAGGGTTATCAGACTTCACAATAATAATTGAGTACAATATTAAATTAAATAGATCTATCTGTGCTTACTTTACAAATTTATCTTAGAATGGATATATTATGCTAAAACTATGTAACTCTAAACTCATAAAATGCTCATTTGAATATCAGGAGAAAAAACTTTTGAAAATGATTTTATAGGCATTTTGACATGTGCTTTCAGGGTAAGTACATGCGAAGCCCCCAGGGTCGTGGGGTACTCGGTCCAGGTGGACAGTTCTTCAGGGGAAGTCACGGGGCCGTGACCCGGTCTGTGGCCCTGAGCGTGCAATAAAAATGAGGAGATAAGTTTATAGGGGAATAAGTTTGTGACGCCACCTGTGGTATTTGGCAATAGATGACCGACGCTGCGATTCAGGTCCACCGGGGAGGTTGGTGATGCAGCATAGATGTTACAGTTCTCCAGGGGCAGAGCTAGGCCCCAGGGTAGTTATAGGGTTAATTTGATGATGGAAACTGTTGTAGTACAGGGCAGATGCCACAGTAAATAAATCCGAGGACACAGCAGGGTGCAGTCTTCACACTTTACTCACGGTCTTTAGGTTACAAACATCAGCCGGGTGCTGTGTCCTCCGGGTCGGTGGTCCAGCCAGCTCTCGGGTAGTTTGGGGTACACCTTATCGGGACCCCCTTTTTGTGTACCTTCTGCAGTCGCCGCTCTCTGCGCTGACTAATGCCTTTCCTGACCTGCGCCACACATACATTGTCCCAAGCCAGCAGCCTCAGATCCTATTGGGTGACGTCCTCCTGGTCCCCTTGATCCTATGTGGCTACCTTTTTGGTGAATGTGTGTGGATTTGGCTGTTGCACATACAGTCACAACAGGGTCCGGTTTGCTAGCTGAGTCCTATAGTTTCTCCACTGGTCTGGGGCCGGTCCCCCCCACTGCGACTTGGTCCCTTCTTCCGACTATGGTCGGCGTGGATTCCTCACGTCTCTGGCCCCTAGGAACCCTTCTTACTCTCAGGAGCTCCTTCCTACACCACTGCTCCTCTCAACTTCTTTCACTACTCTCCTTCCAACTCACACTCCCTTCCCGCCTGAACTGAGGCTCCTCCCCCCTCCCTTGGGGTGGTGTGTGGTGTTGGATGCACATATGCGAACACCGGGTAGTGCCCCTCCTTACCCGAGAGCTGAGTACCACACCCCTGGCTGAGGTGCAGTATTTCTGTGGTGACTGGACCCTCAGGGGCACCACATACTCCAGCCTCCACAGGACTACAAGATCTTTTTAATAATATATGCAGTTTGCCTAAGGAAATCTGTTGACTAATCGGATTTAAAGAATTTAGTTTTCAAAGTATACTTAGAAGTGGAAATGTAATCTGTAACTCTAATGAAGGTAAATTCCAGAGAATTGGTGCTGCACATGAGAAATCCAATAAATTCTAATTAGAGCATGTAATAAGAAAGATGAAAGTTGTAGTACATTGGCTAACCAAAGAGCATGAATGGGTTCAACTCATGATTAAAAGAGGACCTGTCTGCAGAACATTCGACCCGTAGCTAAAGGTGAGAGTGTAAAGCCCCTTTAATGCTTATCACATTCATACCTTGCTAATAGAATTTCATTAGGATAATTTTTGAGAAATTTACTCTCAGCACTGCTGTACTTTGCCGCCCACCACCAGCCTCTGGTTATTGATTGACAGGTCACTCTTTCCTCAGTGACCTGTCTCAACTGTGCAGGCGCCATCATTGCAACAAACCTGGGAAATTATGGCACTTGATCAGTGAACTCTTCATGACGTTGCTGGAGCCAGTTCTTTGATCTTGCAACATCATCAGGAGCTGACTGTGCAGGCGTTACCTTTCTGATGAACTGAACCTAAACAATGATGGCACCAGCACAATGGAGACAGGTTACTAAGGGAAAAGTGACCTTTCAAACAACGACCAGAGGCCGGCAGTGGGAGTCGAACTGCAGGAAAGCTGAAGAGTGCCCGCACCACTGCACTTGAGTATAGTTTAGATTAGAGTTGAGCGATACTTTCCGATATCCAAAAGTATCGGTATCGGAATGGTATCGCCGATATCCAAAAAATATCGGCGATACCGATACCGGAAATCCAATGTAAGTCTATGGGACAGAAATATCGTAACTAAAAAAACCTCTTTCTTTCCTTGTAAACACTAAATATACACACATAGAATACATATAATATATATATATATATATATATATATATATATATACACATGTCATTGTGACATATATATACATATATTAATAGTTTATACATTTCTACATAGTAAAATAGCCTCTGATTCAATTGCCGGGTAAAGCCGGCTTTTGTGAAAAGACAGAAGCACCCGACATGAAATGACACTTGGTTTATATAGAGTTAACCATGTCTTTTCATGTAGTTTGATATCTGATTTGCACAAACAATTACATGAGTGGCTGTGTGCAAAATTTCACACCTGTAGGGGTTAATTAAAGGTGTAAATTAGTTGAAAAAAAACGGACTTTTTTGCTACGAATTTACACCTTTAATTAACCCCTACAGGTGTGAAATGTTGCACACAGCCACTCATGTAATTGTTAGTGAAAACAATAGATCAAACAACTTGAAATGACATGGTTAACTCTATGTAAACCATGTGTCATTTCATGTCGGGTTCTGCATTTTCACAAAAGCCGGCAATTGAATTAGCGGCTATTATACTATGTAGAAGTGTATGAACTATAAATATAAATATATATATATATGTGTCACAAATTCAATGACATGTATATATATATATGAGGTGTAAAATTGTTGAAAAAAAATGCGTGGGCTCCCGCCCTATTTTCGCAACCAGACAGACAAAGCCAGCGAGTGGGGGCAGATAATAATAGCCCAGAGAGGGACCATTATTTTTGCCCCCCCCCGGCTACTAACATCTGCCCCCAGACACCCCAGAAAAGACAAATCTATAATTAGATTTGCCCTTTCTGGCACTTTGCCCGTCTATTCCCATTGCCCTGTAGCGGTGGCGAATGGGTTAATAAGGGGTTAATGTCACCTTGCTATTGAAAGGTGACCTTAAGCCAGGTTAATAATTGAGAGCTGTCAATTAGACAACTATCAATTATTAATCCTATTGCATGAAATAAAAATAAAACACACACACTTTAATTAAAAATCATTTTAATGAAATAAAGACACATGTTTTTGACCATCTTTTATTTTACTGCAAAAACCATTTTCTGTAATAAAAATAAAATAAAAAAGCAAAATTATTCTTACCTATCCCATGCACAGTCAGGTCCCACGGTGTAATCCTTCAGAAAGGGTTAATGTTTACTGCAGGGACCGCAGCTAATGCTGCAGCCTCACAGTAAACCCCCAAATGAATGAGTTCCTCTCCTGGCTGACAGGAGAGGAAGTGGAAAGCTTAATTGATTGCTTTCCACTTTCACTTCAGGTCAGCCAGGACACAATCAGTGACGTCAGAGGGAACTGATTAACAAAAATAGGGGTTCCCTTCGAAAAAAAAATGGCGTGGGGTCCCCCCTATTTTTGTTAACCAGCCTGATGAAGCAGACTGCTGAGCAGTGGCGTACCGTGAATGAAGCAGACCATGCAGCTGCTATGGGGCCCGGACAGGTGAGGGGGCCCGCGACGGTCGGGTAGCTGTGCTGACACAGTACTACCAGGGGGTCGGCGGGGGAGGGGGAGCGCAGCTCTTCTATATACTCACCCTTCCGCTGGCGCGGTCTCTGCAGCCCCTGCTCTTTTCCCACGGTCTCCGACGCCTGTGTTCAGCGGTCAGGTGGTACCGCTCATTACAGTCATGAATATGCACATATTCATGACTTTAATGAGCTGTCCCGCGTGACCGCTGAACACTGGCGGCGGAGACCGCGGGAGAAGAGCAGGGGCTGCAGAGACCGCGCCGGCGGAAGGGTGAGTATAAGGGATATTTACCTGTCCCGTTCCACCGTTGCTCGCGTCTTCTTGCTGCAATGTTCAGGTCAGAGGGCGCGATGACGTCGTTAGTGCGCGCCGTGCCCTCTGCCTGATCATTCACTGCTGGAGGACCCCGAAGACAGCGGCACTCAGCAGTGGAGAGAGGACAGGTAAATATCTCAGGTGCCGGACCCTGAGCGAGCGGTGACATTGGCACCTGGTGTCACCCCCTGCTCAGGACACCGGCACCTGGCCCCCAGCGACGAGAGGTGAGTATGTCTTTTTTTTTTTTTTGGTTGCAGCAGCTGCGGCAGCATAAGGGCCTATACTATGGAGCATCTATGGGGGCACAATCTATGGGGGCACAATCTATAGGGCATGATCTATGGAGCATCTATGGGGCACAATCTATGGGGGCATAATACATTTTTTTGTTTAATGTGTCCCCTCACTGTGCTGGCACTTTACATTTACAATGGCTCTGGGTTTTTTTTTTAGGGGGGGGCCCATTCAGACTTTTGCTATGGGGACCCATGATTTCTATGTACGCCCCTGCTGCTGCTGAGGCATGGTATTATTTAAGGCTGTTAAGGAGCCAATATCCATGGACCTTGCCAGCAGCGTCGGACTGGAGTACCTTGGGCCCACCAGAGAAAAATTATTCTTGGGGCCCACCATCATACTTCCCAACCTTTGAAGAAGGGAAAGAGGGACAAAGGCTGTGGCACACTGTGCCTGCTGCAGCAAATTTTAGGCCATGCCACGTTGCACCACAGACTGTCCAGGAGTTGGTGGATGCTTTAGTCCAGGTGTGGGAGGAGATCCCTCAGGAGACCATCCGTCGTGCTCATCAGGAGCATGCCCAGAAGTTGTAGGGAGGTCATACAGCATACCTCCCAAGTTTTGAAGACAGGAAAGAGGGTTAAAGGCTGCGGCACGCTATGCGCGCCGCTGCAAATTTTAGGCCACGCCCCGACCACACCCATTTCACAGCTAATCACACCCATATCCTCGCCCCAAGTGTACCCATTTAGCACTGCTGATCACACTGACTGGTAATGAGGGCACAGTGGCTGGTACTGAGGAAAAGAAAGAAAGAGCAGCGAGAGAGAAAGAACAAACAGAGAAAGAAAGAGAGGAAAGAAAGAAAAGAGAGAGAGAAAGAAAGAACAGACAGAAAAAAGAACAGAGAGCGAGAAAGAAAGAACAGAGAGCGAGAAAGACTAGAGAGAGAAAGAAAGACTAGAGAGAGAGCCAGAGGCGTAGCTAGGGTTTTGGTTTAGTGGGGGCGAAACTTCTGAGTGGGCCTCTAATCAGAGAACCTCAGCAAATGACCGCGCTGTTGCCAAAAATAATCTATATATACAAAGACCAATATTGATATTACCGCCATATGGTCTGTGGTAAATAATACCAGTCCTACAGAACATATAATAGATTACAGCACAGGTACAGATAATGACTTACCGCTGATGTTCTTTCTAATGGAATTGTTCACTTTTCATGTCTTTTCCATCTGGCCCAGACCGACATGACGACTTCTCCAGCCAGGACTCGACTGCAGAGATTACAACAAAGACACATTTCACTTCTCATATTTTTAGCACTGTCACGGTCACCAATTGGACTATTCTCAACCTGCACAAACTCCTCATCCTGCTGATACCCCAATACTGAGCCGCTGCTGCCATATGTGTCCCTATTTCTGCACCTGATACCCCAATACTGAGCTGCTGCTGCCGTATGTGTCCCTATTACTGCACCTGCTGTGTGGTTCTGTGTGACCTCTAAATTTTAAAGCACCCCTCTAGAATATAGTAATGCCGGGTACAAGTGCCCTAGAAAACAGTGCCCACATTTTGTCCCCTAGACTGTAATAATGCCCTGTGTGCCCCTTTGACAGTCACAGTAACCCGAGTTCCCCTATAACAATAAGTGTCCACTTTACATTTAATAATGTCCTAAGTCTCCCCCTGTACATCTCCCCTATACACAGAATAATGCCCCCTCACTGGATATATACTGACCCCTTAATGTCCCCAAACTATTTAATGGGTCCAACACTGTATGATGGCCCCTAGATAGCATCCATACAGCATAATACACCAGATAGTCCTCAATATAGTATAATGCACCCCCATAGGCAGCCTCTATATTATAATAAACCCCCATAGGCAGAGTCTATAATATAATGCACCACCATAGGCAGCCGCTATATTATAATGCACCCCCATAGGCAGCCTCTGTAGTATAATGCATCCCCATAGGGAGTCTCTGTAGTATGATGCACCCCAATATGGAGCCTCTGTAGTATAATGCAGCCCCCATATACAGCCTCTGTAGTATAATGCACCCCCCATATACAGCCTCTGTAGTATAATGCACCCCCATTAAATAAAAAAAAAAAAACAATACTCACCTCCCGGCTCCTGTGCTGCTCACTGTTCTCCCTCTCAGCGTCTGACAGCGGGCGCCGGCAGGTGATGTCATCGCGCCCGCTGTCAGACGCTGAGAGGGGATTATGGGAGAGAAGGAGCACTCGCTCCTTCTCTCTCTATGCGGTCAGCTGTATCGGCTGGATGCCGATACAGCTGACCCTCCGATGACGGGTGGGGGGCCCACTGCTGGCACCGGGCCCCCCCACCGCCTGTTCAGGCCCCATAGCTTCCGGGCGGCAGAGCAGGGAGAGCGATTCTCCCTGCTCTGCCGCAGAATGTAACTGTATCGGCGTGCTGTGCGACCTATCCTTTCAAATCAGGGCCCACCACGCAGGAGCTGGGGCCCACCGGAGGTTTCTCCGGTGTCCCGGTGGCTCAGTCCGACCCTGCTTGCCAGCCTGATAATACCAGGCCACAGCAGTCTGCTTATCTTTGCTGGTTAACAAAAATAGGGGATCCCGTCGAAAAAAATTGACGTGGGGTCCCCCTATTTTTGTTAACCAGCCAGATGAAGCAGACTGCTGAGGCCTGGTTTTTCAGGCTGTTAAGGAGCCAAGATCCATGGACCTTGCCAGCCTGATAATACCAGGCCACAGCAGTCTGCATATCTTGGCTGGTTAACAAAAATAGGGGATCCCCTCGAAAAAAATTGGCGTTGGGTACCCCCTATTTTTGTTAACCAGCCAGATGAAGCAGACTGCTGAGGCCTGGTTTTTCAGGCTGTTAAGGAGCCAAGATCCATGGACCTTGCCAGCCTGATAATACCAGGCCACAGCAGTCTGCATATCTTGGCTGGTTAACAAAAATAGGGGATCCCCTCGAAAAAAAAATGGTGTGGGGTCCCCCTTATTTTTGTTAACCAGCCAGATGAAGCAGACTGCTGAGGCCTGGTTTTTCAGGCTGGTAAGGATCCAATATCCATGGACCTTGCCAGCCTGATAATACCAGGCCACAGCAGTCTGTTTAGCTTGGCTGGTTAACAAAAATAGGGGATCCCCTTGAAAAAAAAAAACGGCGTAGGGGTCCCCCTATTTTTGTTAACCAGCCAAGTAAAATGCAGACTGCTGCGGCCTGGTATTAAAAGACTGTCAAGGCCCATGGATTTTGGCCCTCAACAGCCTGATAATACCAGGCTACAGCAGCCCCACATTTGGCGCATCAAAAGATGTGCCAATTGTGGCACTTTACCCGGCTCTTCCCACTTGCCCTGTAGCGATGGCAAGTGGGGTAATAAGGGATTAATGTCACCGTTGATTGCACGGTGACAATAAGCCCGGTTAATAATGGAGAGGCGTCAATAAGACACCGATCCATTATTAATCCCAAAGTTTTTAAATGTTTTAAAAAAAGACACAGCCAGAAAAAAGTATTTTAATGAAATAAAAGAGACAACACAGTTTTCATTAATTTTATTACTCTCTCATTCCTGGGACGCCATCGATCTCCTGTAAAAAAAGAAAAAAAACAAACCAACAGTATACCACCTGTCCGACGCAGTCCATAGTAACGAGTGTCCCACGACGATCCAGCTCTGCTACATCGCAATGCCAGGCAGGGCCTGACATCCCGACGCAGCACAGCTGATTGCCTGCTTCCCCGGCGGTGACGTCATCGGACTGCTTTACGGCCGCGATTACCCAGCAGTCACTGCAGTTATCGCGAGAAACTGCATGTGACCGCCAGGGAGAAGAGGATGGCGGTCATCAAAGCAGTCCAGGACGTGACCGCCGGAGATCTTCTGCCAGGTAAGTGCCGCTGACTCCTGACAGACCCGACCGACGGACACTGACAGTGACATTCCGATTCCGGTATCCGATATGACGAAAATATCGGTACTCGGAATCGGAAGTCCGATACAGCTAATATCGGCCGATACCCGATATTTGCAGTATCGGAATGCTCAACCCTAGTATAGATTTATCAAAAAAGCCCAATGAAATTCTACTGGCAAGGTATGAATAAAATAAGCATTAAAGGGGCTGTACGCTCTTATCTTTAGTTAGGAGTAGCATATCCTGTTGACAAGTCCTCTTTAAATTTTTCACTTGTAAATTTTGTTTTTCAATTATCCAAACAAAATCATCTTTGACTTCCATCTACAGAAAAACTTGATAATATATGTTAGGCAACATCAGCTTGTATGTAATCCCTGGCATAAAAAATCCATGTCACATCACACAGATGGAGAGGGATGACGTAAATTTACAAATGCATGGATTTCCCCTGTGAATGGTGATCACGCCATCTCTGCAAAAAAAATGAAAGAACTTGTATTTTTGATCAATTTTTAATGGTAAAATATCCCAAACCCAACAGGAATATCACTATTAGAAATTTTCTCCGAGCCTGCTGCTTCATAATTGCATAAAAATTCTAAACTATTCATGCTTGAAACAGTAGCCCATCTTCTATCGGCATATAATCCTCCTGTGGGTAGAAAACCTACAGCTTTAATCAGTCTTTCCGTGTGAGTAAAACTGCAAAAAGTGGCTTTTTAAAATAAAGGTTAAAATCTTATTTTAGAACCAAAAGAGAAACAGCACGAATATATAAAGCGATATCCGAGCTCATTCTATATTTATAATGGTTGCACTTTCTAAAACTTAAGTAAAGATAATTACACCACGCATATTTCCTAAAGGTGGATTTGTAAATAGAGACGATGCCCTGGGGTGAAAAAAAGAGTTTATCATTTATGCAAATGTGGAAGACAGAACCTACTTTGATTGTTTAGCAGTAAGGTTGGCTCTCGGAAAGGGGGGAGATGTTGCTCAGCACACAATTTCACCATTGTAGTCAGTCTCAGAAAATTTTTGGTAAGATACAGTTTTAGGCCACTTTGTCCCTTCTGTATAAATAGTACAGATCTTTAGTATGAAAACTAGATGTGTTCAGCTCTGAAATCCTCTAAATATTTTTATGACGGGAAAAATTTTCTCGGAGAGAAGTTGAATGTAGCACGATTAAAGAGCATCAGGCACTACGACATGGATTTTATACACTGTTGAGAATTCTAAGTGAAGGAAATGTATAAAAGTATCTCTTGGTCAGGAGGACATGTCCTGCATTACACAGACAATATCTCTTTTTGAATGCTTATTTTCCTCTTTTTCTACTTTGGTGGTACTACAGGGTGTTTGAACACTTACAACTAGAAATACCTCTCAATAAAACAGCGTGGGTAATGCTACCTTGAAGAAGGTCTGTGTATGCCCAGGAGGAATTGTCAACTCCAGAAGTCTTGTAGGGCTCCTCTTATGCTGGTGCAAGTTCACGATGATTTGGCAAGTATGACATTAAAGTTCCACATTCGTTAGGTTCATGTTGCCTGTTGATATCATGACAGGTATCAGTAGATGTTACCTGTTTGGCACAGCAGATCATTGGGAATTCCAGCAAACAGCATGGCAAATGAAACGCTTGGGTAATGCTGTCTTGAAGGAGGTCTGCGCATGCCCAGGAGGAATTATGAACTCTTCCAGAGGTCTTGTAGGGCTCCTCTTATTCTGTGTGCATTTTCAGCAGGAGTTGGCAAGTATGTTGTTAAAATTCAATAGGAGCATGATACTTGAAGAAATGGTTCTGGAGAAGAATATTTTCATTCACTCACAAAGATTGTGTTATGATAGTGTAGCAACTCACTAGGGAAAAGAGATAATACACTAAAAACTGCAACTGAACCTTTCGGTTCCTGTACAGACTAGAAATCCTAACCCCACAATCCTTAATGGTACCTGTGTGAGCTGAAATAGCCCTAACCACAGCCTAAATGATGGCAACTTGGACCTATGCTGCCTGAAAGGCCATCAAGCGCTTCACATTGCTCCTAAAGAACTGGAGGGTGGCCAAGTAGAGAGCAAATTACCTAAAGAAGGGAAAGTGTGCTGAAATAGAAAGAGACACCAGACTGAGTAAAACAAACCACAAAATAAAAAGTAAAGGATTAAGTGCGTATTGTCAGAGAATATACCACCTACTTCCTAAAAAGAAACAGAAGATAGATGTACAGTCATGGCCAAAAGTTTTGAGAATGACACAAGTATTAATTTTTACAAAGTCTACTGCTTCACTTTTTCTAATGGCAATTTGCATATACTCCAGAATGTTATAAAGAGTGATCAGCTTAACAGCAATTACTTGCAAAGTCAATATTTGGCTAGAAAATGAACTTTATCCCCCAAAACACATTTCAAAATCATTGCAGCCCTGCCTTAAAAGGACCAGCTATCCTCTTTTCAGTGATTGCTCCATTAACACAGGTGTTGGTGTTGATGAAGACATGGCTGGAGATCAATCTGTCATGATTAAGTAAGAATGACACCACTGGACACTTTAAAAGGAGGCTGGTGCTTGGCATCATTGTTTCTCTTCTGTTAACCATGGTTATCTCTAAAGAAACACGTGCAGTCATCATTGCAATGCACAAAAATGGCCTAACAGGGAAGAGTATCGCAGCTAGAAAGATTGCATCTCAGTCAACAATCTATCGCATCATCAAGAACTTCAAGGAGAGAGGTTCCATTGTTGCCAAAAAGGCTTCAGGGCGCCCAAGAAAGACCAGCAAGCGCCAGAACCGTCTCTTAAAAGTGTTTCAGCTGCGGGATCGGGCTACCAGCAGTGCAGAGCTTGCTCAGGAATGGGAGCAGGCAGATGTGAGTGCATCTGCACGCACTGTGAGGCGGAGACTCTTGGAGCAAGGCCTGGTCTCAAGGAGTACAGCAAAGAAGCCACTTCTCTCCAGAAAAAACATCATGGACAGACTGATATTCTGCAAAAGGTACAGGCAGTGGACTGCTGAGGACTGGGGTAAAGTTATTTTCTCTGATGAATCCCCTTTTCGATTGTTTGGGACATCAGGAAAACGCCTCATTCGGAGAAGACAAGGCGAGCGCTACCACAAGTCTTGTCTCATGCCAACTGTTAAGCATCCTGAAACCATTCATGTGTGGGGTTGCGTCTCAGCCAAGGGAATCGACTCTCTCACAGTCTTGCCTAAAAACACAGCCATGAATAAAGAATGGTACCAGAATGTCCTCCAAGAGCAACTTCTCCCAACCCTCCAAGAGCAGTTTGGCGATCAACAATGCCTTTTCCAGCATGACGGAGCACCTTGCCATAAAGCAAAGGTGATAACTAAATGGCTCAGGGAACAAAACATAGAGATTTTGGGTCCATGGCCTGGAAACTCCCCAGATCTTAATCCCATTGAGAACTTGTGGTCAATCATCAAGAGACGGGTGGACAAACAAAAACCTAAAAATTCTGACAAAATGAAAGCATTGATTGTGCAGAATGGACTGCTATCAGTCAGGATTTGGTCCAGAAGTTGATTGAGAGCATGCCAGGGAGAATTGCAGAGGTCCTGAAGAAGAAGGGTCAACACTGCAAATATTGACTTGATGCATTAACTCATTCTAACTGTCAATATAAACTTTTGTTACTCATATGTTTGCAATTATTATATTTCTGTCTGTGATAAAAACATCTGTCAAACACACATAAAAACCAGAGGGCAGCAGATCATGTGAAAATATAATATTTGTGTCATTCTCAAAACTTATGGCCATGACTGTAGGGTAAAGAACACCAAACAATAGAGATATAAAAACGCAAGCTGGTCTTTCACTGACTAGCTGCAATATGGTTGGACATCCAAATGAGACTATCACAAGCAGGAAATATCTGAAGGGGGAACGTATACAAAGATGTACCTGAAAGATGATAGGGCAGAAAAATAAATAAATGAAAACATCTGTTACCCTAAAAAGATTGAAGCAAGGATAACAGAAACTAAACACTCACATTAAATGTGTAACTGATGTGGCTCTGTGGACAGAAAAGCTGACTATCTTAACCTTCTGATTACCCTACTGACTCCCCTCCTGACTACCTTCCTGACTATCCTCCTGATTACCCTCCTGACTACCCTCCTGACTGCACTTCTAACTACCCTCCTGACCACCCTCATGACTGCCCTCATGACTTTCCTCCTTACTATCCTCATGACTACCTTCCTGACTGCCCTTCTGATGACTCTCCTGACTGCCCTTCTGGCTACCCTCCTGACTGCTCCCTTGACTGCCCTCATGACTTCACTTCTGACTACCTTTCTGACTACACTCCTGACTGCCCTTGTGACTATCCTCCTTACTACCCTTCTGACTACCATCCTGACTACCCTCCTGACTGCCCTTCTTACTGCTCTCCTGACTACCCTCCTTATTGCCCTCGTGACTGCTCTTCTGATTACCTTCCTTAATACTGCTGTTATATAACAGCACATAACAGATATCCGTGGCCACACTTCCTCTACTGTTGGCTAGAGCTACCCAAATATATTACCAAATCACTAACTAACAGACTCCCAAATCCAACACCTGTATCATCTGACTATACCTCCTTGATTGATCATAGCTTCCACCAGCTAACACTATCAAGAGAACTGACCAGTAGATATGATAGCAGCACCTAAGTATTGGCATCAATTGAGCTACCTCAACTCTAACCAAAGTCTTGGTAAAGGGAGATGATCTGGGTGAACAGACCATTATTAGAGTTATGCTAGCGACTCATGTCATTGCATTTGCTAAACAATCCCCCCACCCCCCTATATTACCAGACAGTAAAAATAAATGTTCCTATCAATTAAGTGCATCACACACTATATTTTCAAAACTTCTGAATTACTGAGAAACTTGGGCACATGATTGAGACACATAAGTGCTGAGATAATTGGGCATGTGATATCTATCACTGATATTTAAGGATGTTATACTACTTTTTGGGTTATTTAACCCCTTTCTGACATCAGACAAAATGATCCGTCCATGTGCCCTGGGACAATTTGACCATGGAAGGATCATTATGTCTAAGCGATCGGCCGCGCTCATGGGGGAGAGAGCCAATCGCGGCCGGGTATCAGCTGATTCTGACAGAGGACGCATGGCACTATGTGCCGGGAGCAGTCACAGACCACGCATGGCACTTTAAGCCCCAAAATACTGCGATCTAATTAGATCTCAGCATTCCGGGAGTCGACATAGGTCTGCCTTTGGATCGAAGACCCTGTGGCGTGACGCGGGGTCCCGATCATTGCCATAGTGAGCTGGATGTCATCATAGCGACATTCGGCTCACCAGAGCTAGTTAATTTTCTGATCATACAGCCAAACAAAAAGTGGAATAACACGCGATCAAAAAGACGGATATAAATAAACATGGTACCGCTGAAAACATCATCTTGTCCCGTAAAAAATGAGCCATGACGCAGATCCATCAGCGGAAAAATAAAAAGTTATAGCTCTCAGAATAAAGTGATGCAAATCAATTATTTTTTTCTATAAAATAGTTTTTATTTTTTATAAAAGCGCCAAAACATAAACAAACGGTATAAATGAGGTATCGCTGTCATCATAATGACTCGAAGAATAAAACTGCCTTATCAATTTTACCACACACAGAATGGTATAAACCCCCCAAAAAAGAAATTCATGAATTGTAAGTTTTTGCTCATTATTTCTCCCAAAAATCGGAATAGAAAGCGATCAAAAAATGTCATGTGCCAAAAATTGTACCAATAAAAAACATCAACCCATTCCGCAAAAAACAAGACCTCACATGACTCTGTTGGCCAAAATATGGAAAAATTATAGCTTTCAAAAAGTGGTGATGCAAAAACTATTTTTTGCAATAAAAAGCGTCTTTTATCGTGACAGCAGCCAATCATAAAAACATTAGTTTTCAACCAGGACGGTGCCAAGATCCGACCGTCCATGCTGAAAACCAATGGTGAATGAGCTTCTGGGAATACAACATCAGTAACCAGGGGTAACATCATAGAGGTTACCTTCGGTCACTGGGCTCCGTTGCCAGCCGGGCTGAGCTGCGATAGGATCTGGTGAAATCCCCGCTAGCACCGTGAGCGCTCATGGCTCACGATGCTAGCGGGGATCTCACCAAAGTCACTGCAGTTACATCTGGACACTGGGCTCTGTTCCCAGCCAGGCTGAGCTGCGGTCAGATCCGGGGTCACTAATAAAAATTCACATACCGGGAAACAGTAGATTAGTTCAAAAAAGGGGGCACTTGTTGGGCATTGCCACTGTTAAGGCACATCTCGATAAGTTCCTTGTGGGGTCTAGTTGCCAAAATGGGGTCACTTGTGGAGCATTTCAACTGTTTAGGCACATCAGGGGCTCTCCAAACGCGACATGACTCCCGCAGACCATTCCATCACAGTCTACATTCCAAAACGTCACTACTTCCCTTCCGAGCCCCGAAGTGTGCCCAAACTGTAGTTTTCTCCCACATATGGGGAATCAGTGTACTCAGGACAAATGGGACAACTTTTGGGATCCAATTTCTCCTGATACCCTTGGGAAAATTAAAAATTGGGGACTAAAAGATCAGGGGCTCTCCAAACGCGACATGATGCCCGCAGACCATTCCATCAAAGTATACATTCCAAAATGGCTCTCCTTCCCTTCCGAGCTCTGCCATGCACCCAAACAGTGGTTTACCCCCACATATTGGGTATCAGCGTACTCAGGACAAATTGCACAATAACTTTTGTGATCCAATTTCTCTTGTTACCCTTTGGAAAATAAAAAATTGTGGGTGAAAATATAATTTTTGTGGAAAAAATATGATTTCTTAATTTTATAGCTCTAGGTTATAAACTTCTGTGAAGCGCTTTTGGGTTAAAAGTGCTCACCACACATCTAAATAAGTTCCTTGGGGGGGTCTAGTTTCCAAAATGATGTCATTTGTCAGGACTTTTCACTGTTTAGGCACATCAGAGGCTCTCCAAACGTGGCATGGCGTCCAATCTCAATTCCAGCCAATTTAGCACTGAAAAGTCAAACGGCACTCATTCCCTTCCCAGCTCTGCCATGCGCCCAAACAGAGTTTACCTGCACATATCAGGTATCAGTGTACTCAGGACAAATTGCACAATAACTTTTGGGTCCAATTTCTCCTGTTACTCTTGGTAAAATAAATACATTTGGATCTGAAGTAATTTTTTTGTGAAAAAAAGTTAAATGTTCATTTTTTTTAAATATTCCAAAAATTCCTGTGAAGCACCAGAAGGGTTAATAAACTTCTTGAATTTGGTTTTGAGCATCTTGAGGGGTGCAGTTTTTAGAATGGTGTTACCTTAGGGTATTTTCTATCATATAGACCCCTTAAAGTGACTTCCAATGTGATGTGGTCCCTAAAAAACAAATGGTGTTTTAAAAATGAAGAAATCGCTGTTTAACTTTTAACCCTTATAACTTCCCCAAAAAAATGTTGGTTCCAAATTTGTGCTGATGTAAAGTAGACATGTGGGAAATGTTACTTATTAAGTATTTTGTGTGACATATTTGTGTGATTTAAGGGCATGAAAATTCAAATTTGGAAAATTGCAAAATTTTCTAAATTTTCGCCAAATTTCCATTTTTTTTCACAAATAAATGCAAGTCACATGAAATGTATTTTACCACTTTCATGAAGTACAATATGTCACGAGAAAACATTGTCAGAATCACCGGGATCCATGGAAACGTTCCAGAGTTATCACCTCATAAAGGGACAGTGGTCAGAATTGTAAAAATTGGCCCGGTCATTAACATGAAAACCACACTCGGGGTAAAGGGGTTAAGTGTAAATTACCTTTTCAATAAGGTTTTTATAAAAAAACAGTAAAAAATAATTTCCATAAAGGAATTGAGTTAGATTTTTTTGTTAAATGTCTTTTTAACAATCTTTCTTTCCATATCACAATCTGCATTAAAGACAAATATGTATAGAATTTGTGAATTTTTTCCACTTACAAATGGGGCAGTTTTATTGTCAAACATCTTGTTTTTTATCAGCATATCCACATGTACATTTGCAGCAATAGATCGACTCCCACTCTACTTTTTCTTTCGAAGCATCTAATAAGCGTGTGAAATTATTGTGATGGGAGGGGCCTATTGTGATTGGTGGTTCCTGTGTTATCATTTTAGTCCAGCCTCTGATGACATGGAAACTGCTGTAAAATGTTCCTGAAAGCTCAAGAAGTATAAATCTAAAAAAAGCCCCTGTGGCCAAAGTGAAAATTGCAACATTTCTCATTGTGTTTTGTTTTTTAATATAGATTGTGATATTGAAAAAAATCGCATTGACAAAAAAAATACATTTAACACAGAAACCTCATTAAACAATAGGTAATTTGGTGATAAAATACTCCTTTTTAAACAGAGGTAATATAGGACTGTATGCTCCACCTAGTGGTTACATATGTGCTTACATAAAGGTAATATAGTATAGGTAAAATCAGTTTGCATAATAGTTTCATGCTTCTGCCGCTTTAAGCGAAGTCAGGGCAGTGATAATATAACGGTTATACAACTTACAGCCTGCAAGACGGTTTTCTGTTCTTTTGTCTTCTTTTTGTGCTTAATAGCTACTCTATTATTTCCATGTCCATGCTTTGCCCTTAACCCGAAATTTAGAAACAAAAATATTTCTGCATGTAAGAGGCAGGTGACCGCCCTCATTTTTACAAAATTTAAGTTTAGAGCTAGAGCTGCAAGGAGACTCCGGTCACAAAACAGCAAGTCTGTGACAACCAAGAACAGTTACGCCACTTACCTAATAATGTCTATATATTTCATATCTATCGACATATATATTGATATATCTATCTATTGATTATCCAGCTATAATCTATCTATTCTTTATCTATCTATCTACAAATTCAAAAACAAAGGAGTGCTGCCTTCATTTTTGAATTTGTATGTATTTGGGGCAATCAGTGGACAGTTTGCCTGAGGGCCTCGTACCCGAAGATAAGTAATTGTGCTGTTCCTTTTTCTTCTTGCTATCTATCTATCTATCTATCTATCTATCTATCTATCTATCTATCTATCTATCTAGTCTCTATCTATTATCTATCTAAATATCTATCTATCTTGTATCTATTATCTATCTATCTATCTATTTATCTATCATCTATTATCTATCTATCTATTATCTGTATATATATCTATCATCTATCTATTATCTATCTATCTATCTATCTATCTAATCTATCTATCTATCTATCTATCTATCATCTATTTATTATCTATCTATTATGTATCATCTATTATCTAGTATCTGTCTTTCTATCTCATATCTACATTATCTATCTATTATCCATCTTTCTATCTATTATCCATCTATCTATCTCATATCTATCTATCTATCTATCTATCTATCGATCTATCTATCCATCTATTATCTATCCATCCATCCATCTATCTATTATCTATCATCCATCTATCTATCTATCTATCTATCTATCTATCTATCTGTTATCTATCTATCTATCTATCTATAAAGGAAAAAAAGGAACAGCACGATCAATAACACATTGGGTGCAAAATCCTTTCAGCAAATCATCCAATACTTGCCCAAATCCATAGAAACAAAAAAGGCAGCACTCCACTGGAGTGCTGCCTTTTTTTGTTTCCATCTATCTATCTTTTATCTATTATCTATCCACCTATCTATCTATCTATCTATCTATCTATCTATCTATCTATCTATCTATCTATCTATCTATCTATCTATCTATCATCTATCTATTATCTATCTATTATCTATCTATCTATCTATCTATCTATCTATCTATCTATCTATCTATCTATCTATCTATCTATCTATCTATCCATCTCATATCTACCTATTATCTATCTATCTATCTATCCATCCATCTCATAACTACCTATTATCTATCTGCTGCATCTGCCTCGTGCAGTCATTATCTCTCTAGCTCACATTTTTCTATACTTGCACAATACTTCTCATCCATATAATCATTACTAAACTGAACTTTCTAGAACAGCTTCAGGCAGAATAAAATGGTCACGTTGTTGCAGCTTCCTCTGTGAAGCGTTGTGTGAATGGATGTTTTAGGAGGGTGAATGTGTTGTCTGGGTGATTCCAATCAGAAGGCACTAACACGAGTTCATGCCCTCGCCTGGCGCTTATTTATGTGTCCTTCGCTCTTTATTACCTTTCCTGCTTTGTTTGATAAACTGTATGAACGCTAATCACAAATTAAAGATGAGAGCATTGATGTCACAGAATCGTTCACAGAAGCATCCAGGGACGTTCTGCTCCTGAGTGCGAGGAGCGCGCATCCAAGGACGGCCGTACATGTGTTCGCTTGTTGAGATGATCAGTATATAGACTCCACGGTATCCACCTTCTAGGTCACTTTATTCAAAACTTACACAATTTCGCCTTTCGCAGGTTGGGTTTGATCACATAGGATGGATTTGCTGCTCGTATTCCCTGAGATTTTCAGCACAGAAATTTTGTATTTCAGCGGTTGCAATTATATGAGGATTTACCAAAGGCCATTTTCTGTTTTTTTTTTGTTTTTTTTTTTTTGCTCCCCTTCTTCCCAGAGCCATAACTTTTTAATTTTTCTGTCAATATGGCCATGTGAGGGCTTGTTTTTTGTGCGACGAATTGTAATTTTGAACGACAAAATGACCATATAATGTACTGGAAAACAGGAAAAAAAATTCAAGTGGGGTGAAATTGCAAAAAACAGGGCAATTCCACAATTGTTGTTTGGGTTTTTTTTTAACCATGCTCACTAAATGCTAAAACTGACCTGCAATTATGATTCTCCGGGTCATTATGAGTTCACACATACCAAACATGTTTAGTTTCTTGTTTATTTAAGTGTTGAAAAAAAAATTCAAAGTATGTTTAAAAAAAATTGTTTTGCAATTTTCGGAGAAAGGCCGGGGTTACACTTGTGTATGGCATCCGATGCGAGAGCATCGGATGTGATATGCTAATGACCCTCTGCTCCTGCTCTGCTGCGCGTGGGAGCCGAGTGTCATGCATCTGTGCTCCGAGCCTCTCGCACATAGAGGATCAGAGCAAAGCTGCGGAGGAGGTAGAGAAACTAATTTCTCCATCTCCTCCATTGCCGGGGTCAGCGTATATCACACAGCACTCGGATGATATCCGAGTGATGTGCGCTGTGTCACTCGCACCCATAGACTTATATGGGTGCTAGTGCGCCGAAAGTCGGCCGAGTCTCAGTGCCAATCACAGCATGCTGCAATTTCACTCGCACGTAGAATACGGCCGAGAAATAAAACGGTGATGGGAGCTGCCCCATAGATTAACACTGGTCCAAGTGCTATGCAATGTTTTCTCGCATAGCACTCATCCTTTTTCATCGCTAGTCTGACTCCAGCCAAACGTAGGGTCTCCATTTAAAGGGATCTAGGGTTGGGTGAAGGCTTATTGTTTGCGTGCTGAGCTGACGTTTTTATTGATACCATTTTGGGGTAGATACAATGCTTTGATCGCCTGTTACTGTATTTTACTGCAATGTTGCGGCCAACAAAAAAACACAGTTCTGGGTTTTTACATTTTTTTCTCATTACGCCATTTAAATATCAGATTAATTTTATATTTTGATAGATCTGGCATTTCTGAATGCAGCTATATCAAATATGTGTTTTTTATTGTTTTATTTTTAATGGGGCAAAAGGGGGATGATTTGAACTTTTATATTTTTTAAATTTCGCTATATTTTTTAAAATTATTTTTTTTACACTTTTTACTTGCTTCAGTAGTCTCCATGGGAGACTTGTAGCTGTGATTTTCTTATCACTTGTGAAGCCCTGCAATATTTAGCAAAATTAATCATCTGTTATGAACGCAAGCCACAATACAAGTGTTTGGAGTAAGACCATGCCCACTAAACTGGCTCTGGTTGGGAGCATGCATATTGCATAATTCACTGCCGTTCCTGGCTTAGAAACTGGGAGGATTCATAAGTCTGCAGTCACACAGACTCTACCTTTTAGCCTGGGCGACCCCTTTAAGGTTGAGTCTGACACGCCCACCAGGGCTGTGAGGTACTCGGAACTGGGTCGGACAGTTCTTTGGGAAAGTCACGGGGTCGTAACCTGACTCCATGGCTCTGGCTGTGCTGTAAAATGGCGAATATGTATATAGGATTTAACATGATGCCACCTGTGGTGTTCGGCAACAGATGGCTGCGCGGCTAAAGGAGACCGCTGTGGCTGATGGTGACGCAGCTGGGATGGTTCTGCTCCCCACAGGTGGAGCGGGCCCCAGGGCTACCGGTTCTGCTTATGTCAGGCTTCGTGTACCTTGTGGTGCAGGACTCAGGGCACAAGAGATCACTGGAGGACACAAGGATTGTAGCTTTCTTTTCCTTTACTTAATGGTTGATAGCACAGACAGGGGCACTGGTAACAGATCATGATGGAGAGCCGGGCAGCCTGGAAGCAATTTTGGATATACCTGGCCAGGTAGGTAAGGAGCCCTTCCTGCTGCACTGTCCTCCCTTTTTTTTCCTCGCTGCCTAACAGCTCACCCTCCTGCTGCTAACTGTCTCTCTCTCTTTTTTTTTTTAAAAAATCAAACCGTTGCCCGAAAGGCAGGCACCTCGAGCCTATCACAGGTGCTGCTCCTTTGTGTTTGCTCCAGGCTCTGGTATGCTGTGGTGCCACCGAGTATTAGATCAGGCCAGGAAACCTGCAGTCCCCTGACTCCGGATTTAGCTGCCTGGACTACAGTACCGGCGCCACCATGGACTCCGGTATCTAATCCTTAGCGCTCATCTCTGGGGCGAGTTTAATCACAGCTCCACTCCCCAGGTTCTGCCCAACTTCTCTCCTACTGACACCTGGTAAGGGGATGGAGGTCCCAACAGGGCCGTGGGAATACTTGGTACCTGGCCGGTTCTTAACTGGATGTGTCACGGCAGTAGTGACAAGGTCCATGGCCCTGGATGTCCATTGAAAATGATGATAAGGGGATGATAAAGTTATTTTGTGATGCCACCTGTGGTATTCAGCAACTAGATGTTAGCCGACGCTGCTTCACAGTCCACTGGGGCTGATACAGATGCAGCAGAGTTGTTACAGCTCTCCACAGGTAGAGCTAAGCCCCAGGGCAGTAATAGTGTAAAAGATGATGGTGATGATGATTGTCGTGCAGGGCTGAGGTGACGCAGCAGATAATTGTGAGGACACAGCAGAGTGCAGTCTTTTCAGTTTACTCACAGTTGTTGTTATAATTTGCTGCCGGGGTGCTGGGTCCTCCAGAGAGGTGGTCAAGACAACTCTCAGGTAATTTGGAGTACACCGTGTCAGAACTCCCTTCAGATGTTCCTTTCCTGGCCATCTCTCTGCACTGATTTCCTCCTCTCCTGTCCTGCGCCTTCACACACAGTGTCACAAGCCAGCAGCCTCGCATCTTGTCGAGCGATGTGTTCTAGGTCCCTTTGGTCCTATCTGGCTGCCTTTTCAGTGAATGTGTGTGGATGCGGCTGTAGCACATGCAGATACTGCAGCCTCCGGTTAGCTAGTTGAGTCCTTAGTTTCTCCACTAGACTGGGGCCGGTCCCCTAGCTGCAACCTTGTCTATCCACCCAACTAGGGTCGGCGTGGATGCGGGGCCCAAGGGTGGATTTCTAACTACCCGTGCCAATAGGACCATTTCTTCCTCTCTCAGGAGTCACCCTCTCTCTCTCACTCTTCTTCCTTACTCTCTTCCTTCTCTGTAGTTTGGGGACGAGCTCCTGACTCTTTCAGTCCCCACAGCAGACTCTGTCTCTCTGGTCTCACAGACCACTCCACACCACTCTCTGACTCCTCCCTCTTCTAACTTCCTCCACCCACACCCTCTATCTAGTCCCTCCCTGGCCTTGAAAGGTCTGGTGTTGGATGTAGGTGTGTGGGTTCTGTGTGGTGTCCCTTCCTTACCCGAGAGCGGAACACCACAGCTCTGGATGAGGTGCAGTACCTCTGTGGCAACTGGACCTCAGTGGCACCACAGGGACCCCTCCTTGCTGCCAGGCATGACATTCCTTCCTGCGAGGGAGGCAATGTCACTGTGGCAACCCGACTCCTGGGGTGCCACACATCCACCTGTAACTGTGGAGAAAGCCACACCAGAGAAATCTTATAGGTGATGCCTAAGTGGTAAGAGGAGCACCACATCAAAAAGGTAGAGGAGACTGGTAACTGTGCTTACAAAATTGTGGTGCAGTGACTGTAACAGGGAGAAAGGAAGAGGATGCAAACTGATCAAAGGAGAAATTACTGTAGATCACTGGTAGAAGGTTCCCTATTAAGGGATATTATACATGTGATTCGTCGTACGTGGTGTACTTCATTAAATGTCCTTGTGGTCTCGGGTATGTTGGGGAGACTACCCAACATATCCGAGACCGCATCTCTCAACATAAGTCCACAATTCGTTGTGGACGTACTCTTCTACCCATTCCAGCACATTTTTTGGACAATAGACATACTATTGCCCAATTAAAATATCAAATAATTGATCATGTTCCAAAAGCTAGGAGAGGTGGGGACAGAATCTCAAAACTGAAAGAACTCGAGTCCTTTTGGATACATGCGTTACAAACTCTTTCCCCATATGGCCTTAATAGGGAATATGAATTGTCGTATTAACATACGGTACATTGGACAAAATTGTCTTATGTCTTTTTTTATATATCTCTGATCTGGCAATTATTTACCATGGATTATTTAACTTTTCATTCCAGCATTACTTATTACTCTTATTCGATTTATTGTGTGAAATTCATAGCATTGTTGGATTGTATCAACATTGATTTTCATTTATACAATTTAATTGGTGTTTGACGTTGTTTCCTATTCTTTGCAGCAACCTGGCATTGATCCCTTGACCTGACTTTCCGTCCTGACATGCGCAATGGTCCTTTACACTTTCGGCTTTCTCCGGCTCACATTCGGCACCTGTCGTTGTTTCACGCATGCGCACAGTCTTTTTGACCGTCCTTACCTCACCCGGAAGTCTTTCTGCACGGCGTCTCTCGTGCATATATAATGGCACGGGGCACACACTGAGGCAGCTCACCATCACCGTATCATCTCGGGATATGCCTTGTACAGCACAAAGAGGTATGTTACTTTCATGAAGTCACATTCAAGATCTCAACAGTCGTACTTAATATGGCGGTATTTTAGCCAGGATTTGCTGTTTTGCTTTACTATTACATTTCATGTGCAGCTGTCATCATTATCAGCCGCTAACCCGGGGCACTCCATGTTCACTTGAGGGTTTCGGATAGTTCACTTTTGATCCAGTACATTGTCTGGATTCATTATTATTTCATTTTAGTCGCAATACTATATGTGACCATATATATACTTTGTTTATGAAGTCTTTTCGGATGCTCTCCCCATGGATAAGCAACTTCTTGTTTCCACTGTTCTAAATTTTTCAATGTTGTGATACATATATGTGTATATTGACTTTCAAGAAATATAAGTGATGTACATTTACATATATTTTCCATTTTTCTATTTTTTTTCGTATGTAATTAATAGGTACACCTTGATAAAGGCATACATATGCCGAAACGTCGATGATAAATTGTTTGTACCTGGATGTATTTTTTCATTTGATTTATCTCACCTGGATGAATTTACCTTATACCTGGATATCACTCTTGCTTTAATAAAGAAGTGACTCTTTTTTCGTGTGCCGGAGTTTATTATACTATGTAGATCATTGCTGTCATTCAAAGGTGACCATAAGAGAGCTTATGGCCAACACCAAGAGTGTGTGCAGAGCTGCTAAATAGGTGACAATGGTGGTTACAGAATGGCAATGATGCCCCTGAGGAACCTACTAGAAGACTGTCACAGGTGTCAGCAAATTGCTAGTCAGTTGCTAGAGTCAAATCATTGTTATAAGGGTTATCCTGTTTCCTCTTGTAAGACTGCTGTAACTGTGAGCAGGTAGCGGGATGCAGTGAGGCACAAGAGGTGGAGCAAGGGTTAACAGCTTTAATTAACCAATGGTCTACTCCATGCAGGGAGATAAGCAGTTGAATGAGGGAGTAAACAGTTAAATGGGGGGAATAAACAGTTCAATGACAAAGGATATGCAGGGTTAAAGAACGGTAAATAAAGTAACAGCAGTTCGTTTGAGTTAACTTATCCTGTCAGTCATTTCTTAGGCTGTGGGTGTTGCTGAGCAGACGATAGTGCCAACAATCGTTGGAGTGATGTTTGTCCAAGGAGGTCCTGTGGGCAATGATGATCCGTCTTCTGGCAGCAGCAGTCAGTCTCCGGTACATTCTGCTGAGCCCCTAGTCCATTAATTGATGCGGCCGAGATTGTGCAGGCCACAGCACTGTCCTGGTCCCACGTAGCCTGGAAAATGTACACTGGCAAATCAGGCTGCAAATGTCTTTACTGCACCCGGTCTCTCTTAGGTGGCATGTGCATTGTACTCACGGGCGCAGACCTTATGGCACCTTGCTCTCTTATAACCGTCGGGCACACTGCACGTCTCTCTCTTCAGTCCCCGCTAATGGTGGCAGAGGTACACGAATGTGGACCTGCGCAGTACCGGTGCTCAAGGGACGGAGCACTCTTCTGTCCCTGCTGCGCGCTGCTTGTTCCCGCCAAGACTGACTGCTTCCGCGCATGCTGTTGCTGCTGCAGCTTAGCCACGCCCCCTGCTTCAGAATGCAAAGGTCTGTTGGGTCCCTTCTGCTTTCCCCCGGACCACAGAGGAGACAGCCCCGACAGTTCCAGACCCGGAACTGAACAGGTACCTACGGCCCAGTCTTTCTCCTTACACTCCCACTGTTCTTTAGCTCCCCATTCCACGGGCGAGAGTTCCTGCAGTAAACGTTGATACTCTTCCATCTCTTGGATGATTCACTGCCAAATAAATTGGTCTTGTTCATAACGGTTGGGTGGTATTCCAGCTGTTGGTCAGATTGAGTAGTAGAGTCAGGTTGAGTGGGCAAGGACGGGGACATGACCAGGTTCAATAGAGCAGCCATCTCAGGAGTTTCAGGCTCCTGTACCTCTTCTGGGTTGACAAGTGGTGGTCGTAGAATTCTTCTTCACAGTCAAAAACTGTAGAAGGGGTGTTTCAGGAACGATTCGCACTCTCTCTGGCTTGTCTGGTCTTGTGACAAGCAAGGATGTAGCATGTTTCGATGGACTACTCGATTGGAGGAATTTTCTTCCCCTTAAAGTTGAACCTCATAGACAGGGCTGTCAGACGCAATCCGGCGTTTCACCCGTACGGAGTCTTTTCCCATTGGTATTTCAACTTGCCTTGAGGACATTTGTCTCGGACCAACACTCGGTCTCCGGCCTTGAGAGCTGTCCCTCGCACGGGAGTCTTTTCATGGTGTTCAAGCTCCCGAAACTTGATCTGCACAAGTCGATGTAGAGTCTGCAAGTGATGCCGATGTTTACGGACTCAGGTGGACACCCCGTCTGTGGGTAGTCCTCCTCTGGATCTAATTCCAGCTCAGTGATCTCTCGCCTTTTTGGCCTAACAGCAGGGTGTATGGCGTATATCCAGTTGTGCTGTGCACCCGGATGTTGTACACCCAGAGTAATTCAGCAAAATACTCAGGCCAGCGGACTTTCCTGTCTTCCTCCAACGTCCTCAGCATCTGGATCAGCATCTGATTGACACACTCACAGGCCCCATTTCTTTGTGGATGGTAGGGCGTTGTCCTGGATGTCTCAATCCAATATAGGCGATGCAGTACTTCCATCACTTGTCCTTTAAAACAGGTGCCTTGGTCAGAGTGAATTCTCTTTGGACACCCATACACCCGATGAAGTCTCTGCAAATGGCCTGTGCCACAGATTCAGCAGTCGGAGTCGGAGTCACCACAGCAAATTTGGTAAAATGATCGGTCATCACCAGACAGTGTTCATATCCAAGGTGAGCTGAACCCACGGTCAAGCAGTCGATCATTAGCACCTCTAGGGGGAGCAGAAGTCATGATGGACTGTATAGGGGCCCTCTGTTCTGGAGGCTTAGCTAGTTCGCACCTCCTACATCGCTGACAAGCTTCATCTACTGCATTCTTCAGCCGAGGATGGCAGACCAGCTTCTGCAGCCACTGGAATGTCTTCTCCGGGCCAAAGTGGGCCCCTCTCTCATGAGCTTCTGTGGCGACCTAGCTGAGCAACTTTTTGGGGAGCACCACATGCCAGGTGACTTCCAACTCTCGTGCTAACTGCACTTTCCGATACAGCAAGCCATCTTCCAGCTGGAGCCTCTCCCACTGTCGGAGGATCTGTAGGGTTCCCGGGACAGGGCGTCTTTCTCTCTTCAGCTGGGAAGTTGTTTCAAAGCCACCCATTGCCTCAACTGAGCTAGCTCCCAATCTTCTTGCTGCAGCCATACTCAGTCATCACAGGGTTGTCCCAATGTGTGTTCTCCGGACGCCTCTTCAATCTGTCCCTGCATTGCCACCAGTGTCCTGGCGGAATTCTGAAATCCAGGGATCTCTTCAGTCTCCAGCTCTTCATCCCGGTTATGTCCAGGTCACTTGTGAGTCACTCTAGATAAAACATCAGCATGTGTATTCTCAGCTCCTCTTCGATACACGATCTTGTATCAGTACATTGCCATATGGGCCACCCATGTCTGCTCCAGGGCCCCCAGTTTCGCATTTTCTAGGTGGGCCAGAGGATTGTTATCGGTACGCACCAAGACTTCAGACACGGACAGGTACTCAGCGAATTTCTCGGTCATTGCCCACACTAATGCCAGTAGTCCCAGCTTGAAAGAGCTGTAATTATCTGGATTTCATTCACAGTCATGGAGAGACTGGCTCACATAAACGATCACTCTTTTCCGCCCTTCATTTGTGACAATACAGCTCCAAGTCCATGTAGGCTCCCATCGGTGTGAAGGATGAAAGGTTGAGAGAAGTCTGCATAGGCCAATACGGGGGCTTCAGTCAGGGCCATCTTTAGGGTTCAGAAAGCTTCTTCCTGGCTATCTCCCTACTGGATGGTATAATTTTTTGCGCCAGATGGCCCTCCTTTCAACAACTCCAGCAGCGGGTTAGCAATGCGAGTGAAATTTTTCACGACCGTTGATAGTACCCAGTAAGTCCCAGAAAGGCACGAATATCCTTCACGACCTTTGGGGTGGGCCAGTCCTGTAATTCTGCTATCTTCTCATATGACGTTATCACTCCTTCAGTGGATACAACATGTCCCAGATACTCAATATGCTTGCGGAAGAGATGACACTTCCGGGGTTTCACTTTTAGGCCGTGCTTCTGTAGCCAACTCAACACTTGCTCCAGCAGTTGCAGGTGCTCTTCAAAGGTGGCTGCATAGACGATGATGTCATCCAAATAGAAAAGGGTAGCCTCAAAGTTCAAGTCTCCCAAACATCTCTCCATCAATCGTTGAAAGGTCCCGGGAGCGTTGGTAAGGCCGAAAGGCATCAGATTGAATTTGAACAATCCTATGAGCAGTATTAATGCTGTCTTCACCTGGTCATGCTCAGACATGGCAACTTGCCAATATCCGCTCGCCAGATCCAACAACGCTTTTCCCAGGGCAGACAATGATTCTTCGATTCTCGGTAGTGGGTATGAGTCTCGTACAGTGCAGAGGTTCAGTTTCCGGTAATCTATACAAAAGCACAGTGTCCCGTCCTTCTTCTGTACTAGGACAATGGACGCAGCCCATGGACTTTGGCTCTATCGGATGATCCCACTCTGCAGCATATGCGCCAACATTTCTTTCACTTCCTGGTACATTTGTGGTGGGATTTGTCGATAGTGCTCCCAAATGGGCACGGTGTTTCACATTGGAATCTCGTGGATGATGGCTGTGGTACACCCGAAATCATCATGATGAGCAAAAACGTCCTGGTATCGCTCTAGTACAGTTTCCATTTGTTGTACCTGTTGTGGTGAGAGCTGTATTAGTTCGGCCCGAATCTGCTCCTGGATTCAGCTTCCTTCCTTAAGGTGGTTGGAGGACACCTGTTGTGAACACGTTGGAGGCGACTTCGGAGCTGGGGCTCCCTCCGGTGGTTGCTTAGGGTAATGAACCAATTGCTGAATGGCTTTCAACTGGGTCCGAATGGTCTGATACAAGTGACCTAAACTCCCATCAGCCTTGCCAGTAATCAATTGTTCTTCCAGGTCTTGGTTGGAGCTCAGCTTGCATTCCTGCTTCCATTCAGAGAAGTGACTTGTTGTGTTTTTTTTCCTCTGATTGGATTTTCCTTGCTGGTTTGCTGCCTAGCAGTGGACTTCAGCCTGGTCCCCTTTTGGGGCCTGGCGCTTCATTTGTGCTCAGTTTTGTTTGCACTTTTGATCTGTTCCTGTGTCACTTTTTATTTGCTGAATTGCTGTGTGTTACACCAGAGATCTGATTTAGGTGGTTGAGATCGTGTGATCTCAGGTTTTTTTGTTAATCAGAAGTGTTGGTATTTTTGTCAGGGTTTTTTGGGTTGCAGTCAGAATTCTTTCCTATACTTTTCTATCTAGACAGTATTGGGCCCCAGCGTTTGCTCATTCTATTTTCTGTCTGTGTTCATATTTTCTTCTTGTCTAGCCGCCACTACATGTTTGGGGGCTTCCTATTTCTTTGGGGGTTCTGCTATGGGGCAGATAGCTTTCATCTTTCTGTCTTTAGGTGTAGCTGTCTCTCCGGCTGTGACGAGGCGTCTAGGATCACCGTAGGTACGCTCCACGGCTACTTCTAGTGTTGCGGTTAGTTTAGGCTTCTGCAACCCAGTAGTTTCCAGCCTCTCTGGTGTATTGCTACTTTGGCTATTTTTGCTATTTCTCATCAGCTACCGAAACATAACAGTATTACTGGCCACACTGAAAATTATATGGTACTCAACAGAAGGGAAAAATAGTAAAAAAGGGAAAAAAAAAGGGAGTTGTCAGAAATTTTTTTTTCTGTTTGTTGCATTTTTTCCCTCTTTTTCTCTGGGTGCTGAGGAGGAATTTTTCTTTGTCCTCAATGGAGTTTATACAGTTGTCTGGCCATGTGGAGCGGCTTGCCGCTGAGGTTTAGAAGATTACTGCCTATCTTGCTGGGTTGCCTGTTGTGGAACCTAGCATCCCCATACCAGATTTATTTTGGGGATCGGTCTAAATTTCTGAATTTCAAAAATAACTGTAAGTTGTTTTTTGCCTTGAAGCTTAAGTCCTCAGAGAACGCAGCACAGCATGTTCAAATTGTCATCTCTCTCCTGCGCGGCGACCCTCAGGCTTGGGCTTTTTCCCTGACACTTGGGGATCCTGTTTGAATGATGTTGATGTATTTTTTCAGGCTCTGGAGTTATTGTATGATGAACCTAATGTCACGGATCAAGCTGAAAAGACCTTGTTGGCATTAAATCAGGGTCATGAAGAAGCTGAGCTGTACTGTCAGAAATTCCGAAAGTGGGCAGTCCTGACCAAATGGAATGATGATGCTTTGGCAGCCCTTTTTTGGATAAATAAATTCCCAACAGTGTCACCAGCAAAGCACCCCCACACCATCACACTACCTCCTCCATGCTTCACGGTGGGAACCAGGCATGTAGAGTCCATCCGTTCACCTTTTCTGCATGCAAAGCAGTAATCAAAGCAAAAGGTGGCTACTTTGAAGAACCTAGAATATAAGACATATTTTCAGTTGTTTCACACCTTTTTGTAAAGTGTAATGTATAATTCCACATGTGTTAATTCATAGTTCTGATGCCTTCAGTGTGATTCTACAATTTTCATAGTCATGAAAATACAGAAAAATCGTTGAATGAGAAGGTGTGTCCAAACTTTTGGTCTGTACTGTATGTATTTACAGTCTGAGACCAGAATGGGACCCAGAAAGGACAGCTGGTCATAATAAATATATTTTCTCTTGGTCGGTGCTGCATCCCCACTCCTGGCCCACTGCTGATGTTCCCGCTGTGCCAGCGTCTCATGACATTTTCCACTGCAATGTGACAAAATAATTTATTAAGACATTGCCCAAATTTCAGAACACTTTAACATATATTTTACAGTGTCATGTGGCCTAGTAAGGTGCTATTTAAACATCAGATATACAGTGCCCTGGAACTTTTCAACCTTTTCCCACATATCATGCTTCAAACATAAATATACCAAATGTTAATTTTTGGTGAAGAATCAACAACAAGTGGGACACAATTGTCAAGTTGAACGAAATTTATTGGTTATTTTACATTTTTGTGGAAATACAAAAACTGAAAAGTGGGGCGTGCAATATTATTCGGCCCCTTTAACTTAATACTTTGTTGCACCACCTTTTGCTGTGATTACAGCTGCATTGGCTGTAATACGCTGACAATCGCAGCATGCTGCGATTTTCTTAGCCCGTATAATTTCCACCGAGAAAACATCGGCTCATGGGAGCTGCCCCATAGTTTAACATTGGTCCGAGTGCAATGCGTTGTTTTTGCTCTTCGCACTCGTCCGTATTTCTCGCTAGTGTGACTCCGGCCTTATGGCAATCCTAATTGACCTACAATGAGAAAGTGGGAAAGGTTTATTCTGATCTCATGTCAGATATTGAGAAAAACATGCAGATGTGTCTTTTTATACAGTGTATATAAACTTCTTGTTTCAGCTGTATATAGAAAGAAAAAAAAAAAATATATATATATATATATATATATATATATTAATATAATGTACAATATATATATGCATTGCAGGACTATGTGGAATAGCAAATCTGGTCCAGTCCAGCCTCTCCAGGGTTTCCATGATGTGTCTCTTTGAAGTTTGACCAATGGGACTCCCTGCTTCACAAAGGGCTAGATTCTTTCCCTTCTCTTTTACTTCTGCTGCAGGTTTATTGTCCTAAAACATAAAAATTTATGTTTCAAATCATCACAATGACTTTAGAAACTTCTTCAAAGACTTTCCATAATTGAGAGAAGGCCCCCTCATGAGAGTCTATCGCTCCGGGTTATTTATTTGTTCAGAATGTCTGCTGACTATTTACATCTGCAATTTGTCTAGATTACTATTCCCAGGCTGCCGACTCCAGGCATCACATCCAAGTCTCCATCCGCACAAGCTATCATCTCCATATCGGTTCTGTAAACATTTCTTCTTATTATTATTATTGAATATAACGGATGTTAATAATCTGTTGTTTCATCACCTACATCCAACTTTCTTACTTGGGATAAAGCAGGTTTCTATTTGTGTTTGGTGCAATGTAAAACTCAGACTATAACATTTTTAGTAAACTGGAAAATCTCCGAGAACTTATTTCCATTTGGCCGGGGTCACACTTGCGCGTGTGATGCAAGAAACTCACGCGAGTCTCTGGCATCAATACCTGGGATTGCCGCCGGCACTCGGGACCGGAGTGTGCGGCTACATGTATTTCTATGCAGCTGAATGCTCCGGTGCGAGTGCCGGTGGCAGTGCCGGGTATTGATGCGCGAGTTTCTTGCATCACACTCACAAGTGTGACCCCAGTCTATATACCACATATAAGTGTATATACCAAGAACACCACAGTCCACACCTTTCTAGGCACATGACAGCTGATATAAACAGCTGACATGTGCCCATAACAGCCTCGGGTGGAATTGCGATCCACCCACGGCTGTTAACTAGTTAAATGCCGCTGTCAATTTCTGACAGCGGCATTTAACTTGCACTTACCGGAAGCACGTCACATGATCGCAGGTCACCGATGGGTTGGCATTACAAACAGAGGTCTCCAGCAAACCTCTATGGTTGTCACTGCTGGATTGCTGTAAGCGCCACCCTCTGGTGGGCGCTCATAGCAAGTGAGCATTTCTGCTACACACAGGTGAAAGTAAAAAAAAAGTTTTTAAAAATGTTTAAAAAATAAAAGAGATCAAATCACCCCCCTTTTTGTCCCATTCAAAATAAAACAATAAAAATATCAAATATACACATATTTGGCATCGCCGCATTCAGAATCTTCCGATCTATCAATGTAAAAATAAAATTAACTCGATCAGCATAACCAAAAAAAATTCAAAACATCAATTAAGTTTTTTGGTCGCAGCTAGATTACAATAAAATGCAATAACAGGTGATCAAAAGGTCACATCTACACCAAAATGGTATCAATTGAAATGTCAGCTCAGTGCACAAAAAAATAAGCTGTCACCTACGCAGCTCACGAAAAATGGAGACGCTACAGGTCTTGGAAAATGACTATTTTTTTCTTTTTAACCAAATATTGGATTTTTTTTCACCACTTAAATAGAAAAGAACCTAGACATGTTTGGTGTCTATGATCTTGTAATGACCTGGAGAATCATAATGGCAGGTCAATTTTAGCATTTAGTGAACATGGTAAAAAAACAAAAAAAAAAATGTGGAATTGCACTTTCTTTTTGCCAGTACACCGAACTTTGAGTTTTTTTCCCGTTTTCTAGTACACGATATGTTTAAACCAATGGAGTCGTTCAAAAGTACAACTTGTCTTGCAAAAAAACGAGCCCTCACATGGCCATATTGACAAAAAATAAAAAAGTTATGGCCCTGGGAATAAGGGGAGCAAAAAACAAAAACACAAAAACGAAAATACCTCTGGTCGTGAAGGGGTTAACTCTATGTGTGAAGAAGACCCTAGAATAAATGTCCACAGCAAATTTACAGCAAAATGATCATGAGACACATGTGGGGGTTTTTTGAGAATTTTGTAAAGAATTTAATGAAAAAATGTATTAGTAAGAGAGAATTCTGCACAAAGAATTAACAGGCTCCAGATTTTAAAATCCGCAACATGTCAAGGGATTTTTAAAAAATCATTAGCTTATCTGTTACTGCATTATGCTGTGTGGACTATCTGCAGGCCAATCTGCATGAAAGATTCACACCAAATACTCATCATGCAAATTTACTCTACTTCACTCTCTGATTTATCCCTGAGCCACTTCAGGGGTTGCCGTTATTAGGCCACGTTCACATGTTCAATATTTCATCAGCATTTTACATCAGTATAATAATCAGAGGAAAGTATAATAGAAACATGTCCCCACCTCTACATTTATCACCCACTCCTGGCAGGGGCCGGGGCCGGGGCACCCCGGCGCCCGTTAGAGGTGTCAGCGCCGCCACTGGGCCCCCCCGCTTGCTCAGGGCCCCGGCAGGAGCCGGCGCAATACTCACCTCTCCCCGTGCCTCCGTTGCCGCAGCTCCGAGCTCCAGGGGGCGCCGCCGCTTCCTCTTTCACAGCAGCGCTGCTGAATGACGTCATCATTCAGCAGCCGGCTGTGGCAGAGCGCGCGGACGCCGGACAGGTGAGATCGGTGTGTGTGTGTGTGTGCGCCTGTGTGTATGTGAGAGAGTGCTGCCTGCGGTGCTGTATGTGTGATGGTGGTGGGGGGAGGCAGGCAGTGATGGTGGTGAGGAGGCGATGATGATGATGATGATGGGGAGGCAATGATAATGGGAAGGCGATGATGATGATATTAATGGGGAGACAATGATAATGATGATGATGGGGAGGCAATGATAATGGGAAGGCAATGATGATGATGACATTAATGGGGAGGTAATGATAATGATGATGATGGGGAGGCAATGATGATGATGATATTAATGGGGAGGCAATGATGATGATGATGGGGAGGCAATGATAATGGAAGGCAATGATGATGATATTAATGGGGAGGCAATGATAATGATGATGATGGGGAGGCAATGATAATGGGAAGGCAATGATGATGATGATATTAATGGGGAGGCAATGATGATATTGGGGAGGCAATGATGATGATGATGGGCAGGCAATGATGATGATAATGGGGAGTCTTTCCACAGCGCCCTTTCCTGAGCCGTAACAGTGCAGAACGCAGCACAGTGTAGAGGAGAGCTCCATATTTTGTATGGAGCATTATATGTGGTCCAGTATTCTGTATGGAGTATTATATTGGGTCCAGTATTCTGTATGGAGCATTATATGGGGGATGGCGGGGTGACATCCTGCATGGGGTATTATATGGGTGATGAGGGGGAGTCTATGTGGTGCCCATAATATTGTATGGAGGACTGTACTGTCCAGTCTGTTCTGTGCGCTGTGAGGATTTGGCGGTTTTTGATCTATTGTACAATTTACAATAGATATCAGTCATGTAATGGAAGAAGAGAAGTGTTTGGCGTTGTGCTATACCCATATTTCTCTGCAGTATCTGTGCATCATGAATCGTGGTCTGTGTTAAGGGGGCCACTGAGACTCTTTCGCCCGGGGCCCATAAAAACCTGGAGCTGGCCCTGACTCCTGGTTTTGGCTTACAAATAGTGATGTAAAATACTGACCAAATACTGAATATGTGAATGTGGCCTAACACTTCAAATCTTGTAGAAAGTATTTCCATAAGGCCACGTTCCCACTTTCAGTATTTGGTCAGTATTTTACATCAGTATTTGTAATCTAAAATCATGGGTGGGTGATAAATACAGAAGTGGTGACGTGTTTCTATCATACTTTTCCTCTAATTTTTCCACTCCTGGTTTCCACTTACAAATACTGATGTAAAATACTGACCAAATACTAAATGTGTGAACATGGCCTAAGAGTAGAACTTGGTAAAGTAACAAAAAGAAGTCAAGCTCAATATTAATTCCCGTGGTTTTGGAATTGGATGACGAACGGGCTCATGTATGGGAGATAGTCAACTGTCCACATATATTTGGCCATAGAATGTTCTTTTTTGTTTTCTTCTACATCTGTAAACCAACAATGATCCCATGAGATTAGGGGAATAAGAGAAAAAAACTTACTAAAGAAAGTGAAGAATTAAATGTAAGTTGATAGGTTTGGCGGAATTTCTAATGCCCTTTGTTCCACTAGAGGGAATATGGTCTACTTAGAACAATTGCAGTGTGTTCAGCTTGGTCAATCCTCTGGGTGAGGATTCCTTTTTATTCTTAAGGGTATGCCACACTAAACAATATCGCTAACGGGATCGCTAAAAAACGTCACTATTTAGCGATCCCGTTAGCGATATTGTTCAGTGCGGCAGCTTCCAGCGACGAGCTTCCTGCTGTGATCTCGCTCGTCGCTGGAATCGTTCCGGACCCTATTTCATCGCTGGCGCTCCCGCTGGGTGAGTATCTAATCGCTGTGTGGCACCTTTTCTTAGCGATTTAGCGGTACTTTTGTACCGCTAAAGTCGTTAAGAAGATCGCTAACGGCGATAGCGTCGTTAACTATATTGCTAAATGTGGCCGCATTTAGCGATATAGAAACAATCCCGCTAGCGATCGCATTAGTATGCGTCGTTATCGTGATCGCTAGCGGGATTGTTTAGTGTGGCAGTACCTTTATTTATCCTGTATTCGGAATCCCTCTAAAGTCCTATAATCCCTCTGCTGGAGCCATGTGGATACTCCACAAACATGTCATGGCTGCTCCTCAAGCTTCTCTCTGCAACTTCTAAAGCTAATCAGCAATAGATTATACCTTTAGTTACTTGGGGGAAGCAGACTATACCCCAAGGCCTACACATAGGAGAAACAATCTAAAATATCTCCAACTTAAAACACTGATAATCTTATTTTTTCTCAGACATAAGCAGTTAAGCCCACTGTACAGCATCTAGCTCTTATTGTTCTCCTCCTTGCAAAACTTTTTAAGATTCAGCTTATTTTACCATAGCATTTAGTTATATACATGTGAAACCTTGCTGGCTTCCTGTAAATAAATACTGGGTAAGCATAATTCTTGGAAATATAAATTTATTGTATTATATTTCCTTTTTAATTAAAAATAATGGAAAAATGGAAAAGGCGTATTCCACACTGAGCTACATATATATATATATATATATATATATATATAATATATATATATAATATATAAAGTGATGGTAGTTCAGTGTGCAATACGCCTGCAGGTTAAATAAATATATATATATATATATATATATATATATGCGGTATATATATATATATATATATATATATATATATATATACATATATATAATATAAATAATGGTAGCTCAGTGTGCAATATGCCTGCAGGTTAATGGATATACATGTGCCATACATCAAGCCCACTTTAAAGTACAGGAAATGTAAATAGGTGCATCCAATCTTTCTACCACTAGGTGGTGCTTTAGTGCCTTTATGATCATGATCTTCCTTGCTTACGGAAATCAATCTCAATAGCACATCAAGTGGCAATAGATGGTACTGCAAATAAAATAAAACAATATACCTAAATGCAAATTGTCTCTTTAGAGAGGAAGAGGACTAGAACTCTAGTGCCACCTATAGGAAGTAGCAATCCTAAAAGTCAATGTGGACCCTTTAACGAGCCTTGTCACATGACTTAGGATAAAAGCCAAAACCAGAATCTCAGTTTGCAAACACTGTGTTTCGGGGTACTGCCCCTCGTCAGTGCAAAGTGTGAGATCTGGTTTGGCTGTGTGAAAGGCGTCTGACTGGAATCCAAGAAGGATTGTTTCTCCTTGTGGAGAGTGACATGTTAAGAAGTTGCCCTGTTTAAGAATGCCAATTTTAAAATGCCAATAAATGATGATTCCTAATGGGTTGCACCCTGTTCTAGACCTATATTGAGTAGTCAGAGCTGATATAAGCCGCAAAGAACTTGTCTTACGAAGGAGGACTCAGCACTTCAGTACATTAAGCAGATTTGCTGAACCATCTGTGTGTTTCTATATAATGTTAACATACAGCAGCTTATTATTGAGTTGCTTTTCCATAGAAAAAAATACTATGTAGCAACAAACCTTCTTAATATAACATCTAATGGAACTATAGATAAGAGGAAAATATTCTATTGGAATAGAATTCTACTAGAACTTAACAAAAACCCGTATTTGCCAAAATGCTGATTTTTCGTAATTTGCTTCCTCACAGATTCAACAAAATGGTGTCCAGTGAGCTACATTTTTTGAACCATAAAAGGTAATTGAAAGGTTAAAAAAATACTTATACTCGCCTTACTACTCTGGCCCCTTTCGCTACTCATCTGGTACTTGTTGCATCTTCTGAAACCCCTTCGCTCGTGCTGGATTTCCCCGGGCCTCTCACACTAAGCCAGGACTTCCAGCTTTCATCAAATCCAGGAGGGTTTTGTTATGTCATGATGCCTTGACCTTCTGTAAAATTTAGAAAAACCTCCCGAGCCATGAGAAATCTGGAAGTCCCTGCTGATCATGATAAGCTTGGTGATTCCAGAGCAAGCAGTGGAGGATCAAAAGATGCATTGAGAACTGGATGGGTGGTGGTGAGCAGTGGAGAGGCCGGAGAGGTGAACAGTAAGGTAAGTATAAGGATTTTTTTATTTTTTACATATTACGTTTATTATGCTCTGGGATCTGAATCACAAACATCAAATTTGTGGAGAATAACTATTCTGTGAATTGAATTTCCTAGGAAAAACTAGAAGAAGGGTATCTCAGAATAACAACCTTTTACCTTAAGCTTTATTAAATTCTCAGAGGAGGAGATTTATCCCCCAGTATTCCCCTCTTTTAGTTACAGGACAGTCACTTAAAAAACAACTCTTCTGTAAATGGACAAACAAGTGTAAATATATGATAATAGTTTAGATGCATGGGTCCATCTCTACTAGCATGTCTCCAATTAGAAGACCTATTGGATCACTGATAGCACAGAATCTATGGATTTGAATCTGGCCATGGTAACATCTACATTGCATAATGCTTGTACCTACTCCTCACATTCTCATGGACTTTCTGAGAAACCTCCCACTAGGTAAGCAGTTTTTTAAAGAGGAGAAGAACCAATGTTGTATTTTTGTAGGTTTATTCAATATCCCGTCACAAATTGTGCCATGTAAAAGAAAACAAGGTGTTCGTTAGCTAACAGAGAAGCTTGGCTACCATACTGGCTGAACTGCAGAAGGACAGAAAAAGGTAAAAAAAAACAAATAATAACCCAATACTCATCACTCACCTGTCCTGGCATCCCTGCTACCTCCAGTGTCAGCTGCCTGCCTTCTGGTCCTCATGGCTTCTTCTTTACGCTGTCATGCATCAGTGTCTTCACTCTAGAACAGAACTTCCAGCAATAACCAGGCATCAAAGGTCACAACATGTCTTAATGTTGGGAAATCATGATGTTCTCCAAGGCATTAAAACGTGCCATAACCTACGAGACTTGGTCAAGCCTGAAGTCCTGTTCTATAATTAAGATACGTGTGCGTGACTGCATAAAGAAGAGGACCTGAGGACCGAACCTGATATCCTAATGTTGGGACATCATGACGTGCTTTGTGATGTTAAAAAGCGCCATACTTCCAAAATCTGGTCACGCTAATCATCTTGTTTTAAAATGAAGATACAGGTGCGTGACTGAGTAAAGAAGACCCAAGGACCGGAGTGCAGGCAGCATGGGCAGATGGGATGCTGGTGAGGTAAGTATTAGATTTATATTTATACCCCAGAACCCACTGTAGCCTAATAAGGAACATACAATTAGCAGAGAATACACCAGAAAAATACATGCGATTTGGTGAATTTGATTATTATTAGATCCACTCATCTCAAATGGTGACTCTTTGGTAGAAGTGGATTTATATACTTGAATATGACTGGGGCAATATTAACATGAAGTTTTCATGTGCTCCCTGTGTTTATATGGATTTTGAAAGGGTGTTCTGGTGTCTTCCCTATAAAAATAGTCCCTCCACTAGTGCGTTCTTCAAATACAACATTATGATTGACATTTGCCATAGTCAACAAGTCAACTAGATCTCAAACTGTAGATATGAAAGCATTAAAAAATAAAAATTCTACTGCTAGCAATGAAAAATTATGAGCAACTATAGCTGCTGCATTCAGCAGATCAGACTCGTAACCGTTTATGACCTTTTGAGAAGCTTGCTACTTGGCTTTTGAATTACGTCGCAATGAGGAATTTAAATTTAGTTAATAGCTAAAAATGTGAACTGCAATTATGTGAGTGAATAAACTGCCTTAAACGCGAGCAGAACAATTATGTACTTTACTGACATTAGATATTATTAATAGCATAACATGATGTGTGAACTCTGGTTCTTGTGGACTTTGTCAAAGGCAAAGAGACACATGTAGACATAATGTCATTTGCCTGACGAAATCCCATCACAGTGAAGCACGTTCTGTCAGGCATGTACCACATTACTGAAAATTATTCTGCTTTTCAATGACATCATTTCTATTACTTTTACATAATCTCCAAATTTCTTTGTGATTTTTCATTGCGTAGGTTTTACTATTTCTAGAAACGCATACAGATGTTGATTTGCAGAGGTTCTTTTTCTTTTAGTTTATTAACATTTATTTATATAGCATCCATAGTAATAAAAAACATTTCTTCCATCCTTCCTCCCCTGCGGCATGATGCTAGTTTATCAAAGGGGTGTTCAGGCATCTAAGGTTACAATACACAGCAATACAGAATTATTGCAGTGATCACAGGTTCAACTACTTTTCATCAGCGGGGGGGGAATTTTTTTTTGCAAACGGCCATTCGGATATTTATAACATAATTTTCAGGCCATAAAAAATATTAACTTGAAAATTACCTTGCTATATTTGGTTAAATAATTAATTTACCATTAATGCGATCGCTTTAACTGCTGGCTGAAAACCCTGAAACATTTTTAGAATTCAACCTTTTCTTACTTTCGACTCTGCAAAAACTCTTACTGTTGCTGTTATTCATTCTCGTCTGGACTATTGTGACCCTCTAATAATTGGTCTCACTCTAATCAAACTCTCCCCTATCCAATCTGTCTTGAATGCTGCAGCCAGGATCATATTCCTCACCAACCGTTACACAGATGCCCCTACCTTGTGCCAGTCGTTGCACTGGTTACCCACCCACTCCAGAATTCAATGTAAACTTATCACTCTCACCCACAAAGCACTCCACGTATCAGCAACACCCTAGATCTCCTCCCTCCTCTCAGTTTACCACCCTGCCTGTGCCTTCCGTTCTGCTAATGACCTGAGGTTAACATCCTCAATAATAAGAACTTCCCACTCCCGTCTCCAAGACTTCTCACGTGCTGCGCCAATTCTTTGGAATGCACTACCCAGGATAATTCGATTAATCTCCAATACCCACAGTTTTAAGCTTGCCCTAAAACGCATTTCTTCAGACTGGCTTACTGCCACAATACATTTATTTAACTATCCCTGTGTTGCCCATTCAAAATTTTCACCATAACCAGGTTCCTCGTATCATGTTCTCACACGCTTTATGCATTTAATAGCCCTCTGTGTCTGTATTTTTACATATTTGGGCGGATAACTGATTCATGCAGCATTACATGAACACCCGATTTCTTACATTATGGCTGGTCAGATCAATGAAAGCAATTGTTATCATCCACCTTTCTGGTCTACCCTATTTTCTCATAGATTGTAAGCTTGTGAGCAGTACCCTCATTTCTCTTGGTATCTGTTGACTTATGTGAGTATTTGTTGACTTATGTGATTATTGTTATGCTGTAATGTCTTTTATTGTCTGTACAAGTCCCCTCTAAAATATAAAGTGCTGCGGAATATGTTGGCGTTATAGAAATACAATTATTATTATTATTATAGGCTGCTGTATAAATTCACATAGGAGACAGTGTGACTGCAATACACATTACATAGGAGGTAATCAAACTGATGTATACATCACATAAGAGACACCTAGACCGCTCTATAGACATCAGATAGGAGACACAGAGACTGCTGTATATACATCCCATAGGATACATCGAGTCTGCTGTCTACATCACATAGGAGACACCGAGATTGCTGTAAATACATCACATAGGGAACACTAAGGCTACGACTGCTACATCATATGGGAGACTGTTATGATTCGGTAACCGAGGAGTATAACCAAACACCCAGAGAGGTTGGTAACTTAACAGATTGCACACCCCTAAACTGACAACACAACTAGAATTAGCCGTGGGACGTACCTACGATGCCCTAGATGCCTCGAAATAGCCAAAGAGTTAAATAAGCCTAAAGAGAGAAAGGGGAAAGCTAACTGCCCCAGAGTAAAGCCCCAAAGGAAAAGATAGTCCCCAAACATATATTGCCGGTGAGACAGATGAAAGACAAAACACAGGCAGAAAATAGAATAAGCAAATACTGGGGCCCAAAGTGTCTGGATAGAACAGGACAGGAAAGGATACTGTCTCCAAACCCGCAAAAACCCTAAGAAAAATTCCAACATCTCTGATATGCAAAAATACTGAGGCCACACGACGTCTCCCCCACTAAATCAGAACTCTGGTGTGAACTGGACGCAAAACAACAGATACTGAAATACCAGGAGACTAGAAATACAAAAAGACTGACATAATCTGTGGCAAGGAAAAGAGAGTCCAGTACAGGTCCCAGCAGGGAACCCTGCTGAACTCACACCAGCAAGACAGGGAAAAAATGCCACAGATTAAAACAGAAAAATAACTTATCTGAAAGATGCAGGACAAAGCAGGGAGAAAGCAGACTTTCAAAAGGCTCAGGAAGAAGACCAAATCACCGGCAACAACTAAGGGAAGGCTGCTCACTTAAATCTCCCCAGTCTGTAACACCTGATCTCCAATCATCCTCTTCAGGTGATTGACTTTTGTTAGCCAGACCTGCTACATTACCAGCAGCAACCACCAGAGGGAGCCCAAACTCAGAAGCCAGACCAAAATTGTTCGCAACAGTACCCCCACCTTGAAGAGGGGTCACAGAACCCTCACCTAAGCCACCAGGCCGATCAGGATGGGCCGAGTGAAAGGTGCGAACCAATCTCTAGGCATGAATGTCAGAAGCAAACACCCAAGAATTATCCTCCTGACCATTACCTTTCCACTTGACCAAGTACTGGAGTCTCCGTCTAGCCAGACAAGAATCCAATACTTTCTCTACTTCGTACTCCAGATTGCCCTTAACCAATACAGGATCAGGGTGCGAAGCCATGGGAACTACTGGCTCAACAAACCTTTTCAACAACGATTTATGAAAGATGTTGTGAATCTTAAACATACCTGGAAGAGCCAAATGGAAAGAAACGGGATTAAGGATTTCCAAAATCTTATAAGGTCCAATGAACCTTGGCTTAAATTTTTTGAGGACAACCAAACCATGTCACCTACTTTAAACCGGGGACCATCAGTCCTATGCCGGTTGGCAAACCATTGGGCCTTCTCCTGAGAGTGAGACAACTTATCCACTACTTGATTACAAATCTGCTGCATTCTCTCTACCATAGAATCAGCACTTGGACAGGCCGAAGCCCCCACCTGCCCTGAAGAAAACCCGAAGTTGCAGAAAAAAGGGGACATCAAAGTGGGAGAACTAGCCCTATTATTTAGAGCAAATTCAGCCACGGGCAAAAAGAGACCCAATCATCTTGATCAGCAGACACAAAACATCTCAGATAAGTCTCCAAAGTCTGGTTTGCTCTCTCAGTCTGCCCATTGGTCTGAGGATGAAACTCAGAGGAGAAGCACAACTGAATTCCCTGTTTAGAACAAAAAGCTCTCCAAAATCTGGAAACAAACTGGACTCCTCTGTCAGACACAATGTTCTCCGGAATGCCGTGCAAACGAACCACCTGCTGAAAAAACAAGTGCACCAACTCAGAAGGTTGATGGCAAATTCGGCAGTGGTACAAGATGGACCATCTTGGAAAATCTATCACAGATCACCCAGATAACAGTCATTCTCAGAGAGACAGGGAGGTCGGAAATAAAATCCATTGAGATATGTGTCCATGGCCTCCTGGGCACCGGAAGTAGCACAAACAATCCACTATTGCGAGAACAGGGTTTGGACCGAGAACAAGTCCCACAGGACTGCACAAAATTCCTGATATCACGAGATAAAGCAGGCCACCAAAAAGACCGACTCACCAAATCTCTTGTACCAAAAATACCGGGATGACCAGCCAACGTGGAGCAATGAATTTCAGAAATTACTCTCCTCCTCCATTGGTCGGGAATATACAATTTCCCCATAGGGCATCATTCAGGTTTATCCTCCTGAAATTCCTCTCAAATCGGGTGAGATTGCGGAAAGAACCCACCCTCATAAAGAACGGTAGTAGGCTCAGTCTCATCAAGAGAATCAGCAAAGAAACTCCTAGAGAGGGCATCCGCCGTAATATTCTTAGTGCCCGGAAGAAAAGAGACCACAAAATTAAAACGCGTGAAAAACAAGGCCCACCTAGCCTGTCTAGGATTAAATCGCTTGGCTGATTCGAGATAGATCAAGTTCTTGTGGTCGGTAGGGACCACAACTTGATGCTTGGCTCCCTGCAACCAATGTCTCCACTCTTCAAATGCCCACTTCATGTCCAATAATTCCCGATTCCCCACATCATAATTATGTTCAGATGGGGAAAATTTTGGAGAAAAGAAGGCACAAGAGTTAATCTTAGAGGTTACCGGACCTCTTTGAGACAAAATGGCTCCTGCACCAATATCAGAAGCATCTCTCTCCACCTGAAATGGCAGAGAAACATCAGGTTGCCATAGAACAGGAGCAGAAGTGAATCTCCGCTTAAGCTCCTGAAACGCCAAAACTGCCTCTGGAGACCAATTCACCACATCAGCGCCCCTCTTGGTCAAATCCGTCAGTGGTTTCACAATACCAGAAAAATTACTTATGAATTTACGGTAAAAATTCAAAAAAAAAATTTTTTGAAGAGCCTTTAAGAAGGGGCTGAACCCAAACAAAATGCATGAACCTTGACCGGGGTTAGGGTTCGAGTTCCCCCTTCTGCACAAGGGAAACTGAGCCTTCCGGGTGCGGCTCCCATTCGTCTGCGGCAACAGTGGGGCCTGCTCAGCTTTGATGTGGCCCCGCGTCTCACCCAGTCTGGCGTGTGCAAAGGGGTTATTGCTGTTTTATATTTGGGGCTGAGGAGACAAGCAAAAAGGAAAAACAAACCAAGAGGTTGGAACTATGGGGTTTTCGACCCTACTAACCACCACAACTAAAGCAGCCGGAGCGTACCACTTGGTCCTAACGCCTTGTACAGCCTGAGAAACTAAATACACCCAAAACAGAAAGAAAAACTCGCCCCGGAGCAGATCCCCAAAAACAAGAAACCCCCAAAAATGTAATGGCGGTTAGACAAGAGGAAATACAGACACAGAAAAAAATAGATGAGCAAAAGTTGGGGCCCAAAAAATTCCTAAATAGAAAAGGATAGGGAAGGGCACTTTCTGCAACCCCAAAAAAAAACCCCGAAAATACCAACCTACTAATACAAAAACACCTGAGATCACCGACCTCTACCCCCTAAATTATTCTCTGGGTAACAAAAACTAAACGACCATAAAAAGGGAAAAAGGGAAAAGAACAAACAACAGTGGCTAATAAACTAGAGGAGCACAACCCCCGGGGGGGACCCGGGAACCC
>JARQOD010000006.1:417579995-417647256 GCA_033576555.1 Oophaga sylvatica | reverse complement strand
TTTTATGGTGCGAGACACTCGCAGCATGCTGCGATTGTCATCGTATTACGCCCGTAGGATGCCAATGAAAGTCTATGGGTGCGAGAAAAATACGATTACACACGGATCACACGTGTGACTTGCGAGAAATACGCAAGACTTCTGCAGCTCACAGGAAATGGTGCAAGCCATGAATCAGGAAGCTTACACATGCAAATTAGCTCAAAAAGAGCGCCAGACATCCCGGAAGAACGCCTCCAAGGAGTCCACCATCATGTCTACACACGTAAATGTGGAGATGTTGATAGTTTTGGTCCAGAGAGGCCTGAAATTTGGGACCAACGGGATGCACACTACGCAGACCGCACAAGAAAAGAGGCAGCATGGAGGCTCATCTGTGGGCAGATGTTTCCCCACTTTGGTGATAGCCCACGCGAGGAGCAGCACCGAATGAGTAAGTGACAAGATTTTTTCCCAAACATCTTAAAGGGCACAACGTAATAATTGAGCAGAGTATCCCTAAAATATAATTGTTTTTTTTTTTTTTAGGCGCCAAAATGTTAGTATACTGACATCCGACTAGGCCCCCATGACTATGTGACATGTATGTGTAACAATTTGCCATTGTACAGCTAGCTAAATGATGCAATTATATGTCACATTGCAGTGGAAGATGTAATGAGATACTGGCGAAGCATCCGCGACCAGTACCGGCAGGAACGTCAGCAGAGGGCCAGGAGTGGTTCAGCAGCACCGACCAAGCGGAAATATGTATACTTTGACCGGCTTGGGTTTTTGGCTCCTATTTTGGATCTGAGACCATAAGTACATACATCCCACCACATAACACATATGCTGTTTAGGGTGACATCTCCAACATTTTCTATTTCCATTTAATTTCCTAACAGAACTCAGTCCAACCTCACTGAGAGGGAGACAGGTTCTGACTCAGAGGCCATTATAGACCCGGTTGGGGGAGGTGAAGAGGTGGTTGGCCCATCTTCTGACCCTCCCAGCTGCATCCCCCAAGCTTCCACAGCACCAGGACCTGACCAACCAGCTGCACCTCTACCAGTACCTGACCCACCAGCTGCAGCACCACCCGCCAGCCTTGAGGAAGCAGCAAACAGCAGCAGCCCTACTGTACCTCTGGGGGTCTCCCCCCAGCCTGCTGCCATATCCCGCTGTGGGAGAAGACGGCGAGACAACAGTGCCTCTGTAACCCGGAGGCATGTGGACACAGGGGTCCTCAATTATCTTTCAAGGGCAGCTGTGGAAGAGGGTGAAGAGGCTTATTCGCGCAGCCTTGCCCGCTACCTACTTCCCCTACCCTGTGAGGTCAGGCTCCGTGTGCGAGGATCAATTCAGATCCCAATTGATGCATGCACACCCCCCAATACCCCATATGAGGTGTTTGAATTCCTTGAGAGGTGGCAGCTCTCACCCCGTAATCTTCTGCGCCTTAACCCCCCACCAAAATGTGCATGCTCAGTTAGGATCTGAGGATCCTCCTGCACGTGCACCTACACCTCAACCCATTCCCCCACAAAACCAACCTTGGCAAGAACAGGGTCAAATGGCAGGCTATAACCCAACTTCTCAATATGGCCACTTGTAAAGATCCAGTGTTGGAGGCTGGTCCCAACCTGGATTTGGTCAACATGGTCATATTGGGGGGTATGATTCTCGTGGGTACCAGCTTCCCCAGGAGTATAATCTCCATTATCTTTATGGCAATGTGCCCACACAACAACCTGACCGTGGCCAGATGTTAGCTCAGGGCCCAGAAAATCCACCCCAACAGGGTGATGGTCAAGGTGGTCACCCAAGCCAACAACACAGAGATGCTGGTCACCCGCCAACCCTACCACCCACATACCACCATCTCTGATTTGTTATTTTTAGTATATATTATTATTTCAAACCCAGTTTGTTATTTTTTTATATTTATTTTTACAACATGTTGTGTAAAGCAGATTTGCACTAATCTGAAAGCCTCCAAAAACCATATGGTACACATATGGTCTTCAGTAGGCAAAGTGAGAGTTTGTTATTTTCATTATCTATTATTATTTATACCAATGTTTGTTATTTTTTTATCTTTACTTTTACTCCATGTTGTCTAATGCATATTTGCACTTGTCTAATCTTAAAAATCCAACATATGGTTCACATATGGTATTCACTAGGCATAGTGAAAGTTTGTTATTTTGATTATGTATTATTATTTATTCAAATGTTTGTTATTTTTTTATGACTTCTTTTGGTACTTGTTGTGTAATAATGCAGACTTACAGTATTGGGCTTTTAAGACATATACCATATGACAAAAATATGGTAGTCACTACCTCAAGTGAGAGTTTGCCCATATAAAAAAATATTTTTATCGCAAGTTTGGACTCTTCTTTCATAACTTCTTTATAGAAACCCACCTACACATCTGTTATGAACATTAACACCAGACACAAAGACTATGTCAGTGAAAAAACATATTTATCTATAAACACATACTAACATTACAGCATTGATAATGCCTCATCTTGCCAGGATGTAGTACCTTGAGGTGACACAAAATACTGGGTAAATATATCACGGGTTTTCAGTCCTGAGAGTGGATGATGTAAAGGGATGACATGGGGTGTAGGCATATCCCCATTTGTCACCACCACACTTTCACCAACATCAGATGGGCCACAATCATGCATTCTAGTGAAATTATATAGGACAACACATGCTTTGATGTCCTCATTGACGTTTGCTTCACTCAGCTGAATAGCAGACTGGAGGACCCGCCATTTTGCACAAAGAATGCCAAAGGCACACTCCACCAGGCGCCGGGCCCGTGATAGGCGCAAGTTAAAGATCCTACGCCGGTGGTCAAGGTTTCGTCGTGGATATGGCCTCATTACATTCTTTGATAGTTGGAAGGCCTCATCCCCAACTACAATATATGGCACAGGTTCAAGATTGGAGCCAGGAAGTTGACGTGGTGGTGGTAGGTGCAACTGGTAATTGCGCAGCCGCCGACCCATAATGGAAGAATTGAAGACTGTAGAGTCTCCAGTTCTTCCATAGGCCCCAATGTCTATAATTATAAACCTGTAGTTACTGTCAACCAGAGCCAACAGCACTACAGAAAAATATGGTTTATAATTATAGAATTGGGACCCTGAGTTTGGCGGCTTACGCACACGGATGTGCTTCCCATCCAGGGCTCCTATACAATTTGGAAATTGGCATTGCTCCTCAAATCCCCTGGCAATCCTCATCCAGTCTTCCATCTTGGGCTCAGCCATGACCACTTGATGAAGTCTGTCCCAGATTTGGGAACATGTATCACGAACAATGCCAAATATAGTTGATCTCCCAATCAAAAACTCCAGATGGAGTGCGGCATATGAAATGCCAGTTGTCTGGAACCTACAATTAAACAAATGTAGAGAGAAAAAACATTACACCAGGCCAAAGGTTTCACAAAAGCACTATAGATAACCATAAAAGGATGTAATTTACAAACAAGCCTAACTAAAATTATACACAAGTTAAAGGTCTATGTGAATTTGACATACAGATCATAGTTCTGGTACTTCGAGCTGATATTTGGGATATAGGATGAAGATAATTAAGCAAAAGGCATACGTGTAAAGGAAAAGTTGTGGTAAAACACATCATCAACATACAGTATGTAGGTGAGGAATACATACCGTGACGTAAGAAGTCGCTCCTCTGCAGAGATAGCTTTGCGCAGCCTGGTGTCCTGGTAGGTGATCCCTGGGCGCACGATCTCCAACAAAACATCAAATGTGGCAATGCTCATCCTACAATAGAGAAAAAACTTGTCGGGATGTGTCCAAAGAGATGCATAAAGGCGGTGAAAATGGCCTTTAGTGAGGCATTGCCTCAAATGCGGATGCACCCACATTCGCTTCCTTCTCCGCGGAGCTACTATCAATGGGTATGGCTGCCCAAAGCGGCGGGACAAAACCCAGTTGTACAGAACTCAGTCAGTTGGGGTGAACTGAATAGTGTCAGACATTTTGGCAAGCAAGCAGCAGTACTCCAACACAAGCACAGCACCAAAGTGGCCAGACTGGGGGCTGCCACCAGATGCAGAGCCAATAAATAGGCTTGCTGATGATGGTTTAAATTAATTTCAGGCCTAAAAACCGTTATATGTCCATTTTGCAAGGCTGCGAGAAAATCTCGCCGTACGGATGTCATACGGATTGCATACGGATGCTTACATGCTCAAAATACGCAGCCGCACCTTGACAACGGATGAAATACGGATTACTGTGCCAGGAACATTTCTGCGCATTACGGCCGTACAATACGGTCCGTATTTTTATACGTTGGGTCTGATGTCGGCCTTAGGCTAAGCCTTGCATTGCACACGCAAGTGTGACCCCAGCCTTACACGTACATCACCACGTACACTTTCACTTGGACCTCGGCCTACCTGGTTCAAGATTTTTTTTATTATTTTAAGTCAGTGCCTTTTGTAGGAGTGCAAGAACCTTCGTTGACCCCTCATAACAGAACAATTTTAAGTAATTTCTGTATCCACACTTGCTTGCAGGGCAATTGTCATGCTCTAAACCCCATTTTGCATCCTTTTGTAGCACCCTTCCCTTACTACCACCATTTTACAGCACAAATTTTCAGGCACCCATTGCTTCTTGGGGTGAAATTTTAGTAACTGTCTGTGGGGGTATTGTTCCCCATGCTCTGAGACTGAAATTTGCTCAACTCTTCTGTGGGCATATTTTTCCCCATGTTCTGAGGCTGAAATTTATTAAAATCTTATGTGGAGGTATTGTTCCTGTTAGCACTACGCAGGAGTCCTGCTCTGACAGGCAGAGTCTCCGGCGTGTCACTTCACTCACCCGTGCTGCAGTCAGTTCTTCCCTTCCCCATGCTCTGCATGCCTCCAGCCGGTCTTCTAGCCATGTCCTTAGGGCACACGTGTGTTCACTCCCACCCTCTTAAAGGGTCAGCGCATGCACTTCCTATTTCCTCCCCAGCCAATAGCTGCAGTACATTATGTATATATTGCTTCCTCCCCACTGAGGAGGTGCCTGAGCAACCTTCCTGTTTGGCAGTCTAAGTTGTGCAGGGTTGCACACCAGTCCCTGCTGCACTCTCGTGCAATTCTTGCCTGCTGCACTCTGATGGAGATCCTGCCTGCTGCACTCTCATGTAAATCATGCCTGCTGCACTCTTGTACAAATCCTGCCTGCTGCACTCTGATGCAGATCCTGCCTGCTGCACTCTGATGGAGATCCTGCCTGCTGCACTCTCATGTAAATCATGCCTGCTGCACTCTTGTGCAAATCCTGCCTGCTGCACTCTGATGCAGATCCTGCCTGCTGCACTCTGATACAAACTCTACTGCACTCTGATGCGAACTCTGTCTGCTGCACTCTGATGCTAACTCTGCTGCATTCTAATTCAAACTCTGCCAGCTGCTCCGTCCAGTCAGTCCTCAAGGTCCAGCTGCTATGCGTCCGTTGGTCTGCCCAGGAGTGGCACCTGGCGTTCATTGGGAGCCAAGTCTTACCTCACCATCAGAGGCTCTAGCGAACAGTCAGGCGTTTGCCTAGTCACGCCCCTCCAGGCTCTCCACAGTCCGTGGCACAGTGGTTCCATAAACCACGTCCATGACAGTTTGCTCAGACCATGGATCCTGCTGGACCCTGGATTCTGCCCATTCGGAACATGTACCAGGGGCTTTGCCGACAGAAAGGCGCACAAGAAGAGCTGTCCATACAGCTGCAGTCCTTTACAACTAAGTTGGAGGCCTTAAATATCCCTCCAGAGTTTCTGCATGTTCAAGCAGCCGTGTCTTCTTCTATGACTACCATACAGTCCACTTAGTTCAAGATCCAAATAAATATCAAGGCAAAGTGCATGGGATATAAATAACATGTGAAAACAATAAAGTTGATATCAATAACCACAAATGCACAAATGGACAATACAAACTGACAAATCAGCAAATGAATCAATAACAACAAAGAAAAGAAACCGAACAAATGTCCAATGTTGAATATAAAAATAAAGATTATTGATAACAAAACAAAAACCATAGGGAGGGGTGGGAACACAATACCAAAGAAAGGGCAGCACTCAGGGGAAAATGAATTGCACAGTATATTCAATTGCACTTGTCAATATAATTTAAGTACGGCCATATACACATAATAAGACATCATGTGGCCCAGGCATTACATAGTCTCTTCATATAAGAATATTAAACGGCCAAGAAAAAACTATTCTTAAGGTGCTAATGTGCAAAAAAAGTGATAAGCAAGGCAATAAAAGTAATATGTAAAGTGCAAGTGCAAAATATAGGCTCACAGGATGGCTGAAATATGGAATATGAGCATAATATGTAACATGGATATGCTAAAAATGATAATAAATAAACTCAAGTGAGTCCGCAAAATAGCAGCAGGATTTTGGAGCTTGTAATCAAATATTTTAGTATTGCTCACAAGTAGCCACACATAGGCCCCTATAACATAACATATGTAGAGCTATATAGTATGTCTAAATAAATCAGCACAAAAAACATCTTGTGTTACCTTATTGCCTTGATGTGCAGAGTCTCCTGGATGCGCCATGCCCCCAAGCGTGTTTCGGCGTCTGCCTTCGTTGAAACGCGCGTCGGGGCAGGGCGCATCCAGGAGACTCTGCACCTCAAGGCAATAAGGTAACACAAGATGGTTTTTGTGCGGATTTATTTAGACATACTATATAGCTCCACATATGCTATGTTATAGGGGCCTATGTGTGGCTACTTGTGAACAATACTAAAATATTTGATTACAAGCTTCAAAATCCTGCTGCTATTTTGCGGACTCACTTGAGGTCGGAAATAAAATCCATAGAGATATGGGTCCATGGCCTCTTGGTCACAGGCAATGGCATTAACAAACCACTAGAGCGAGAGCAAGGTTTGAACTGAGAACAAGTTCCACAGGACTGCACAAAGTCCCTGACGTCACGAGACAAAGTGGGCGACCAAAAGGATAGACTCACCAGATCTCTGGTACCAAAAATACCAGGATGGCCAACCAACGTGGAGCAATGAATCTCAGACATCACATTCTTCCTCCACTGGTCTGGGACAAACAATTTCCCAGCAGGGCAACGTTCAGGTTTATCCTCCTGAAATTTCTCCAAAGCCAGTCTCAAATTGGGCGAGATAGCGGAAAGAACCACACCCTCCTTCAGAATAACAGCAGGCTCAGTTACCTTAGTAGAATCCAGGAAGAAACTCCTCGAGAGGGCATCCGCCTTAACATTCTTAGTGCCCGGGAGAAAAGAGACCACAAAATTAAAACGTGTGAAAAACAAGGCCCACCTGGCCTGTCCAGAATTAAGTCTCTTGGCTGATTCAAGATAAACCAGGTTCTTATAATCCGTGAGGACCACCACCTGATGCTTGGCTCCTTCCAGCCAATGTCTCCACGCCTCAAAAGCCCACTTCATGGCCAATAACTCCCGATTACCCATATCATAGTTACGTTCCGCTGGGGAAAACTTTCGAGAGAAAAAGGCACAAGGATTACTCTAAGAGGTCTCCAGATCTCTTTGGGACAAAACGACTCCTGCAGCAATCTCAGAAGCATCAACCTCCACCTGAAATGGTAGAGAAACATCATGTTGGCGCAGAACAGTAGCAGAAGTGAATCTCCGCTTAAGCTCCTGAAACGCAGAAACTGCCTCAGGAGACCAATTCACTACATCAGAACCCTTCTTGGTCAAATCAGTCAGCGGTTTCACAATACCAGAGAAATTACCTATAAATTTACGATAAAGATTAGCAAAACCCAAAAATCTCTGAAGAGCCTTCAATGTAGTGGGTTGAACCCAATCACAAATGGCCTGAACTTTGGGTCCATTTCAATAACAGACGGAGTCAAAATGAATCCCAGAAATGAAACCTTCTGTACGCCAAAAAGACATTTTGATCCCTTCACATACAATGCATTTTCTCTCAAAATCCGGAATACAGTCCGAACATGTTCCACATGAGAATCCCAGTCATTTAAAAAAATCAAGATATCGTCCAAATAAACGATCAGAAATTTATCCACGAAATCCCGGAAAATATCGTTCATAAAGGATTGGAAGACGGAAGGGGCATTAGTGAGCCCAAAAGGCATCACTAGGTACTCAAAATGCCCCTCTGGGGTATTAAATGCCATCTTCCATTCATCTTCGTGCTTTATGCGAATAAGATTATACGCCCCCCTGAGGTCAAGCATGGTAAACCAACAAGCACCCTTCACTCTGGAAAATAGGTCAGAAATCAAGGGTAACGGATATTGATATTTAACAGTGATCTTATTCAGGAGACGATAATCAATACACAGCCTCAATGAGCCATCCTTCTTGGCCACAAAGAAAAAGCCGGCGCCCAAGGGTGAAGAGGATGGTCTGATATGACCCTTCTCTAAAGACTCTTTGATATAAGATCGCATAGCCTCATGCTCAGGTACAGATAAAGTAAAGAGCCGACACTTGGGAAATTTACAACCGGGTACTAAGTCAATAGCGCAATCATAACTCCTATGAGGAGTTAAGGATGCAGACTTACTCTCACTAAACACATCAGAAAAATCAGTCAAATAGTCAGGGACATCTTGAGACTGGGGAGAGGCAGAAAAAACAGGAGTGTCATTACGAACACATTGACAACCACAACTGGTCACAGACACAGATATCCAATCCAAAATAGGATTGTGAGTCTGTAACCAAGGAAAACCCAGTACAACAATGTCATGTAAATTATGTAACGCCAAAAATTTGCAATTCTCTTGGTGGTCCGGGTCAACCCGCATTATCACCTGGGTAGAAAACTGGGGTTTATTCTCCGCCAAGGGATAGAATCAATGCCCAGCAAAGGAATAGACTTTCGCAGGGGTATCATAGGAAAACCACGTTTATCAAAATCCATCAGGTTTATAGCTGCCCCTGAATCAACAAAAGCCTGAGCTGAAAATGTGGACATGGAGCAAATCAAGGTAACAGTCAACAGAAATTTAGTCTGAACACTACCCAAAAACAACTGAATATAAAATACCTTATGCAAAAGGAACAGGGGGAAGAGAAGAAAAGACTTCACCCAGGCAGTGGGAGTAAAATGTAAGCTTTATTTAATATACATATAAAATTATAGCACAAGCATCAAAGTAAAAAGGACCCGTCCCCAAGCAATCCAATACCCTGGTATTTGATATAGATCAGGTAAATGATTAGATATAACATCAAATATGCTAAAAAAAGAAAATAATAATAACGTTAAATAACGTGTGCATTAGTGCATAAAAATTGCTAAAAAAGGGGGAATAATAATCCATAAGTATGTGTATATTTGTGCACTAAAGAAGAATACTAATTAAACAAAAATTGGTGCTGAAAAACAATATATGTAACAACGATGTGTCCAGAGTATAAATGTGCCACTCACAAAGATTATAATGTGTAAAAAATACAACCAAGAATAGATTAAAATACATGCAATATTACCTACACAGAAGTGAACAAAAATGCACACCACTAGAATATGACAAGCAGGTTGTGCTTAATTACAAACCACCAGCGTGACAGCCATGACTACAAAGCACCCATGAAATGCACACATACTACCTGAAAATGCCAGGGGAGGAGACTTGGAGACCGGGCTACCTAGAACGCGCCCCGACGCGCGTTTCGGAAAGGTTTTTCCTTCCTTCCTGACGAAGGAAAAACCTTTCCGAAACGCGCGTCGGGGCGCGTTCTAGGTAGCCCGGTCTCCAAGTCTCCTCCCCTGGCATTTTCAGGTAGTATGTGTGCATTTCATGGGTGCTTTGTAGTCATGGCTGTCACGCTGGTGGTTTGTAATTAAGCACAACCTGCTTGTCATATTCTAGTGGTGTGCATTTTTGTTCACTTCTGTGTAGGTAATATTGCATTTATTTTAATCTATTCTTGGTTGTATTTTTTACACATTATAATCTTTGTGAGTGGCACATTTATACTCTGGACACATCGTTGTTACATATATTGTTTTTCAGCACCAATTTTTGTTTAATTAGTATTCTTCTTTAGTGTACAAATATACACATACTTATGGATTATTATTCCCCCTTTTTTTAGCAACTTTTATGCACTAATGCACACGTTATTTAACGTTATTATTATTTTCTTTTTTTAGCATATTTGATGTTATATCTAATCATTTACCTGATCTATATCAAATACCAGGGTATTGGATTGCTTGGGGACGGGTCCTTTTTACTTTGATGCTTGTGCTATAATTTTATATGTATATTAAATAAAGCTTACATTTTACTCCCACTGCCTGGGTGAAGTCTTTTCTTCTCTTCCCCCTGTTCCTTTTGCATAAGGTATTTTATATTCTTAATCGGCTGGTTTTCCATCCACTTTTTTTGTTTTGGGATTCAATTAATAAGTGTGGATTTATTCTTTGGTAATTTATATTATTTGGATTTTATTATTCATTTCCACACTTCTTTGTATTTCAATTCATTTGGGTTTTACCAAAAACAACTGAGCACGCAAAACGTCTTCCCTGCTTGGGGCAGACGGAAATAGCATGAGAAGCGTCACCACAATAGTAGCACAACTTATTACGCTTACGAAATTCACAACGCTGTGCCCCAGAAGTCACTCCATCACACTGCATGGGCTCTGGGGCTGGCCCGCAAGGCATCAAAATCTCACACATATTTCTACACTCGCGCAGACGTCTGTCAACTTGAATAGCTAATGACATAGAGTCATTGAGCCCAGAGGGGACAGTGTTATGTTTCGGTAGCTGAGGAGGACAGGAACAACAGCAGGGCACCCGAACACCTGAGATGTTGGTAACTGATGGGTTGCAGATTCCTAAACTAATGACACAACTAGAGGTAGCCGTGGAGCATTCCTATGTTGATCCTAGACGCCTCGTCACAGCCTGAGAGATAACTACACCTAAAGGCAGAAAGATGAAAGCTATCTGCCCCGGAGCAGATCCCCAAATAAAATAGGAAGCCCCCAAACATATAATGGCGTCTGTCAATTTGAATAGCCAATGACATAGAATCATTGAGACCAGAGGGAGCAGGGAATCCCACCATAACATCCTTTACATTCTCTGACAGCCCCTTCCGAAAAGGGCTGCCAAAGCATCATCATTCCATTTGGTCAGGACTGCCCACTTTCGGAATTTCCGACAGTACAACTCAGCGTCTTCAAGACCCTGATTTAATTCCAACAAGGTTTCTTCAGCTTGATCAGTGACATTAGGTTCATCGTACAATAACCCAGAGCCAGAAAAAATGCATCAATATCATTCAAAACAGGATCCCCAGGTGTCAAGGAAAAAGCCCAATCCTGAGGATCGCCGCGCAGGAGAGAGATGACAATTTGAACATGCTGTGCTGCGTTACCTGAGGACTTAGGCTTTAAGGCAAAAAACAACTTACAGTTATTTTTGAAATTCAGAAATTTAGCTCAATCCCCCAAAAATAAATCTGGCATGGGAATCCTAGGTTCCACAATCGGCAACCCAGCAAGATAGGTAGCAATACTCCGAACCTCAGTGGCAAGCTAATCCACACAGCCAGACAACTGTGCAAACTCCATTGAGAGAAAAAAAAATCCTCCTCAGCACCCAGAGAAAAAGAGGGAAAAAATGCAACAGACAGAAAAAAAAAAAAATCTCTGACAACTCTGACAACTAGTTTCTTTCCACACTATTTTTCCCTTCTGTGAGTACCATATAATTTTCAGTTATGGCCGGTGATACTGTTATTTTTCGGTAGCTGAGGATGACAGGAACAACAGCAGGGCACCCGAACACCTGAGATGTTGGTACCTGATGGGTTGCAGATTCCTAAACTAACGACACAACTAGAGGTAGCCGTGGAGTGTTCCTTCGTTGACCTAGACGCCTCGTCACAGCCTGAGAGATAACTACACCTAAAGGCAGAAAGATGAAAGCTATCTGCCCCGGAGCAGATCCCCAAAGAAAATAGGAAGCCCCCAAACATATAATGGTGGTTAGACAAGATGAAAATACAAACATAGGCAGAAAATAAACTGAGCAAACGCTGGGGCCACAAGCTGACTAAATAGGATAGGACAGGAGAGATTACTTTCTGCAACCCAGAAAACCCTACAAAAATCCAACAATTCTGATTACAAAAATACTGAGATCACATGATCTCGCCACCCACTACATCAGATCTCAGTGTGAACAAAAACCAAGCCGCAGCAGCTGAAAAAACAGGAAAAAGCAAATTAGTAAATAACAGTGGCTGCAGATAAACTGTGAGGAGCTCAGGCCCCAGGAGGGGACCTGGCTGACCTCCACAAAAGTGCAGAAAACAATGCAAAAAGCAAGCACAAAAAGAAAAGCAAAAAATATCTTATCTGAAAGCAGGAGATGCAGGCAAGACTCCAGCAAACTTCCAAATGAACCAGGAACCACAATTGAGACAAGAACAATTGATCACCGGCAACCATCATGGGAGGGAACCTCCCTTATATCAGACCAGTCAGTGAACCCAGATTGCCACTCCTCGCTGAAAGGTTCAGTACTGTCTGCAACCACCAGAGGGAGCCTCTGCTCAGAAACCATCTCTAACACATTCATAACAGGACAGGGAATCCTACCATAACATCCTTTACAGTCTTTGCCAGACCCTTCCGAAAAAGAGCTGCCAGAGCATCATCATTCCATTTAGTAAGGACAGCCCACTTTCTGAATTTCTGACAATACAGCTCAGCGACTTCATGACCATGATTCAATGCCAACAAGGTTTTTTCAGCTTGATCAGTAACATTAGGTTCATCGTACAATAACCCCAGAGCCTGAAAAAACACATCAACATCATTCAAAACAGGATCCCCAGGTGTCAGGGAAAAGGCCCAATCCTGAGGGTCACCGCACAACAGGGAGATGTCAATTTGAACCTGCTGCGTTGTGTTCCCTGAGGATTTAGGATTCAAAGCAAAAAACAACTTAGTTATTTTTAAAATTCAAAAACTTAGACCGATCCCCCAAAAATAAATCCGGCAGAGGGATCCTAGGTTCCACAGCAGGCAACCCAGCAAGATAGATAGCAATACTCCGAACTTCAGCAGCAAGCCTCTCCACACGATCGGACAAATGCTTGACCTCCACTTGGGAAAAAATTCCTCCTCAGCCCCCAGAGAAAAAAAGGGAAAAAATGTAACAGAAAAAAAAAAATTCTGACAACTCTGACAACCTTTTTTTTTTTTTAATATTTTTTCACTTCTATTGAGTACCATAGAATTTCAGTATGTCCGGTGATTCTGTTATGTTTGGTAGCTGAGGAGGCAGGAGCAAAAAACCGCATAGGCAGCCTAGCACCAGAGAGGTGTTAATAGAGAGGTGAGAAACTAATAGGTTGCAGACCCCTAAACTAACCGCACAACTAGAAGCAGCCGTGGAGTGTACCTACGGTGGTCCTAGGCTCCTCGGCACAACCGGAGAGATAGCTATCCCTGAAGATGGAAAGAGGAAAGCTAACTGCCCCGGAGTATACCCCAAAAGAGTAGGAAGCCCCCAAACATATAATGGCGATTAGACAAGATGAAAATACGAACACAGACAGAAAATAGATTGAGCAAACGCTGGGGCCCAAAACTGTCTAGATAGGACAGCACAGGAGAGAATACTGTCTGCAACCCAGAAAAGCCCTAGGAAAAACTCCAACACTTCTGAATCCAAAAACACTGAGACCACACTGTATCAACCACCTATATCAGATCTCTGGTGTGGACACATAGCTACCCAGCAGTAAAATATCACAAGAACTGAGCAAATGAACAAATACAAAAACGAACGGAGACCAGCCAAAGCCCCCAAAAGGGGACCCGGCTGAAGACAAAAAGCAATGCAGCAAAAAGCAAGGAATTCAAACCACAGTAAAAAAAAACTGAAAGAGACTTATCTGAATGCAAGCAGGAGACAGCAGAAAAGCAAGCTGAATTCCAACCTAGACCAGGAAGAACAATTGATCACCGGCGAGGATCATGGGAGGTCAGCTCACTTATATCAGGCCAGTCAGTATCACCTGACAACCACTCGTCAGCTGCAGGTGTAGGACTCTTGGTGTTCCACATAGGTTCAATACCCTCAGCAACCACCAGAGGGAGCCTCAGCTCCAAAGTCATCTCCAATACGTTCACAACAGCCGTTTGTTCCTTCATCCTCCCTTGTCAAGGACTCATCTGAACCAAAGCAAATCAACCACCTTGCCCTTGCTAGACAGTGACTGAGGGATCGATGCACTAAAGGCCATTGGCTATATTATGGAGACATGGGCCACTCCATTCAAGTCTGTCAGGTAAAGCCAGAGAATCTCCGGCATCTAGGGCCGGATGGAGAGACCTCCCTAGAAGGAAGAGACAGCTCCTTACCCCTGACCCTTACTGTGGCTGTGACAACCGGGGATCCCAGTTTGTAGAGTCAGCGTATTTGGATTCTGGATCAGCCAGAAATTTTATCCCCCAAGCTGTAGTGGATCAGTTCCAAATCCCTGTTCATCCACTCAAGAACCCACTGGCAATAACATCTGTCGATAAGAGAACTCTTTGGGAGACGGTTCATCTGGCTTCTGAGCCCTTGAGGTCCGTATTGGGATACTTCATACTGAAAGGATTCCCTTCTATGTTCTGTCCCACATGTCTCACGCCTTTCTCTTAGGCCTACCATGGCAACGGCAGCACTAACCTGTGTTGGACTGGAGAACTGGAGAGGTGCTCCTCTGGGGACATTCCTGTCATGAGAAGTGTCTGGCTCCAGTATGTCCGGCTAAAGCCCCATCTTATCCGGCATCGCTGCCTCGTTTGCCGTCTGACTATTGGTACTTTGCCAATGTTTTTGACAAGAAGGAAGCAGAGACTTTGCTGCCCCACAGGCCATAAGACTGCCCTATCGACTTGAATCCTGGATCTACACCGCCTAGAGGCCGAATCTACCCTCTGTCCCCAGCTGAGACTCAAGCTATGTCGGACTGCTTTCATGAGAATTTGGCCAGGGAGTTCATTCAGAAATCCTCCTCTCCTGCTGGGCCGGGTTTTTCTTCGTTAAGAAGTAGGATGGATCACTCCGACCCTGTATTGACTATTGAGGTCTCAACCAGATCACGGTGAAAAATAAATACGCTATCCCACCGATTCCTAAGTTGTTTGACCGATTAATAGGTGCCAGGATCTTCACCAAATTAGACTTAAGAGGCCCCTACAATCTAATCCTCATTCGCCCGGGAGACGAATGGAAGTCGGCTTTCAACACCAGGGACGTACATTATGAATACCGAATGATGCCCTTCGGTCTCAGTAATGAGCAGGCGGTTTTGGAAGAATTCGCCAATGACATCTTCCGGGACCTGCTTTATTCCTGCGTTGTCGTGTATCTGGACGATGTTTTGTTATTTTCCCCGGATTTGGCTTCCAACAGACGAGCAGTTTGGCAGCTTCTTCAGCATCTTAGGGAGAATCGCCTCTATGTCAAGTATGAGAAATACGTTTTCAATCAGTCCTCTCTTCCCTTCTTGGGTTACATTATCTCAGATAACGGACACAGGATGGATCCTAAAAAAGTCTCTTCCATCCATAAATGGCCGCTGCCTGTGGGAGTCAAAGCAATACAATGATTCCTTGGCTTTGCTAATTATTATCGGCAATTCATTCTTCACTTCTCCACGCTGACTGCTCCCATCTCTGCTATGACCCAAAAGGGAGCCAATCCAAAGAAATGGTCCTCCAAGGCTGAAGAGGCCTTCCGCTCTCTTAAATGGTCCATCACCACCGCTCCCGTCTTGCATCGCCAGGATTCAAACAGGCAGTTCTTTGTAGAGGTGGACACATCCTCATTAGGAGCTGGAGCTGTGCTTACCCAGAAGTCCTCCTCGGGTCGCCGTGTGTCCTGCAGTTTCTTCTCTAAGGCCTTCTCCGCTCCTGAGCATAACTACTCCATCGGGGAGGGTGCAGTCTATCCAGTAGCCATCTATACGGACCATAAGAACCTGGCATACCTCCAGTCCGCCAAGAGACTGAATCCAGCCAAGCTAAGTGGTCTTTGTTTTTTGCCCGCTTTAACTTTCTTTTACATTTCAGGTCTGGTGACAAGAATGTCAGAGCCGATGACCTCTCCTGCTCTTTTCTGTCGGATGATCAAGAGGAGGATCCACAATTTATCATTGAACTGTCCAAGATGGTCACTGTCACTCCAATCCGTCTGTCACGAATTCCCCAGGGAAGACCCTTGTGGCTGAATCCGAGAAGGAGCGAGTTTTGTCTTGGGGCCACTCACCCAAAGTGGCTGGTCACGCAGGACAAAGGAAGTCTCTACAGTTGATTTCTTGCCACTACTGGTGGCCATCCATGAGGAGAGAGATCTATGCTTGCATGGCTGCCTGTCCAATTTGTGCCCGCAATAAAGTCCCCAGACGACTTCCTTCCGGTGCTCTCCTGCCGTTACCTGTACCATCTCTTCCGTCCGCTCCTGAACTGGCTGACAGCTTCATCAAACATATTTTCCGCCTGCACAGATTTCCTTGTCACATTGTGTCCAATCAAGATTCATAGTTCACTTCCAGATTCTGGCGAGCTCTCTGTAAACATCTGGATATCGCCTTGGATTTCTCATCGGCCTATCACCCCCAGTCCAATGGGCAACTGTAGCGTGTCAATAAGGTTCTGGGCAATTACTTGCGACACTTCATCAATGCCCACCTTAATGATTGGGTGAAATTGCTTCCTTGGGCTGAGTTCTCGTACAACAATCAAATTGGTGAAGCCTCGGGAGAATCTCGGCTTTAGGGCTCATACTCACTTGAGCCGAAAACGGATGATTTTCAGCCGATAAAAAATCTGATTCAAATCGGACCAATGTTATTCAATAGGTGACATCTCATTTGCGATTTTTTTCTCAGCTGAAATCGGTGTGAGAAAAAAATCGCAACATGCTGCGATTTAATGCGATTTTGGCATGATAATCGCTAATGCAATAGATGGTGCTATAAAAAATTGCATGCAAATCGCATGACAATTGCACATAATCGGACCATCCTGAAAACTGACCGTTTTTTTTTTCCAGCAAGTGAGTATGAGCCCTTACACTGTGTTCGGTCGGCAACCCAAGGTTCCCCTTCCGGTGACGGTTCATTCTGATGTCCCTGCAGTAGATGTCCTCTCCAAGGATTTTGTGAAGTTGTGCGAGAACACCAAAGCCACTTTAGAAGCATCCTCCGCCCGTATGAGGAGACATGCAGACAAAAGGCATCTGAATCCTCCGTGCTTCCGTCCTGGTGACAAGGTATGGCTCTCGTCCAGGTACATCCGACTGAAGGTTCCTTCTTACAAGTTAGGCCCTCGTTTTGTCGGGCCTTTCGAGGTGTTGAAGCGGATAAATGAGGTCTCCTATAAATTGAAGCTGCCTCCTTCTTTACGGATTCCAAATTCCTTCTATATTTCTCTAGTAAAGCAGGTCATCCTGAGTCCCATCTTCAAGAATCCCAGTACCACGCCCATGCCAACGGCCTCGGATGATGTTTTTGAAATGGAGAACATCTTAACCATGAAGAAGGTGAGAGGCAAGACCTTCTTCTTCGTTGACTGGAAGGGATTTGGTCCCAAAGAGAGATCCTGGGTGCCGAAGGAGAATATTCATGCTCTGGAAATTCTTCAATGGCCTGAAGAGGCGGGGGGCTAAAGGGGGTGTAGTGTTAGCACCATGCCGGAGTCCTGCTCTGACAGGCAGGGTCTCCGGCGTGTCACTTCACTCACCTGTGCTGCTGTCAGTTGTTCCCTTCCCCATGCTCTGCATGCCTCCAGCCGGTCTTCTAGCCATGTCCTTAGGGCACACAGATGTGCACTCCCACCCAATTAAAGGGTCAGCACATGCACTTTCTATTTCCTCCCCAGCCAATAGCTGCTGGACATTATGCCTGAGCAACCTTCCTGCTTGACAGTCTAAGTTGTGCAAGGTTGCAAACCAGTCCCTGCTGCACTCTTGTGCAAATCCTGCCTGCTGCACTCTCGTGCAACTCCTGCCTGCTGTACCCTCATGCAATTCCTGCCTGCTGCACTCTCATGCAAATCCTGCCTGCTGCACTCTCGTGCAAATCCTACCTGCTGCACTCTGATGCAGATCCTGGCAGCTGCACTCTGCTGCAGATCCTGCCTGATGCACTCTGATGCAGATCCTGCCTGCTGCACTCTGATGCAGATCTTGCCTACTGCACTCTGATACAAACTCTGTCTGCTGCACTCTGATGCGAACTCTGTCTGCTGCATTCTAATTCAAACTCTGCCAGCTGCTCGCTCCAGTCTGTCCTCTGAGTCCAGCTGCTGCGCGTCCGTTGGTCTTCCCTGGAGTGGCACCTGAAATTCATCTGAAGCCAAGTCTAATCGCACCATCAGAAGCTATAGTGAACAGTCAGGTGTTCACCTAGTCATGCCCCTCCAGGCTCTCCACTGTCCATGGCACAGTGGTTCCACAAACCACATCCGTGACAGTTCCTCTTGTTCTGAGGATGAAATTTAAAAAAATCTTATGTGGGGGTATTGTTCCCCATGCTCTGAGGATAATTTTTGAAAATCTTATGTGGGGGTTTTGTTTTCCATGCTGTGTGGGTGAAATTTGAATCAGCTTCTGTGGGGCTACTATGATGCATGGTCTGGGGGTAAAGTTTGTAAGCTGCTTCTGTGGGGATACTTTCTCCCAAGCTCTGTGGGTGAAATTTTTAAATGGACCTGCGGTAGTAAACCTCCGTCTCTGTAGGGGCACAGTTAAATTTTTTATGTTATTCATTTACTTCCTATTTTACCACAATTGTTATGGTAAAATAACTCCTATAAGTCATTTTCCTATCCACACTTGTTTGCAGGGCAATTGTCCTGCTTTTACCCCCATTTTGCTTCCGGTGCTTCCATTTTGCTTTCAGCTTTGAAGTTCGGGTCATACTTATATGAGGTTTGTGTCAAGTTTTCAACTTGAACTGGCTAATCTCTAGCCATCAACAACAAAACATTTTGTACGAAGTATTAAATACATTTCAGGAAGCGTGTTCAATACTTTTTCCCTGTTTCATTTCTAATTATTACACAACTGAATTCATGAACATCAATGATTTGATTTCTTCACTGTGTAGATTGGATGGGTTGTTACCAACATCTGGTGAGAATTTCATGTCCATAGCACCTTTAGAAATAGATTTACTTTGAAAATTAGTGAAGTATTCAATACTTATTTCACCTGCTGCAATATATACTGTAAATATTGTGGCAGATTGGCTCACTCAGCTGCACATTGAGGTAGACCCCAGAACACTGTCTCTATAAGTCCTTCGCTGGTTTATTGTATATATGTGGCATAAACCATTTGCAAAGTAAAAATAAAGAAAGCCCTTTGGGCGAAACAGGAGAAATAAATAAAAATTATATAGCAGAGACTATAGACCAGCAGGGATACACCCACTTAGGGTTAGCAAAACACATGGTTCAGTTTAGCACAAACACGAACACCTCTGTGGATTTAGCCTATCCAGGCACACTGAACACCAAATGCCTCAGAAGGCCGACTATTTAAATCCTAGACCACACCCTGTGGTGGAGATATGGTGAACAACCTCCCACCCACTCTATGGTTGTTCACAAAAACCCAGCCTTTAAAAATGACTGCTTATCCCCACTTTGGAGCCAAACTTCTGGGTTTCAAATCACTGAAGCTAATATCCTCAGTGAAACATATCTCCCCTCCAGTACTTTGCAAGTGACTTTATCACAGATCCTCCTATCAGCACAAAATTGGGGGTTTTGGCACCTTTACTCACTAAGCAGGTAAGTCTGGACCGGGCATCTGCGTTACTATGTAGTTTCCCGGGTCTGTGCTCAACACGAAAACTAAAGTCCTGGAGCGCTAGAAACCACCTAGTCACACGAGCATTCTTGCCCTTCCTTTCAGTCATCCATCTAATTGACACATGATCTGATACTAGCCTGAACTTTTGACCCAGTAGGTAGTACCACAGCCTGTCAATTGTCCGTAATCAATTAGTAAACCCAAGTCTTTTTTCACACGTGCTGTTGCTTAGTTCTATTCCTCCCATTCTGTAGATGTAATTTTTGTTTTTCTTGCCCAGATGTAGAATCTTGCATTTCTCCCGTTAAATACCATTCTATTAGTCACTGCCCATTGGTCAAGCTTATCTAGATCCTTCTGAAACCTTTCTTGGTCTTCTCTAGTGTTCGCTATCCCTCGCTTTGAATCGTCTGCAATTTTGATCAGTTTACCTTCAGTTCTCTTATCTAGATCATTTAAAAAATGTTGAACAACACTGGGACCAGGACAGAGTCTTGAGGTACTACACTTGAAACATTTTTCCAATTGGATGTGCAAGCATTTATTACTACTCTTGAGTTCGCTCACTGAGCCAGTTATGAATTCACCTAACCTTAGCCTTGTCAATCCCAGACTTGGTCATTTTTTCACTAAGGATAGTATGATACTTTATCAAATGCTTTGTTGACGTCAAGATATACTATATTTAGCGCATTTCCCTAATTCACCCAGTCAGTGATTCCATCATAGAAGGAAATTAGAGTAGTCTAGCATGATTTGTTTGCTACAAACCCATGCTGTTTCTGGTTAATTACTGAATTCTTATAAAAGTACTCACATACATGTTGTTCAATTTGTTCAAAGATGTTTTCTGGTATAGAAGTAAGGCTCACTTGCCTGTGATTTCCTGGCTCCATCTTCTTTCCTTTTTAGAAGATAGAGACAACATTTGCTCTTCTCCAATCTTCTGGGACTTCTGTTCTCCGGGATTTTTCAAAGATTCTGACTAGCGGTTCTGCAATTTCCTCTGCTAACTCTTTCAGTACCCCAGGATGTAATTCATCTAGACCAGGAGATTTAAATTAATTTAAATAGTCAATTCTCAATATTTGTATTATTCTGGATATATACACTGCATAGTACTACTTCTCCTGTCCTGTATTCTGGATGTAATTCTCAGTATCTGTATTATTCTATATATAATTGCTGCACAGTACCACTTCACCTGTCTTGTATACAGGTGTAATTCTCAGTATCTATATTTTCATGTATATATAAAGAACAGATCAAAAGTTTGGACACTTTCTCATTTAAAGATTTTTCTGTATTTTCATGACTATGAGAATTGTAAATTCACACTGAATGCATCAAAACTATGAATTAACACATGTGGAATTATATACTTAACAAAAAAGTGATTACAACTGAAATTATGTCTTATATTCTAGGTCCTTCAAAGTAGCCACCTTTTGTTTTTATAACTGCTTTGCACACTCTTGGCATTCTCTTGATAAGCTTCAAGAGGTAGTCACCAGGAATGGTTTTCACTTTACAGGTGTGCCCTGTCAGGTTAAATAAGTGGGATTTCTGGCCTTATAAATGGGGTTGGGACCATGAGTTGTGTTGTGCAGAAGTCTGGTGGATACACAGCTGATAGTCCTACTGAATAGACTGTTAGGCCCTGTGCACACGTTGCGTTTTCAGATGCGTTTCCGCTGCGTTTTTCAATGTGCGGAAACGCATCCAACCCGCAGCACAGTGCACATCTAATTCTATGGCAAACACAGGTTTGCTGTGCACATGCTGCGGAAAAAAACACGCCGATTTTCAGCGTTTTCTTTTCCACAGCATGTCAATTCTTTGTCCGGAACTGCAGTGTTTTTGAGCCCATTGACTTGCATTGAGTCGGGCACTTCCGCAGCAAAACCGCAGGTCTAAAAAAGATCTGCGGTTTTGCTACGGGTGAAACGCTGCAGTTCGGGAGGAGGGAAGTGTGTGGGCGTGTATAGTGTGTGGCGCTATGTGTGTGGGCGGTGACTGTGTGCGTGTATAGTGTGTGGGCGGTGACTGTGTGCGTGTATGTGTGTGCCGGTGTCTGCATGATCTGTGTATGTGCAGGACTGTGTGCATGATCTGTGTATGTGCGGGGGTCTGCGGGGCTGTGTGGGGGTCTGCGGGCCTGTGTGTGTGTCTATTCGTATGCAGGCATCGTCGGATGGGACTACAAGTCCCATCCGGCTATGCCTGCTACAGTGACAGTGACTGACACATTAGCCAATGATGGGACGGTAGTAGTCCCATCATCCGGCTAATGTGTTGAATGTAAAAAAACCCCACATACATTACATACACAACATATAACATACAGAACATACACATGACATACAACACATAACATAGAGTACATACTCACCAATCACCTAATCCCCGATGCCATCGATCTCTGTATCGCTCTGCCGCCTGGAGAGAATGACATCACTACAGTTCATTCTCTCACCAGCAATGCTGGGTGAGAAAATTCCCATGCAGCATTGCCATAAAGTGAAAGAATGAACTCAGGTAACCTCAGAGATGCACTGCAGGAGCCATTGTCTCCTGTCAGTGCATCAATGGGAGGCCCTATAGAGCAGTGGCATCACCTGATGTCACTGTACTAAAGGGGAGATTATCGTGAGACACTCGTTATTAATTGGACTGCGTCGGACAGGGAGTATACAGTTGTTTTTTTTTTTTACTTTTTATTACAGGAGACCGAGGGCGTTGCTTGGATCTGAGCGTGTAATAAAGATATGAAAACCGTGTTGTGTTTTATTTCATTAAAATACTTTATTCTTATGTGTGGTTTTTTTTAACCCTTTCAAACCATAAGATTAATAATGGAGAGGCGTCTTATTGACGCCTCTCCATTATTAAACGGGCTTAATGTCACATAACAATAGCTGGGTGACATTAACCCCTTATTACCCCATATCTGTCACGCTGTCTAGCAGATATATATATAAATAATGTCAGTAATCTATCAAGTGGGACAACATTCTATATAACATATAAATAGGTAACATTAACATGTATTACATGAATAGTATTACCTGACATAATATCCTGTAGGTCAATACCGAATCCTTTTCACGCTGTCTCTGGCTAGAGGTGGACCGGGGTCTATGCTGACCCTAAACTGGGGTCCTGACTAGTCCCTCTACCTGGAGGTACTGTTAATGGTACAGAGGTCCAGGCCGCCAGCGTAAACCCTGTCTCCTATAAATCCCTGACCACTGTAATCTAGTCCTTAGAAGGACCCTGATTACCACCATAGGGAATGGACAGGTAAAGGTTAACAAACAGTACAGACAAACGAGACAGACAGGGGATAAAGTAAATACTGTCTTTCATACAACATATAAACACAGAGGGAACACAAAGGTCTAGGAGATAAACTGTAAGCAGGAGAGGAAAAACACAAAGGAGCTCTTAGCTTAAGTCTTCTCAGAACCGATCCTATCTGCAGTCTGTATGAATGCTTTCACCGGCATCTAACACACAGACTGGCAGGAATATAAAGGAAGCTAATTAGAACATAATCAAAAGCAGCCGGGCGAGGCTGGACCTAGTCTTAGCAAAGAGCTAGGTAAAATTAACTCCCTCATTACCAAACACAAAGAAACAGCAACTCAGCTGCGAGAAGTCAGAATGTGCAATCGCGACGATCTTCGTGGTGATGCACTCATGACAATATCCCACCGCTACAGGGGAGTGGGAAGAGAGGGGCTAAGTGCCGGAAATGGCGCATCGTACAGATGCGCCAATTCTGTTGTGGCTGGGTGCTAGTATTTTTAGCCAGGGGGGTGTGCCAATATCCATGGCCACTTCCTAGGCTATGAATATCATCCCTCAGCTGTCTGCCTAGCCTTTCTGGCTATAAATTATAGGGGGACCCCGCATCATTTTTGTTTTGGGGTCCCCCTATTTTAATAGCCAATAAAGGCTAGCTGCAGACTGATATTCACAGCCTGGGAAGCTCCATGGGTATTAACCCCTTCCCAGGCTAGAAATATTTGCCCCGGCTGTCGGCTTTCCCCCTCTGGCTCAGAAAATTGTGCGGGAGCCCACGCCATTTTTTTCCCCATTTTTTTTTATTAACTATATTGCGTTATTTTGTGTGTGTGTGTGTCTCTAACTATTTATGTACCATTTTATCTATCATCTATCTATCTATATATCTTTCTTTCTATCTATTATCTATCTTTCTATCTATTATCTATCTTTCTATATATCTTTCTATCTCTCTATGTATTTTCTATCTATCTACCGGTATCTATCTATCTATCTATCTATCTATCTATCTATCTATTCTATCTATCTATCTATCTATCTATCTCTATCTGTGTGTGTAATGGAGTGTGGGTTGGACAAATGTAAAAGAGGAGGTTGGACAAGAAATGACATCACAAATCTTTTTTTTTTTGTTAAATAACATATCTTTATTTAGCTGACAAAAACGCATACAAAAATGCATGAGAAAAAAGCATGAAAAAATGCATCCAAAAAAAAGCACCTGCGTTTTCTGCCAAGAGGTGCGGATTCTGTGCGGAAAAATCCGCAGGCAAATCTGCAACGTGTGCACAGGCCCTTAGAATTTGTATTATGGCAAGAAAAAAGCAACTAAGTAAAGAAAAACGAGTGGCCATCATTACTTTAAGAAATGAAGGTCAGTCAGTGTGAAAAATTGGGAAAGCTTTGAACGTGTCCCCAAGTGCAGTTGCAAAAACCATCAAGCGCTACAAAGAAACTGGCTCACATGAGGACCGTCCAGGAAAGGAAGACCAAGAGTCACCTCTGCCTCTGAGGATAAGTTTATCTGAGTCACCAGCCTTAGAAATCACAGGTTTACAGCAGCTCAGATTAGAGACCAGGTCAATGCCACACAGAGTTCTAGCAGCAGACATCTCTACAACAACTGTTAAGAGACTTTGTGCAGCAGGCCTTCATGGTAAAATAGCTGCTAGGAAACCACTGCTAAGGATAGGCAAGCAGAAGGGACTTGTTTGGCTATAGAACACAAGGAATAGACATTAGACTAGTAGAAATCTGTGCTTTAGTCTGATGAATCCAAATTTGAGATCTTTGGTTCCAACCACCGTGTAATTGTGCGACGCAGAAAAGATGAACGGATGGACTCTACATGCCTGGTTCCCACCATGAAGCATGGAGGTGTGATGGTGTGGGGGTGCTTGGCTGGTGACACTGTTGGGGATTTATTCAAAATTGAAGGCATACTGAACCAGCATGGCTACCACAGCATCTTGCAGCGGCATGCTATTCCATCCGGTTTGTGTTTAGTTGGACCATCATTTATTTTTCAACAGGACAATGACCCCAAACACACCTCCAGGCTGTGTAAGGGCTATTTGACCAAGAAGGAGAGTGATGGGTTGCTACGCCAGATGACCTGGCCTCCACAGTCACCAGACCTGAACCCAATCGAGATGGTTTGGGGTGAGCTGGACCGCAGAGTGAAGGCAAAAGGGCCAACAAGTGCTCAGCATCTCTGGGAACTCCTTCAAGATTGCTTGGAAGACCATTTCCGGTGCCTACCTCTTGAAGCTCATCAAGAGAATGCCAAGAGTGTGCAAAGCAGTCATCAAAGCAAAAAGTGGCTACTTTGAAGAACCTAGACTATAAGACATAATTTCAGTTGTTACACACTTTTTTGTTAAGTATATAATTCCACATGTGTTAATTCATAGTTTTAATGCCATCAGTGTGAATGTACAATTTTCATAGTCATGAAAATACAGAAAAATCTTTAAATGAGGTGTGTCCAAACTTTTGGTCTGTACTATTATATATATATATTATATATATATAATATATATATATATATATTTGTGCATTGTTACTTTTGTGCAATAAGTGCATTTAAAAAATGTTCTATGTCTCTATTTTAAGAGCTATTACTCTCTCAACTGAGTAAAAGCAATATAAGGAATTTTTTGCAGGGTAATATGTCAAATATATAATTTTGAAGGTGGAGTGCACAAAAACAGTAGTTTTGTCAGAGCTTCTGTTGTTGTCAGGTAACACTATTAGATCTCATGGTTTGGGAGGGAGATGGATTAATAGAGGGAGATTGCACTGTTAAATTCCCTAAATGCTATTGTCACTTTTGACTGTGGCATCCGAGAAGTTGCAACAATTTGGGCCACACACCCTGCTCCGTCCATCCAGCTGAGAATGAGTAGTATGAGAAAGGTGCAGTCTTCAGCATGACTTCGGGAGAAAACCAGAATGCCCTTTCTAGTCATCTTTAGAGATCTGTCAATAAATTTGCAGTAGATTGATCTAGCAGCCAGGTCAATATTCCGTGGCCGGTGGAGAGGAACCTTGTGAACTGCTTCCCACCTGCTGGCATCGCTACTCCTCTTTTGATTAGTCATCTTGTGTGCAAAAGAGAAGCCAGTGATGGAAAACTGAACTGTTTGTATTATAACTACAGATGAGCAAATTGATTCACAGGATCCTGGTCCAGCAAAATGGCAAGATCCATTAGGCCGTGTATACAATCATGGCCAAAAGTTTTGAGAATGACACAAATATTAATTTTTACAAAGTCTACTGCTTCACTTTTTCTAATGGCAATTTACATATACTCCAGAATGTTATAAAGAGTGATCAGCTTAACAGCAATTACTTGCAAAGTCAATATTTGGCTAGAAAATGAACTTTATCCCCCAAAACACATTTCAACATCATTGCAGCCCTGCCTTAAAAGGACCAACTAACCTCTTTCCAGTGATTGCTCCATTAACACAGGTGTGGTTGTTGATGAGGACATGGCTGGAGATCAATCTGTCATGATTAAGTAAGAATGACACCACTGGACACTTTAAAAGGAGGCTGGTGCTTGGCATCATTGTTTCTCTTCTGTTAACCATGGATATCTCTAAAGAAACAAGTGCAGTCATCATTGCAATGCACAAAAATGGCCTAACAGGGAAGAGTATCGCAGCTAGAAAGATTGCACCTCAGTCAACAATCTATCGCATCATCAAGAACTTCAAGGAGAGAGGTTCCATTGTTGCCAAAAAGGCTCCAGGGCGCCAAGAAAGACCAGCAAGCGCCAGGACCGTCTCTTAAAAGTGTTTCAGCTGCGGGATCAGGCTACCAGCAGTGCAGAGCTTGCTCAGGAATGGCAGCAGGCAGGAGTGAGTGCATCTGCACGCACTGTGAGGCAGAGACTCTTGGAGCAAGGCCTGGTCTCAAGGAGGGCAGCAAAGAAGCCACTTCTCTCTAGAAAAAAACATCATGGACAGACTGATATTCTGCAAAAAGTACAGGCAGTGGACTACTGAGGACTGGGGTAAAGTTATTTTCTCTGATGAATCCCCTTTTCGATTGTTTAGGACATCAGGAAAACGCCTCATTCGGAGAAGACAAGGTGAGCGCTACCACCAGTCTTGTCTCATGCCAACTGTTAAGCATCCTGAAACCATTCATGTGTGGGGTTGCTTCTCAGCCAAGGGAATCGGCTCTCTCACAGTCTTGCCTAAAAACACAGCCATGAATAAAGAATGGTACCAGAATGTCCTCCAAGAGCAACTTCTCCCAACCCTCCAAGAGCAGTTTGGCGATCAACAATGCCTTTTCCAGCATGATGGAGCACCTTGCCATAAAGCAAAGGTGATAACTAAATGGCTCAGGGAACAAAACATAGAGATTTTGGGTCCACGGCCTGGAAACTCCCCAGATCTTAATCCCATTGAGAACTTGTGGTCAATCATCAAGAGACGGGTGGACAAACAAAAACCTAAAAATTCTGACAAAATGAAAGCATTGATTGTGCAAGAATGGACTGCTATCAGTCAGGATTTGGTCCAGAAGTTGATTGAGAGCATGCCAGGGAGAATTGCAGAGGTCCTGAAGAAGAAGGGTCAACACTGCAAATATTGACTTGCTGCATTAACTCATTCTAACTGTCAATATAAGCTTTTGTTACTCATATGTTTGCAATTATTATATTTCTGTCTGTGATAAAAACATCTGTCAAACACACAAAAACCAGAGGGCAGCAGATCATGAGAAAATATAATATTTGTGTCATTCTCAAAACTTTTGGCCATGACTGTACATATAGCTGTCACAGAAAGCAGTTAAATGAGTTGTTCAATTTGTACAAACTCTTCTATTCTCATCTAGTAACGGTATTGATTCATAAGAAGGTAAAAACATCTGACATAGTGAAATAATGATGTCATAAATACCAGTGGATCCTTCTATAAGCATTGAGGATCCATCTGTTCACAGCCCAAAATGCATAGCTAAAGCACAAAATCATGTTAAAAAAAAACAAAAAACTTTTTTTATGGATAGAACACATATCAATCATAGTCTATGGCCATGTTCATATGTCCGCTTTAAAAAAAATTGACATAAAAAAAAGTAAAAAACGTTGATTCGATTGTGTTTCAAACTTGCCTATTCAAGTCATTGGGTCCAAAAAGGATATAATTAATCTAAAATCTGGCCTTTTAATTTTTGTAGTTTAATGGGTAGGAAAATCTTACATTTTTATTAACAGATATCACAATGATCATAAAAATGGACGCCCATGCCAAACAGATGAAAATTGGAGCATACTGATAAAAATAGACTATTTTTTTCTCCTATAAACATAAAACGGACCTCTGAAAGAGACCTTACACCCATGATGGATGTAGCTCTTGGTCTTCTTCTGCTGGCTAATTATTTCCTAATAAACAATTTTAGAAGATGTTACTTAAATTGGTGAGATATAGATATATAAAACCAAAATCCATAGAAAATAAATATTTTATTACTAGAAAAATATTGATAAAATACATTTGAGAAAATAGTCTAAACAAAAATATAAGAAACTGGTCCGCAGTCATACTTCCACAAAACAATATTTCTACCTCCATATCTACTGTGAGACACTAATCACCTGTGAGCCATAGACAAGAATGTATTTTATTAGAACTGGAACCTTGCTTTGGTATTTTAGCCATTTTCGACAATGTAATGCTGCTTTATGAACATTTTGTGCCTACTTCTAACAAAATAAGCATTTATCCTTCCCTTGCATGACAGTATTCATCAGACATCTTCTCATTACAGAATTCTGTTTGCACCTTTCTAAAACCTATGGCATGAGTCCAAGTTGTTACCAGCTAAATCCATTCATATGTCGAGCAAATTAATTCCAGGTTGAGCGCCAATCAGCTCTTGTAACATGTACGGTGAATACAAATAATTTAAATCTAAGTGACACAGCTTATTATTGAATCCACAAGAACACCCCTTAAATGTGTCACTTTAACAGACAGCAGGTATATAATATCTTCAGCCAGTAGATGGCACTGTAAATAGGCACAGTATAAGAATTCACTTAGTATCAAAACCCATCATCTACAGAAAGTCTTGAAAACACACATACTGTATATATATATATTTTTTTTTTTTTATTGTAAATGGTAGATAAAAAATAAAGCAAAAGAACTGAACAAAAAGCAGCAACATTTTTTCAGCTCGGAGTTTAACAATTGTTGAGCTAGCAGAAATTTTTGAATCCCTGAATGCCTAATTTTTTTTACTGATGTTGCAGATTCAAAAATAAATTTGAGACATGCCCTATGGTATATATTGTATCATCAGCCTATTTTGGCTGCTGACTCTGGCCATTCAGCAAAATCTGCAATAAGAAAGTGTGCTTTGTCTTTAAAAGAACCAGTCACTTGCTCAAAAAATTGTGTTAAATATCTTAGAAAAATCCCGCTCTGCCATGATTCTGCCTCTTTTTTCCAATTTGAACTGTTTCACTCCATTGCAGAGATTTTCACAATTGTTCATTTTTGGAGCACATGTGAAATCTCTGCTAATAGTTCAACTGGGCGTTTCTTCAGACTTTTCTCTGGGGGCATGAACTTTCACTCTTTATACAGTGCCTTGCGAAAGTATTTGGCCCTCTGGAACTTTTCAACCTTTTCCCACATATCATGCTTCAAACATAAAGATACCAAATGTAATTTTTTTGGTGAAGAATCAACAACAAGTGGGACACAATTGTGAAGTTGAACGAAATTTATTGGTTATTTTAAATTTTTTGTGGAAATACAAAAACTGAAAAGTGGGGCGCGCAATATTATTCGGCCACTTTAACTTAATACTTTGTTGCACCACCTTTTGCTGCAATTACAGCTGCAAGTCGCTTGGGGTATGTCTCTATCAGTTTTGTATATCGAGAGACTGAAATTCTTGCCCATTCTTCCTTGGCAAACAGCTCGAGCTCAGTGAGGTTGGATGGAGATTGTTTGTGAACAGCAGTTTTCAGCTCTTTCCACAGATTCTTGATTGGATTCAGGTCTGGACTTTGACTTGGCCATTCTAACACCTGGATATGTTTATTTGTGAACCATTCCATTGTAGATTTTGCTTTATGGTTGGGATCATTGTCTTGTTGGAAGACAAATCTCCGTCCCAGTCTCAGGTCTTTTGCAGAATCCAACAGGTTTTCTTCAAGAATGGTCCTGTTTTTGGCTCCATCCATCTTCCAATCAATTTTAACCATCTTCCCTGTCCCTGCTGAAGAAAAGCAGGCCCAAACCATGATGCTGCCACCACCATATCTGACAGTGGGGATGGTGTGTTCAGGGTGATCAGCTGTGTTGCCTTTACGCCAAACATATTGTTTGGCATTGTTACCAAAAAGTTCGATTTTGGTTTCATCTGACCAGAGCACCTTCTTCCACATGTTTGGTGTGTCTACCAGGTGGCTTGTTGCAAACTTTAAACAACACTTTTTATGGATATCTTTGAGAAATGACTTTCTTCTTGCCACTCTTCCATAAAGGCCAGATATGTGCAGTGTACGACTGATTGTTGTCCTATGGACAGACTGTCCCACCTCACCTGTAGATCTCTGCAGTTCATCCAGAGTGATCAGGGGCCTCTTGGCTGCATCTCTGATCAGTCTTCTCCTTGTTTGAGATGAAAATTTAAAGGAACAGCTGGGTCTTGGTAGATTTGCAGTGGTGTGATATGCCTTCCAATACAATATGATCGCTTGCAAAGTGCACCTTGGGATGTTTAAAGTTTTGGAAATCATTTTGTATCCAAATCTGGCTTTAAACTTCTCCACAACAGTATCACGGACCTGCCTGTTGTGTTCCTTGGTCTTCATGATGCTCTCTGTGCTTCAAACAGAACCCTGAGACTATCACAGAGCAGGTGCATTTATTTGGAGACTTAATTACACACAGATGGATTATATTTATAATCAGTAGTCATTTCGGACAACATTGGATCATTCAGAAATCCACAATGAACTTCTGGAGTGAGTTTACTGCACTGAAAGTAAAGGGGCAGAATAATATTGCACGCCCACTTTTCAGCTTTTGTATTTTCACAAAAATGTAAAATAACCAATAAATTTCGTTCAACTTCACAATTGTGTCCCACTTGTTGTTGATTCTTCACCAAAAATTTACATTTGGTATCTTTATGTTTGAAGCATGATATGTGGGAAAAGGTTGGAAAGTTCCAGGGGGCCGAATACATTTGCAAGGCACTGTAGATGCTGCCAATCACAGCTGAGCATCTGGGAGAAATGGGTGAAAGTTTACGCACCCAGGAAAGTCTTAAGAATCACCCAGTTGGACTACTAGCTGAGATTTCACATACTGCGCTCTAAAAGAAACAAATGTAAATATCTCTGGAATGAAGGGAGACACTGCAAAAGAGATAAAAGTAGAAGATACAAGGGAGCTCACAGATTTTTTTTATAATGCATTCTGCTTAATTTTTTGAACAAATTATAGGTTCTCAAGTAACAAATCATTTTCAATGTTGGATAGAAAAAGCAAAAAAAAAAAATGAAGGCTTCAACTTTGAAAATCACTTTATTAAGCGATTTGGCTTTAATCCTGTAAAAAACTCTAAACCTCTGCTTATGTCTCAGTCTACTTGTATGGCTTTTCTGTACTCCATTACCATGAATGAGAGTATATCCTCTGGCAGTAGAGGGAAGGTACTTTAGGAGGGTACTTACACCCCTGCATGGTATTTAGTGTAGGTATGCTCTCTTAGCACTCAGAAGAATCGCACTGTTTATCCTACTTAAGCACTATTACATGTGTCTTCTGCACCGTGCTATCAGCTGAAACTCCTCCAGCATGGGAATAACCAGCGCTAGTGAGATTAGGCACCTCTGCCGTGCCAGATCGTTAAACCCATAGAGCCGGCACAGCAACATTGTCTAATCATTGCTGACACACAAAGTAATATTAGTTGGGTCTTGTAAAGAGAATGTGTCCCTGGTGGTGCTCACTGCACTTGTGTTGACCATAGACATGGTGTAGTGGGGCAGTGATAGGGAAAGGAGCCCCAAATTTGCAGAACAGTCAGAACCTATAGTCGACTTAAAGGAGGTCTGTCAGAACAAAATGACAGTGCACACCTAGCATAGACGCTTTGTGCACCCTTGGTGTGACGCCAGAGTTCAGAAAACCTTCCTACTTGTTTTACTTGTGTCCTTTACTTCCTTGACTGACACCTTTATCTTCAGAGGATGATGGAGAATGATGAAATACAAGTAGGCTCGAATGTGTTCTGAGCGCCAATGCATGGTTTGAAAACTCATGTGCTGACCAAATCTTTTTAATCTGCCAAGTTTACACCAGCTTCTTCTTCAGGTCCAAATCCTCGAAATAAAGGGAGAAAAGTTTGGGCAATAGTCCAAGATGTAGAGTCTGGCTTATCTGCCAGTGACAGTATATCATCTTCAACAACAGGTTGCCCATCTCGTTGTAGAGTAAAAGTCAGGTGTAGATTACAAATCACACAATGTCAAACATTGCCAAGTTTTTGCCACTTTTTTCAAGAACAAGAGCGGTAGCAAATGTTGGCAAACTATGGCAGTCTGTGTTGGAAAAATTGGCACAGATGCTGATGTAAATACCTTGATAATTTTACTTCTACATTTCATAGGCAGAAAAACGAAGAAAAGGAGAACAAGACCATGTTTTATAATTGGTGGTAAAACTTTATTATTCAAGTTTAGATGTAACAGACATCTTTTGCTGCCTGATATTTTTTATTTTATTTTTTTAATGCAATAGAAATACACAAAGAACAATTGTGGAAAAAAAAAATAACATGCAGAATGCGGAAAGAATTAACAAATATTCATGTCGTAAGACAGACAGAGGACAGGTAAAGTAAATTTTAGCAGGACTACATGTATTCCCATTTCTCAGCAATAAGAATTTTTTTTGTATTTTGTTTAATTTTATTAAAGAACAAAAAAAGCTTGCTGGTGCATACTGATTAATAAGAAATTAACATTTTTTTTAATTATAGTACAGTGGCATATTGAGATGTTCCACACTCCCTATGCCATTTCCAAGTGCTTTTAAAGCACATTATTATAACTGAATATATTTTTTCTCATCGATTACAAAAGCCTAGAAATTAATTGTCTGCAAAGACCAGTTCCAATGGAATTTAAATAAATTAGTATGTATGTTCTACATACATACCGCATGCAGCATATACTGTTAATTCAATGACCATCTAAACTTCTGCCACTGTTGGTCTTACTAACTGGCTTATATGAAGATGCCAATCCTCTAAGCCAGTGGTTATTTTATTTTGCATTTTTTTACATGTTTTACATTTTTTAAACTCTACAAAAAAAGTATTTGTACCTGTAAGTAAAGGAGTAAGGGGGGGGGGAAGTGTTAAATACACTGAATATTTAGTTTTGCTACTCGATCCACTAAAATAATCTGTTTAGTATGGCTCATATACATATGTCCAGCTTTACTCATATTTGTACAGGCCGTCTAGCTTGTGAGGTCATGTATTTTAAATAACAGCTACATTAAGTCCAATAAATTGCTAAACAGACATTAAAACATTATAAATCTAAACAATTATATAATTCCAGACTTTAAAACGGCATTTATAATATACACTAAAATATCATCAATAATGCCTTTTTTTTTTTTCTGAAAGGTAAAATGTACTGAACGCTTAGCTTGAACTTGTCTGCAATAAAATACGGGAAAAAAAGAGCAAATAATATCTATCACTTAAAAAAAAGCAAATATACCTGCTTGCAGGTAGCATACAACATAAAAAATATATACATGAATATTAAATTGTAGTTTTGTTTTTATAGTAAATGTATAGATATGTTAAATAATGGAACAAACATATTTTTGGAGGGGATTTGGGGAACTCAAGTGATAAATGCAATGTTATTATCTATCAATTCAGGCAACATGTATATATAAACAAAAAAAACAAAAAATGCAGCCGTGATGGACCCATTGTACTAAAACGTGGAAGACATCGGTAAATTCTTATCAAAGCATGTTCAAAAAACATATATCGAGTGGATATATAAAAAGTGTAGTAACAGCTTCCGTTCTGCAGCCAAAATTCAAACTAAAAATATTTACAATTGTTAAAGTATTTTTTTTCTTTTAAATATTTGTGCCTCTAATATTTCTACAGTTTTACAAAATGTGTCCTTTGTAGGGATTCTAATTTAAATTTTTCACTAATGCTGGAGGTAAATTAAAATCCCTAGTTATGGAATTGAATATTCATAGTATGTAATCAAAGTTCAGACTGATAACTCTCCACGTACCTTTTAACCCCCCCAAAAAAATAGTCCAGGATACCATATACCGAAAATATTTCTAAGGCCGGCGTCACACTGGCGAGTTTGATGCGAGTAAGTCGCACGACTTTCTCGCATCAACACCCGGCACGGCCGCCCGCTCTCGGACCCGAGTGCGCGGCTGCATGTATTTCTATGCAGCCGCGCACTCGGGTCCGAGAGCGGGCGGCCGTGCCGGGTGTTGATGCGAGAAAGTCGTGCGACTTACTCGCATCAAACTCGCCAGTGTGACGCCGGCCTAAGGGCTCATGTAGACATCTGTGCAAATCAGTCCGCAAAGGCACGGACTGACTACAGCTCTGCAGACCCTACCGTCACAGCTTCAAATGTTGTAACCCTTCTTTGGGGAGAGTTGCAGCCAGTCCGAGCATTAGCGGTCCATGTTCGGCCCAATTTGCCCGCAAGTCTGAATGTGCTCCAGTTCATTTGTTTTTCCCATAAGGTAATTGGGGCATATAATGTTATTTATTAATTATTTCGAATTTAAAATGAAAGAAAATAAATTATTTTTTCAATAAACGAATTCAAAATAAATAAAATAATTTTGAATCAATTCCAAAAATTCAAAAATGAATAATTCCATTATTGCCCCTTCAAAAATGTTAAGCATTCAGTTACTGGGGGGGAAAAAAAAGACCAAAAATGATTCACGCTCACCTTTTCTTCTGTATATAGCAGTAATTACATTGGAAACTTCGCTACATTACAAAGAAATTCAATTTTTACAGCTATCCCTGAATTTAGAAGCACAAATCCTAAAAACAAAATTAAAAAGTACCTCTATTGGAAATGGATGATGCATATTTCCAGGGTTAAGCAAATTTTTTAAATCACATCTCAATATGTCATGTACAATATGAATGTCATAAAGCCTCCTTTATAAATTCGGGGAGGGGAGAATAGGTGAGCCCTGATTTTTCTTTTCAAGTTAAAAAATAGAAAACAAAAATCGAAGAGGCATTTTGACTTGAGTTGATGTACTGGAAATTTTATTTGTTTAAGTGCTTAACACTTAAGAAACTCCCCCCAAAAGAAATTAATACATATCCACATGCGCCCCAGCTGTCCAAAAAAAAAAGCAAATCAAACAACACATTTCAAAGTGCAATGCTACTACTGATGCCATAAACGAAAACTTTGCTAGTAACAGGATTTATTAAATGTTTCGTATGAAACATAGACAAAGCAGTACGAGAATATATGTCTAGCATCTTGAAGCATAGCCATGTTAACAGTTCTAAGAATACAAATGTACGTGGAATGAATAGTTCTAACCCTTTCATCCTAAATTGACAAAAGAAAAAAAATACTTAAAATCTTTCCTATTTATTCGATAAAACAGACAGGTTTTCTTCGAGAATATAATTCTAATCCTCAAAGAAACAGAACCTACCGCAATAGAAATCGTTGCTTCATTAACTTATTTGCTACATCTGCAAATGTAAACAGCGAGGCCGAGCCGAGTCGACTCTAATGCATGATGGAATATCTTTGTTGCATACGTACATAGTAAAAAATAATTATTTTTAAGTCAGGCACCATTATTTGAAATGTAATACATTAATAATTAATAGAAAAATAAGACTTTTTTTTTTGTTCTCCCAACTTTGTTAATGAAAAACATGGACGATCTGACAGTGTATCCAGTAGCTTGTAAAATCTATGCATATTTTTTTTTTTTACAATTTAGTTGAAGTATTGTGTAACTAACTAGTACAGTACCCTTCAAAAAAATTATAATTAAAAGGAAAAAAAAATTCTAACTGACTGGCAAATCAGCACACCTTCATTCATCTTATTTTTTAGAGGTATTCCCTGAGCATTTATGCTAAGGAGTGTTCCCTTCATAGATAATTCTTCAAGCTCCTTGACGCACATCTTATTTTTTTACAGCATTTTAGAATGCATTTAAAACTGTATTTTAATGGCTTTTTTTCACATGCATTTTTAAGTAGCTTTTTTTTTTACATTGTGGATATGCAATTTTGGAGTTGTAGAAAACAAAAAATTTAAAAGAAGAAAGGAAAATCGCTGAAACCCTCAGCACTTTTAAGCAAAGAAAACAAAACACAGGGCAAAAATACAACTAAAATTGCATTAAAATGCTGTGTGTAAGACATATGCAAAGTTTGACTAATCCTGATGAAGGCCTGTATTCACTCAACTATTTTCATAGATAAGACCCATAACTTGTTAACTTTTTTTTCGAAATTCAAAACGGTCATGTGTCTATCAAATTGACTAAGAAATTAGCCTTTTAACCCAATTTGGCACCTTTTCTTCCAGGAACATTGGCCTTATTGCCAATCGCTGTTGCTTTTTCACTTTACCATAAAAGTTTAAGAAATGAAAGCTGATGATTAATTCATACGGGCCAAGGGTCCAGTTTTCTATTGGATAATTCTGATAAATAAGGGTAAGTTTTTTTTATATTTGGGCAGCATGGTGGCTCAGTGGTTAGCCTTGCAGTGCTGGAGTCCTGGGTTCAAATCCCACCAAGGACAATATCTGCAAAGAGTTTGTATGTTCTTCCTGTGTTTGCGTGGGTTTCCTCCAGGTTCTCCGGTTTCCTCCCACATCCAAAGACATACTGATAGGGAGTCTAGATTGTGAGCCCCATCGGGGACAGCGATGATAATGTGTGTTAACTGTAAAGCGCTGCAGAATATGTTAGCGCTATATAAACATAAAGATTATTATTATTTTTACGGTCTATGTTGTGTGATCATTTGCGGTTTCATGAACAGGTTGACTGCATTAAAATAATTAACGATTTATCACAGCAGCGGTGGCACCAAGGTTTGCCTCCCCTTCATGATCAGTAGAGGACTACTATTTAGTATTGGACTAAATTTCATATGTTACATGAACAGAACCTTCAGCCAATGTAAGTCCTATAAGGAACATCTTAAAGGGTTTATATTTTTGGAAAACTATATTTTGTTAGAAGGTTCATTTGATGATACATGGATCCAAGGTTGTCTAGCTTTCAAGAACCCATTCAATTAGATGTAAACTTTGGTAGAATCCAACAGCATGTATTTAATTTCTCTGAAGTGCCACCATCGGAAAAATTAAGTACTATAACAGTTCACGAATAGGCTGTGAATGTAATATACAATACGATTCTCCAAGGCCAATGAGACTTTAGTCATTAAAGAAGTATTACATGGAGATAGTAATGTATTTGACCCTTTTACTGTTCTTATACACCACTTCATGCAATTTTCCAAATACTCACCGTTACTTCTTGACACAGCGTGATGCTGCTCAAAAGTGCATCCCCCTCCTTTCTGGGATGCTATGACACAGATCAGTTGATGTGTCTTATTTTTTTGCTTCCCAAAACCCTGCCTCATATCTGGCCATGTGTGTTTGATGTACCCCACCTACCCGCATTCAATATATAAATGTTTATTTGTCACATAAGAAATGTGGAGAAGTACGGAATGAGTATGAGTACTGTCATGGCTTGTTCTTTGCTTTCTCTCCGCTCCTTTACAGCTCTTATGTGACATCTCATGGCTCTCTCACTGCTTCCCTTGTGCTTCCTTCACACTCCTTGACATGCCACAAACAATCTCTGATAAAAAATAGGAGAAGAGTGAGGGAGCCATGAGGCATGACATAATACCTGTAATGAAATGAGAAGGAAGCTATGCTGCCTTACCTGTAGCATAGTGACTCAGGAGCGAAAGAGGGCACTCAGGAGCAGCCTCAGTTCAGTCACTTGACTTCTCAGTAAGCAGTTGCGAAACCATGTAATGTGGCATATAAGAAGAGTAAGAGGAATATAGGCCTTTATGCTTTTTAACAGAATGAGGATTGTCTTACGTGACACCTTATGGCTCCCACACTGCTTCCCTTGAACTTCTTCATGCTCCTTGACATGTCGCATACAATCTATGAAGAAACATGGGAAGCAGTGAAAGAGCCACGAAATGTCACATAAGAGCTGTTAAGGAACGGGGAAGAAAGGGCACTGAGGGCACTCGGGAGCAGCATCAATGTTGTCACTTTAGTTCTCAGTGAGCAGTTGTTTAATCATATAAAGTGGCATATTAGAAGAGTAAGAGGAATATTAGCCTTTTTTAATTTTTAACAGAATGAGGATTGAAATACATTTTAGCTTCTTGGAGTACCCCTTTAACTGCTCTAGCTACATGTTTTCTAAAACTAGACAACCCCTTAATGGCTATTTTTTTTTTAAAGACATTTGGAACTGCAAATTAACAAATCAAAACCTTCAGATTTAGGTTTAATAACTATTAAAAAAAAGAAAAAAAAACAAAGCAAAACATAAAAGAACTTTATAGCCTTAATTGCATTGGAAGCAGGGCATGAAATGTAGCTGTAGATTAGACTTTAAGTTGGACTTTTTTCAACCTTAAAAGCTATGAAATTGTGATATACCTGTAGAGCCATTTGCATTTCTTGGGAGTCACTAATATTCTAATAAAGAAATGCTGATGTGTAAATTTAGGCTTTACCCAAAATTGTGTGACAGGTCATTCCAAGTTGAAGACTATCTTGGTATATCATTTTTTTCACTATGCACATTCAGCATAATAGGTAAAAGGGTTTATGGTACATACAAATAATGCATTTTAATATGAAAGGTTATTAACCTTATTATCTTACTTTATGTATTCATACATTCTATGGCCAGAATTGTGAATTACAACCCACCTTCACGTAAAACTTTGTTATAGCGTCAGAAGATATTTAGAAGATATTCAGTCCCTATAAAACGTGAAGGTAGCTATGTCATAAGCTGTTCCGAAGATAATGAATGGAAGCCTCCAATTGTCTACTAATAGATGGCATTAAGAGTAGGTGCTGTCACCAGTTCCATACATTTTTAGGACTTATTGTTAAAGAGAACCAGTCATGGTGAACAAAATTGCCAATCTGTGGACATCATACTATGAAGCAAAGCAAGCTAAGCAGATCATATATAGTTTTGAAGCAAAAGATCCAATATAACTTGCAAATAACTGAAATCCTTGCACATTGAAGTCTTAAAAGTTGAGTGTATGGAGTGACTGAATGAGGTATTTTTTGGGGAAATTTTTCACTTGTAGATTACTTACTTCTTATTGCGAGTTAAGAGTCCAGTGGATGCCCTGACAAAATGATTTACAGTCTTACTTTTCTACCATCTGTACAGAGACAAAGGCCTCACACTGCTTCTTGAATGCTCAGAACTATCCACAGGATAGTTAAGTGTTTGATAGCTACGGACGTGATGGGACCCCTTCCTTAATAGCTCAAACAGGAATCCTATTCCCATTGAGTGAATGAAGGAGTCAAGCTTACATATTACCACAACATTCAAAGGCAATATGGCTGAGTGAGATAGTTAAATGCTGTGCTCAGCTAACTTTGGAAGTGACAGATTCTAAGAAGAGCTGCAGCAAGCATGCTTTGGGGCCACTTCATTCAAACAGAGGACATGTGCCTTCCATTCTCAAATTCAGTTAGAGCCTCAATGGTGGAGACACTGAACACTAGAGTTGGGTGGATCAACCACATCAGTAATTCCTCATCTTGTTTCGGCCACTGGATGAGAGGTTCACAAATCTCTTACCTTCTGGGGACCCTTGACGCAGTTTTTTATTACTCAAGCTCACGCAAATTCATCGTTACGGCACTATGCATAGATGACATCGAGCCATCCCTGGCTAATCAAAAGCCAATCCAGGAAACCCGGAAAGTTAGAGATTCACAAGCCTCCTGTTCAGTGGCGAGAGACTACTGACATGGCCTATAGACCGCAGTCCCGCATGGTGATCCACCCTTCTATACTTAACACGTGTCATTTGGGTAGGTACTTATTTTTAATTCTTGGAGCCCTCTATAAAACTACAGTAAACATTTTGATAAATCAATTGCAAATTATACTAATTCTTTTTCAACAAAATTATATATCAATCTGCTCAACTACACCTCCCCTCTCGTATATTTAAAGGCCTAAACAACATAGCAGTAAAGTCCATTTCACAAAATAATCGATACTTTAGCCATAATGGCACATGAGATATGGACTTCCAAACACAGAAATTAAAATGATAGTAGTTCCCTTATTTATGTTACAAATACCTTTAGATAAGAGAACACATTAGAAAGCTCAAAGACTGCAGCTATGATCTACAGTTTTTATATCAATGAACAAACCAATGTTGACTTCTACACTCAAAAAATGTATTGCAAACCATGATCAGACATTACAAGCTACTGAATTTCTATTCAGAAGTCCCAATTCTAATTGTGCTAAGTGCTAAAATGTTATTCTTTAGTTTTTCCGTCCTTGTCAACTTGTGCAACGTTCCTATGTAGGCCTCTCTGGATATGAGTTGTGAAATCATACTTGTCCGTACAAAGGTGTTGGCATATACTACATTGAAAAGGTCCACTTTCCCCATGGCAGCTCATGTGTAGAGCGTACATGACTTCATCCAGAAAGACAATGCCACAGTGCACACATTTAGTTGAAAGTTCATCTTGTGTACTTTTATCCACTTTCTCAGTTTTCACTACAATCAATGGAACTTCATCCTTTATACTCAAAGGTGACTTAATTTTATCTTTTGAGGCTCCATTGGACGCTGACCCAGGTCTGGAATGCTTCATTGCCAAGTCTAGAGGAATGTCATTATCTGATTCAACAGTGGAATATTGAACAGGCAGATTAAAGGTGGGATAAGGCACATAATTTGGGCAAGGGTTTGGTAGGCCAGGCACATGACTCAAGTAGTGAGGATTCCCAGGAACAGGCAGCTTATATTTACTCCAAAATCTCAACCAGTCAGACTCACTTTGGAAGTCATTATGGACCAACGGAAGCCCAAAGAGCGGATACTGATATTTTTCTATCGGACTTCCTGGAGGGGAGTAGTTAGGATGTTTAATAGGTCTCATATATTTTTCAATTGGGCTACCTCTTTCTGAGCTGCCTTTGCTATCAGAGATAGATGAACTGTTTCCTGGATCACCACTGCTTTCCTGAGGACTTTTTATCTGTATGTGCAAAGGTTGCATCCTTTTGTGGACATCCATAGTTTGGCTGACTATTATTGTCTGCTGAGCAGAATGGCTTTTAGTCAATGATGTTTGGGACGCATATTTATTCATTACAAGTTGCTGAGCTTCTCTCTGGTGACCTTCCATTGAATGATCATCAGACCTCCACTCTAACGGACTTCCATTAGTTTGCTCCTCGTTGCTCCCTCTTTGATGTTTACTTAACTGTTCGTCTGCAGTGTGTCTGGGTTAAGGCGTTTCCTTGTCCGTCTTCTAATGATCTGCTCTCCATTGTTTTGCTTAATGATGTTTAACGGTCTGGGAGTCTGTGTAAGAAAAAAAACACATATCAAATAAGAGATCTACTTTTGATGATCAAATATTTCACATACATTAGACAAAAGCTATGTGTACAGATTTAAAGAGTAATCTATGAAGACAATGCTGCATATATTACTTCATTGTGATAATAACGAGGTACATACACTGCATGCAAATCTTAGTTAATGCAAAGTCCATAAGTACAGTAGGTGCTACAAAATAAAAAAAAAAATAACTATAGACTATGTTTTTAAACAATGGGGAGATTTATTACCATTGATGTACCACACAATCCCATCTACAGTCTGGGGCTCAAGAGGGAGAAACAGATATTCATTGTGCCATTGTGTCATTCACAGGATTCCAGACAGAAGAGGCTAAAGGGTATGCCACACTGAACAATATCGCTAACGGGATCGCTAAAAAACGTCACTATTTAGCGATCCCGTTAGCGATATTGTTCAGTGCGGCATCTGCCAGCGACGAGCTTCCTGCTGTGATCTCGCTCGTCGCTGGAATCGTTCCGGACCCTATTTTCTCGTTGGCGCTCCCGCTGGGTAAGTATATATCGCTAGTGTGGCACCTTTTCTTAGCGATTTAGCGGTACTTTTGTACCGCTAAAGTCGTTAAGAAGATCGCTAACGGCGATAGCGTCGTTAACTATATCGCTAAATGTGGCCGCATTTAGCGATATAGAAACAATCCCGCTAGCGATCGCATTAGTATGCGTCGTTATCGTGATCGCTAGCGGGATTGTTTAGTGTGGCAGTACCTTAAATCATCAACTTGTAAATAGTACTTTGTGGGAGTGTCAGGAAACGGGAGATCTTTTTTATTTGAATTGCGCTAGCGGTTTTCTGCTCATTTTAAATTTACTAGTGGAAGTCATCCTGATAAAAGAAAAAGAAGCCATACTTTCCACAGGAATCACTTCCCCACTCCAGCGCTTTTGCACCAGAATTGATGATGTCAAGCCACTACCATGAATGAACTTACTGCTAAGGTGACAGACTGGCTGCAGGGTTGGTGTGTATGTTTGAGATGTCATCACTTCCGGTCTGGCTAAAAGCCCCATACACATTACAAAATTGTTCATCCGACAGCCATCTCTCCCGGATCCCTCATACACAGGAATGCTCAGTTCGACTGAAAGCTCCTCTATCCATAATGAGAGAGCCGCAACCAGTCAGTCCTGTCAGTTGTGTATCGCCAGGGAAAACAAAAATGACATGATCCAAATTGTTTCCTCCACGAACACTATTTGTCTGGGAACAATCAGGAAGCCCTCATACACATTATACAATTGTTTGGCCAACATCCAGCTCTCCAGATTCCCTCATACACAGGAATACTCAGTTCAACCAAGATTTCCTCTATCTATAATGAGAGAGCCACAACCAGTCAATTTTGTCAGTGGTGTATCGCCAGGGAAAACAAAAACGACATGATTCAAATTCTTTCCTCCTCCAACACCATTTGTTGGGGAACAATCAGGAAGCCCCCTAACAAATTGGACTGTTGGACAAATCCTACTGAAATTGCTGGGTTTGGCTGACTTTAGGCTAAAGTGTACATGGTTTTTAAGATCATCAGGATATATATATGGCATCTATTTCTCTGCTATCAGGATAGCGCCCAATGGGGGATGAGTACTGTGACAACTTTATATGTAACATTTGAGGCGTGGGAGAGAGGACACAGGAATTAATTAATGTATATTTTACAGGAGGGAGCACAAGTGGTGGTGGGGTGTCTGATCAATTTATATTTAGAAAGGTGCAGAGTTGTTAAATAATTATTTCCATGAAAAGTGCACAGTGACTAATTTATATTTTAATGGGTGGTGCACTGTGGCCAATTTAACTATATATGCAATAGGGGGCTCATGGTGGCTAATTTATTATATTCAATGGCGGTTAAATGGTGATTAACTATCAGTTCATGGCCACATTGTGATGCAGATTTATACTCGGGCACAGTGTAAGGATGCTCAATTATTTCCGATGATGCAAAAAGGTAATACAGGAATAGGAAGCTTCATGCCTTATGTTTACAGAGGATAGTGGATCACAGTAGTGGATTTGTAACTAAAACTTCATATGTCAGAATTTAGCAAAAACCATTGCAATGAGTGTTCCCTGTTGAGAATTAAAAAAAGATGTAGTTAAAGAAGATGGAGAGGCAGCAGTATCATCTGGACCATTTGGGCAGAGGATGCTCCTTTACTATTTAAAGGGAACCTGTCACCAGGTTTGGCCAATACGAGTTACGGCCACCGCCTTTCAGGGCTTATCTACAGCATTCTATAATGCTGTAGATAAGCCCCCGATCCAACCTGCAAGAGAAGAAAAATAAGTTTTATTATACTCACCTGGGGGTTGGTCCAATGGGTGTCGCAGATCCTGGTCCGGCGCTTTCCATCTTCTTAAAATGCCACCCTCCTGCTTGCTTTATTTGGATGACGCATCCCTGTGTCATCTACACAGGCTTCCCGACATGGAGCTTCTGCTCAGGCGTACTTATCTGCCCTGTTAAGGGCAGAGCAAAGTACTGCAGTGCGCAGGCGCTGGGCCTCTCTGACCTTTCCTGGTGCCTGCGCAATGCAGGAATTTGCTCTGCCCTCAACAGGCAGATAAGCACGCCTGTGCAGTTGTGCGATGCCGGGCAGCCTGTGAAGCAAGCAGGAGGGTGGCATTGCAAAAAGATGAGAGGCGCCGGACCAAGACCTGCGACACCCATCGGACCGGATTGCGCCACAGGTGAGTATAATAAAACTTATATTTCATCTCTTACAGGTCGATCGGGGGCTAATTAACAGCATTGCAGAATGCTGTAGATAAGCCCTGAAAGGCGGTGGCCGTAACTCGTATCGGCAAACCTGGTGACAGTTTCCCTTTAAGAAGACTTAATTAGGTAAATTCCTTTTTGCGTTGGAAGGTCCCATCATCATAAAATATTTGACAAGGGGACAAGGTTCCGGAAAAGTTTTGTTATATAGTCCACATATCCATTATGCTTTTGTTTCATTTAATAGAAATTCAGTTTTTGGATATACTTTGTTTTTGCAACATTCAATTTTCACCTATAGCAGCTCAAAAGGACGTTGCTTTCAGATCAATGATTCATGCTCTGAGCATCACTGTTTTTTCTTTGAATATAACAATACTTCTGACCTAGGGCCTTCTACTGTCACATCTACAGAATCAGTAAAGTCACCATCAAGCGTCTATGTCCTTCCCATACTAATGTGTTGTGGTATGTTAAGAGCTCACATTGGCCTTGATATAGCTTCTATTCAGACAGTAAGTCATGAAAGAGCTAGTTTAAAAGAGATAGTTATCGAATTTTCTTAAAAAATAACTTTGAAAGACTAAGAGGCATAGAAGAATTCATAAAATTCCATAATTAAATAATTGACTTCAGATTTTCCTACAGACTTAAGGGGAATGTAAAATTAAAAAAAAAGAAAAAAAAGCAGCACAATGCATAGGATGTGATAAAATGAAAAAAAAATAATATCCACCAGGCAAATCCCACTACACTCAAGCACTCTTGCTCAGGCGGCCCCACCGATCATTGTTAACAGTCTTGCGATGATAATGTGCCCTACCGACTACAATCACTCCAATAACTGGTCTTCAAAACGTGTTTCCATTACTGGTAAGGTAAGTGATTGACTGCAGCGTTCAAGCATGGTCAGTTAGTACACCATCACTGTAGAGATGCTAACAAACATAGGCAGGACCACCGGAGTGACAGACATGGAGCTCTTGGGAAATTAACGGGGAAACATAAGATATTTTTCGCAGTTTTATAAAATCCACTATTTTAAGGCAATTTTATATAACAGGTCAACCTCTTTAATGTTACATGATAGCTATAGGGAAAGCAGAGGCAGCAAAGGGATCCACAAAGGCCACCAATAGAGACAAAAAAAAGGCATATGATGGGTTAACCTTGGTGGATTAGATTTTGATTTGGAGCCAAGAGCTTCTGAGGTTTCACCACCACCTGAGGAAGCCTACGCGAAACGCTAGTCGGGGCTGCCAGCACCTTACTCCTTGCATGTGGAAACTATAGGTAAGATCCTCTTTATATGATTTAACCCTTTTTTGATGCCTGATCATCAGTATTACCCATCTGGGCCTTACATTACTCTGCTTATGGACCATGATCATGGAGTTTTTCTATTTAGATATGGAGAGAACAGGATGATCTGTCAGTATTATTAGAGGCACTAGCACTTTATATATAACATGGTTATCTTTAGAGGTCTCCCATCCTCTCTTTATATATAAAAAAATATTTCTCTTGTGGGTTTGGTACTGCTTTCACCTTTGTCCCACACTTTTTTAACTTTGTCATTTTTTTCATTGTATGTTCATATATATATATATATATATATATATATATATATATATATTGGTGTTTTTAACATGTTTCTAATAAATTGAGATACGTTTTATATTGGACTTTTTTGGTCACTCTTTTTCCTTGCATGACTGAGGTTTCACTTTGGAATCAAAAATAATATAAAGTACGTAAGACGTGTATTGTGCAGCACATTTAATAAAATGCAATTTTACCTTAGTAAATATGATCCTAAATATTTCTAGAAGTCTATTTTCTGCATCTGAATTGCTGAGTTCCAAAAATATAAAGATAGGGAAGCTCTGAATTTTTGCAATGCTTCATTTTACCTGTCTCTCTTCTTTAGTAAATGGGATGAGTGACACAAAATCTGATGGCAATGAATAAGCAAAAAGGAGAGAAATAAACAGCCCAAGCCATACAGTTCTGAAATGAAAATGCCACGCTGTGTTTCAGGATATTTTAGAAAAGTGTTATTAAACAGAGAGAAGGAAAGACAACAATAGACCATTTCAAGTAGACTTTCTAGAAGGTGCTGGTCTTCATAAGTCAAAGGGAATATTGCAGGTAAAGTTCACTATAAATTCTGTTGCAGGAAAATATCTCAGTGCCAATAATATCAGTTCTCTAGGGAGCAGTCGATCTCAGACTATTTTCCAGGGTAGAAGAGAATTTTACAATAAATATTATGTGAAGGAATGGAGAGAAAGGCTTTAATAACTAATGCCACTGAACTAGAAGACTACCTAAGCGCTCTCTAATGAAGTGATATATATTGTATTTGCTGGAAAAGATGTGGAAGCTCCACAGAACATGAAATGGTTTAGAAAAATTCTGAAGGCCAAGTTCACTGAGAGCAAAAGATAAAGACAATAACTCAACTTTAGGCCAGGGACACAAGACTGATTTTCTCTCGTCTGAGAAAATAGGTCCGATTATGCTAATCACACTCTAATCAGAGTGTGATCAGAGTGTTTTTAGAGAGATCAGAGTGTGATCAGAGTGTGAACAGAGTGTGAACAGAGAGTGAACAGAGAGTGAACAGAGTGTGAACAGAGTGTGAACAGTCAGAGTGTGTTTAGAGAGTGATCAGAGTGTGATTAGAGTGTGATCAGAGTGTGTTTAGAGAGTGATCAGAGTGTGATCAAATTCTCCATTCAGCTATATATGAAAATTTTAAAATTGGCATACGTCCATGATATAATCCAAGTGCGGCCCGATTTTTTTTCCAACTGACCCATAGACATGAATGGCCGAGTTCAACCTGATAATCAGATGGAAATTGTGCATGCTGTGACATTTTTCATCGGACAGAGTAAATCTGAGGAAAGAATGAGACATGTGCACGACGCCATAGAATAAAATGGGGACGAGTGCTATCCGCCAAATTGACAGAGAGCACTTGTTCGATTTTTACAGTCGTGTGCATAAGCCCATAGTCTTGTGATGGTTTTGAATTTAACTGAGAATTTGGAACTTTTCATTAGCATTTAATTATTGCTTTTCATATTACTTGACTGGAAAATGGCAGGTCCATTACACTAGAAATTTTCTGTTGAAGTAGTTTGGTAAAATGTTTCTCACCATTAACATTAAAGGGTTATTACTATCTAAAACGTTACGGTGTATGGCTAGGATAAGCTGTAACATGTTGCCAGGCGAAGGCTTGGCAGACATACACTATGAAAAGGATGTCTCAAGGTCACTGGAAACCTGAATCGTTCAAGGGTGGAGTGTAGGGGTATGTACATAAATAATTTTATTTTTGAGGTGTTCAAAAACATTGAGCTTTCATAGTGGAAACCACTTTAGAAAATTGTCCTTATTTGGGTAGTTTTTGGAAGCGCTTTTTGTTTCCTGAAGTATTTTGACGAGTTTTTGGGTATGTGCTCACAGAATCCAGTAGATCAGCTTAAGATTTCCCTTTGGCATAGCTGCTTCAGGAAGAAGCCGGAGATCTATTTCCTGAAGTGGCTTTACTGGCAGATTTGTTGTGGTTTTTGCTGTAACTCTGCCACTTTTTTTTCTATATTTTACACTAATACTAACAAGCATGTCCCTACCAAAAGCCATCTGAAGAATGCGCATGTTACTGCTATTAACCGATTCATAGTTTCCGAACCCTGAATTGGTTAGAAGAAGTAACAAAGTGATGAACATGTGCACAGCAATGTCGTTTTTACGTTTCAGTACATAATATTCACTTTTTGAGGCAGTTAGGCTGTGGTTCCACGATCCGGAACCACAGCGCTTTGGACGGAGTGGAAAGTTTGCTCCGCCCAAAGCCCCGCCCCCTAGTGAACGCGCGGTCAATCCGGATGTGTTCATGGAACACATCCGGAACACATTCGGAATGACCGCAGGGCTACACGGGCCTGTGTTATTTCCCTTGCGGCGACACAGCGTCGCCGCAAGGGAATAGGACATGCTGCGGTCTAAAAAGAGGCGCCGCATGTCCGTTAACGCAGGTCTGCTGCCTGCGTGTTTTTAAGTATAGTGGAGAAGGGATTTCTTGAAATCCCCTCCACTATGCTGTAACATCTGGACGCTACGTGTCTGACGCTGCGCCAGCGCACAGCGTCAAACACGCAGCAATTACTAAAGAAATCCGGATGGTGGAAACACACCCTTTTGCGACGCCTTTTTCAGCCAGGTTCTATGCAGAATCTGTCTAATAAAAGGGTCACGTGCCCGTACCCTATAATTCACTTTATATGAGTTTTTTGGTGAGTCATTTTTTTTTACACCCTTATGATTAGATAGTTCCTCATTTGGAATTGATTTCCAAGAGGTGAAATGCACTTTCTTTTTTCCCCACTAGGTGTTTCTGAAAACTTGAAGTGGGAAAAAAAAACAAAAGACTAAACATACGAACAGCAAAGTGGTTTTACAATAAACATGAATCGTAAAAGTTTTTCAAGCATTTTTTAAAGTGGACACCATCCAAAAAGATCCTCAAAAGAACTCAGTGTGCACATACCCTACAGCAATTGAAAAATATTCTTTGAGTACATGATGGACAGATGACAACCATTTAGGCTGCTTAGATAGGACAGTGTGGAGGCATCTAAAAATACATTTGATTTAAAGGTTTCCATACTCATATCCCTTAAGATTAAAGTTAACTGAATGGATTGTCCATCTAATGTATTTTGAGAAATCTTGTCTTTCCCCCGACCTATACTCAGCTAATGCATCCCCTGCCACACCAATGGTTCTGCCTAGGTTTCTTGGCTGTCCTTTTATTTCGCAAGGGATATAAGTTGCCTTCAGAGATTCTTCAGTTTGCTCCCCTCTTTCAATACAGAAGACATCTTCATAAGTAGCCATATAAATTTGATGACCGATTAAGCAATTATTGTTTCTAAAAAATTGAACTGAAATTCCACTAATGAGGTAAAAAAAAGATCTTGCTGCTCAATCTTGTCTGGCAACAGTATACTTACTATGTAGGCATGCAACAGCAATTCCAATGGGCCTACATGAAGAGGTACTTTGGAATCCACAGGTGTAATCAATTAAACATCATTGGTCACCCCTTTAGCTTGACATTTTAAGAATAGTCAAGCAAATAAGCATGATCAGTCAACGCAACTAATTTTTGGCCCATCCTATGTCGGCTGCAGCATATGTAGCTCTTCTTAGTGTGAATTACATGAAGATTCAATCAAGTACCCACGTCAGGAAGGGACAGGACAATTTTTTATGGGTCCATGCCACCCAGGTTTGCATCTGTACCACTTACAGTTCATCCACAAGCAAACAGGACAACTGATCATACTGTATAGTCAACATTTCGGGCACTCGACAGGCATGAAGAGATATCCAAACTGAAGAAAAGGATGCCGTTCTCCAGGATAATTCTTGATTCTTTATTTAAAATCCATGAGCACAGACAACATTTAAAGTAGGCATCACAACCTCTGATGCGTTTCGGAATACAATTCTTTAATCATAACTACGATTAAGGAATTTTATTCTGAAACACGTTAGCAGTTTTGATACCTACACTTTTGATGTTGTCTAAGCACATTGTCTTTGAATAATGAAACAAGAATTAATCCAGGATGACAATGTGCAGACTTTTTCTTCAGTTTAGACCTCCAGTTCACTATCCATAAATAATTCTAGAATTTACTATTTTATAATATATTGAAAACAAAAAAATGACTAGTGTCAGGAATAAAATACAAAAATGTTGAGAAAACGTGGGCGAGGGGGATTTGAATATTTCATATTAATAGAGAACAAATGTATTCATATATCTTTAGACCTGGCAATGAAAAATGGGAACTTGTGATTTGCCTACCGAGTGCAGTTTCTGGTAGAGGCCACAGGCGTTGCAGACGTAGCCTCCATTTGCATTCTTTCGCCAGAGGGAAGTCTTTGTGGTTAGGCAGTTGGCACAAAAAACCCCAGAACCTCTACGTCTCTGAAAAATCAAGAAAGCAAAACATACATCAAACATGAGCAATAATATTATTTTTTTTTCCAAAGGGTGAAATTAGCAAAACTTTCTTTAACATAACTGTACAAGGTCTATTCTTTGGGGAGATCAGCTAGCCAAGTTTTCAGGCCAAATTAAACACAAATGAAATGGTTTTCATCATACTTAGATCTAGTTGTTCTAATTAATTACTTTGCTTTTAGAAATAAAAAATATATATAAATTGGGGATGCAGTAAGGATTAAATAAATGTCTTTACTACTAAAACTGGCAGAAGAGCAGTAACAGAAAATAAGAAAAATCTACAAAATATTTTCTTTTACCTGAGTAGATTAATGAATGTCATAACAAGTACAAGGTTATTAAGCAAATCATACTCCACTTAAATTAGTAATAGGACTCTGAATTGGTAATGTAACAATAAAAAGATAACTTAAGCGCTGGTTAGGGTTATAAAGGCTCTTTGATCTTCATAGAATTCATCAGTTTAAATAAAATAATGCAGACTAGTACCGGTATTTCCTTCTAGAAAATGTTAGCAAAATATCCAAGATACTTGATAATTATTCAGCAGTGAGACCCGCATCTACCACAAGAATGGTGACCCTTCCTAAGGTTTCTGTAATTAAGTGGAGGCCATGTATGTACAGCGCTTTCCATTCAGTTCTATGTGAGCTCCAAAGACAACAGAATGGTGGTGGGACATTCACATGTAGGACATTTATGGCATATTTTGCCGATATGCCTTAAATGCCCCCAATGGGATAATCCATTTAACTTAGTATTGTGGTCAACGTTATACATTGTGGTTATTGTGGCCAACGTTATACATTGTGGTATAGTGAGTTTTATGTCAGGAAAGATTGACCTTCATCTAATCTATATGGTAACCTTACACTACCATAAGGCAGACGAGGGAGAATATGATACATAAAATATTTATTGTATTTACAAAAAATGTAAAGAACTTTTTCTAATAATTCTATTACAACTAAGGTATTTTCCACTACAATGATGTTGATGGCCTATTCTTGGGAAAATTCCACTTTATACAACATTTACATCGGGCCATTGCCCGAACTGGTAACAGCTAATCGTTGGAGGTGCCAGCCTAAGGATAAGGTCATCAATAACATTTTAGTAGAAAATCCTTTTAATCACTTTCCACAATGTAGAAATGTAGGAATTGTCACAATCGAAAAAATAAATACTTTTCTGAAGCTGACAATTCTCACCAATTTATTCACAAATCTAATAGAAAATGTCACTGTCAATTGTTACTTTCCAGCAAAAGATAGGAAAAGACTGCAAATAGATTTATTAAGCATGACTGGAGAGATAATGAACTCTCTGGATTAAGGACGCTCTAAATATCCACCAGGAGAAAATGAACATATGTATAGAAACAAACAAAAAAACATTACATGAACGTGACAGATGATTGTAATTTTACACATGTTACACCACACAATATCACTATGTACTTTATATATTGGGTCATGTGGCAGATGGATGCATCAGGGGACATCCACTTTGGATATATGTTGGAAGATGTCCCATTAGGACAATAAATGAAGAAAAGAAGAGGTCATTATGGAAAAGTCAAAAGGTCAAGTGTTGATGGCAGACATTGTGTCACTTCCATATCCTCAATACAGTTCGTCTTGGCAGAGTGGTAATTTTGCATAGGTTCTTCATATTACAAATCAGAAATGGACCCCCTCTTTCTACCCCATAACAGACCTATGAGATGACTATATGGTATTGTATGTCCGTGTGCCCAATAGATAGTTCCCCTTTTCAGCCAAAGTAAAAAAAATATAATTTCTTGTTCTGGAGGTGTAATTATGTCCACATATTAAAGGGGCAACTTACTGATTTCAATGGCTGCTCTGTAAAGCTTATTATGGTAGAAACACGCTTTTACTGTTAGTTGTTTTGTAGTATTCTGGGTAAACTTGTATAACTTTTTGTACTATTCCTGTGTCCTGTTATGTATAAATATGTGATTCTTCAGATGTTATATTAGTGTTTGCCTGATGAAGAGACCTGAGTAGTCTCGAAAGCTTGCAACTTGTCACCATCTTTTCAGTTAGCCATTAAAAGGTATCAACCACTGAGGACTCTCAATTCTGAATATTGTTCTAACTTTTTGTATAAATTTTAATGATCCATCTCAAAACCTTAGCAGTTTGCAAGACAAGGAGATCTTTGGTCAAGTCATGGCCACATCACCTCCACCTGGTGGGAGCCCTGCTAGTTTAAGCCCTAGTAAAGAAGGATAACAACTGATTGCAAGGGTCTTTGGAGCAGAACCATCCACAATCACCACAGGACCAGCCTCACAGTAAAGTGTTGTTCATTATAGCTTCACTAGATGGAATGTTTAATCAAAAAATGACCTACCATTTAAATCAGGTTTTTATATATTTTTTTAAAATTTGGCAATGTTTTTTCTTTTTCATAAAACAATCTGCATAAAAATATTCTTTTTTTTCAACTTTCACACTAGTCACTGGGGCGGTTCTAGCCTCCGACATCCTGTTGTTTTTTGCTTTAGTCTGGATCAAGACATTAGTTTATTGGTTGAAATGGATGGATGTATCTTCTTTCAAACTTAAAATTATTTTGCGTGGAAGTTCATCTGCATCGGTTTTTGCCCCCGGTACTGGGTCCTCTATTTATGGGCAGTGAAATGGTCTATCTCTATGGTGTTCACATTTGGTTCAAAGATGCTTTGACTATGAGGACAATGAGATACACTGAACTCCTGAATAATGATGGGAAACTATGAATGAGATTTCTTGACTTTATCCCAAAGATCAGAGAGAAAAATCTAGCAAATTCACTTTAAGAAACAGCAAAATAACCTTTATTATAAACCAGCAATTTTAAAGGGTTTATTCAAATTTTGCCAATTTATTTAACACAAGTCTGTGCTGCAGAAGTGAAGTCTACTGCCAAAAGAATACAATGGATGTAATTGTACTCTGATACATTTCAAATGCAAACCTTTGTGCAGACATAATTTTGGCCTGAAGACTGGAGCACTTTCTTGGCACTGAATGGGCATTTGATTCATCAAGTGTTTCACAATGCATAAGAATTAAATAAATAAAAAAGTACACCCTGGCGCAGCCTCAGCTTTCTGTAGGATATTTTCCCGCCAGATGCAAGCACTGGAAGGAACACGAAATGCAAACACGCATTTACGGAGTTCTGTTCTGCCTGATGATTAACTATTCAATTAATCAATACTGGGGGGGCAGAAGCGATCAATATACTCAATAATTCATTTGTAAAAATAACAGAAATTACATTATAGCAGGGAACAGCAATTCTTCTTTATATGACGCAAATAATTCTTTCATTTTATAGGGATTATAAATATGTTGACACTTTAAGGAAAGCTGTCTCGAGGATTTAGCGCTAAAACTACTTCCGCCACCTCATTTGACCTAAAAAATAGATTTTTCTAAAGTTAAGAGACTGGTAAATGTAATGCTACATTCCTTCTAAATTGAAGTTTGATAAACTATTGCTTTGTATGGAAATGACCACGGATGTGTCCACTGGGCATACAGAGACCAATAAAATGTTGCAAGAAATTTTCAGCTCTTCAAATGATCTTTTCATTGATCTGAATGACACTTTAAAGTTATCCAAAGACTGCAAAAACGTTTTGTCATAATATGGTAAAGCCTAAAACTGGGGGCATGCGCAGAATGTTGGCTCCTGTGCAGGAATAGTTATCACTTCTGTTCCGTAAATAATAAAGGCAAATTGGGGAAGACGATGACCCAGAAGTAAGAGTGGGACGAAAGCATGATCATAAGTACAAGACAAGGGTAAAGGCAAAAACATTGCGCATGTGCCGGTCATTTGTACTACAGCACATGTGCAATGTTTTATGTGTCCCATCGACAATATTTAGATCCAGTTGGATAAAAACGTAGGTGAGCTGTGCTGCTGAAGTGAATCAATTCTCCAGAAAAGATGAAAAGCAAAAGGCTTTTAATTCACAATGCATTTCAATGCCATACCGGCGCCTTTTTCATGTGAAAAAAACATTTGTTTTTTTCACCCTATTATGAGATCTGATTCCCACTCCTAGATTTACGCAATATTTAAGCATCATTCGTGTTAATTAAAGGACCAGGGGGGGGCAGTGTGACCCTCTTCCTATGAAACATCAGTGTGTTTCCGGCAGAAATCTGGAGTAAAACACTTTGAAAAGTTGCGAAATTTTTGAGCAATGGGAGGTTGCATAAAAGTGTTACAACATTTGGCATTTTCATGCCAGATTTGGTCAACTCTGGTAAAATGGGCAGAGCTGAGGTGGGAAGATGTTGGGAGGGGTCATCATGGCAACACTCGATCATCTAATTTATGATGAGATGTGGCATACCTTATGTGACAAGTCTTACTCCAGTCTGTCACACTTTTAAGATGCATCTGATTCGCAGGTGCCGGAAAAGGTCAAAGAGCCCTGACACCTGTGCAATACAGTACTTTGATCTGCCCTCAGCGGGGAAGAGACGTACGCCTGCGCAGGAGCGCGATGCCAGGGAGCTTATATGGATCATGAAGAGACGTGTCATCCACACACAGCAAGCAGGAGGGCGGCGATCATAAGAAGATGGGAGGTCACCGGACAAAGACCAGTGACGCTCATCAGACCGGACCGCCCCACAGGTGAGTATAATAAAACTTATTTTTCAGTTCTTCCAGGTTGGGTTGGGGGCTTATATACAGCATTATAGAATGCTGTATATAAGCCCTGAAACGTGAAGTCCGTATCTTATTTCGCCCAAAACTGCTGACAGGTTCCAGTAGAAGTACAATTATGTTCTACTTTTAAGATGTGAGCCATACTGAAGGTTTTTTTCATAAAACAAATAGAAACAGATTATAGAAACCCTACATATAACCCTACAATACGAAGGCAGACATCAGAGTATTCACAATATCATTTTCATTCCTAGACCAGAACATGCACTGACATTGGCCTTTTAATTGTTATGCATTTCATTAATCAGTTTAAGTCAATACCACCAGCAGCATGCAGCCGTCAGCCACATCATACAATTTCAATAACCTCTTCTACGATCATTTATCAGCGCACCGGGCACCATGTATTGCTGTAATCGGATCCTTTCTTGATATCTGTGAAAGGCTGAGTGATGAACTTTCTGCATTTTATACAAGTATTTCAGAGATATAGGAAACCTATACTATAGTAAAAAGCAGGTTGCATCAATGTATATGAAAAGAGGTAAAATGATGGTTTACTATGCAAAGAAGCATTTACTTATTCACTACTCGCTAAGTCATTTTAACCTGACAACTAATATTTTGCCAGGGTCAAGATTTACAGTGAACTCTTACTACATCAAAATTATCACATTTTCAGATTCATCAGCAGAGAATTGGAAAACTGGACAACCAATCAGGAAACCTAGAAAGTACAATTATCGGCAATCCCATGTAGCCAAAGAGACAACACTTTTCCTTAAAAGGGTTTTCTGGGCTCCACATAAAGTTCTGCAGGCACTCCATGTGACTGCAGTTTTCACACCGTCAAGATGAAGCTCTTTTGCCAGCTAGCAATTTGCATACTAGCAGATATGTGCCGACTAAATTCTTATCCACCTCGCTCAATAGAATGTTTAGAGAAGTAACAAAAGATGCTATTTTGGTATGTAACCAGCATTATAGAAACCTCATAACTGCGATCACGTAGCGATCACTCAAGATGGCAACAAAGCAGAATCCGGACAGTGAGCAAATTGCATAGAATGACTGCAGAAGTTTATGTGGAGCCAGCAAAATCCCATAAATGTCACCTTAAAGCAGGGGCCGACAAAGTTGTTCAGAATCTAGGAGCCAGAATTTTTTTTTAACAAACTTGGTTTTTAATTTAACAAAAAAACATTACAAACGTTATAAACATTTAACTTCTAAAGATAATAAATATTATATTTTGATATATTAGATTTCATAGGCAGCCTTATTTATAATGCAACACCATAGGCAGCCTTATTTATAATGCACCCCCATAGGCAGTCTTATTTATAATGCATCTCCATAGGCAGTCTTACTTATAATGCACCCCATAGGCAGCCTTATTTATAATGCACCCCCATAGGCAGCCTTATTTATAATGCATCCCCATAGGCAGCCTTATTTATAATGCATCCCCATAGGCAGCCTTATTTATAATGCATCCCCATAGGCAGCCTTATTTATAATGCACCCCATAGGCAGTCTTATTTATAATGCACCCCCATAGGCAGTCTTATTTATAATGCACCCCCATAGGCAACCTTATTTATAATACACCCCATAGGCAGCCTTATTTATAATGCATCCCCATAGCCAGCCTTATTTATAATGCATCCCCATAGCCAGCCTTATTTGTAATGCACCCCCATAGGCAGTCTTATTTATAATGCACCCTCATAGGCAGCCTTATTTATAATGCACCCCCATAGGCAGCCTTATTTATAATGCATCCCCATAGGCAGCCTTATTTATAATGCATCCCCATAGGCAGCCTTATTATAATGCATCCCCATAGGCAGCTTATTTATAATGCATCCCCATAGGCAGCCTTATTTATAATGCACCCCATAGGCAGTCTTATTTATAATGCACCCCCATAGGCAGTCTTATTTATAATGCACCCCCATAGGCAGCCTTATTTATAATGCATCCCCATAGCCAGCCTTATTTATAATGCATCCCCATAGGCAGCCTTATTTATAATGCACCCCATAGGCAGTCTTATTTATAATGCACCCCCATAGGCAGTCTTATTATAATGCACCCCATAGGCAACCTAATTTATAATACACCCCATAGGCAGCCTTATTTATAATGCATCCCCATAGCCAGCCTTATTTATAATGCATCCCCATAGCCAGCCTTATTTGTAATGCACCCCATAGGCAGTCTTATTTATAATGCACCCCATAGGCAGCCTGATTTATAATGCACCCCATAGGTAGTCTTACTTATAATGTACCCCCATAGGCAGCCTCTCTATTATAATGCACTCCCCATAGGCAGCCTTATTTATAATGCACCCCATAGGCAGCCTTATTTATAATGCACCCCCATAGGCAGTCTTATATATAATGCACCCCATAGGTAGCCTTATTCATAATGCACCCCCATAGGGAGCCTTTTTATAATGCACCCCCATAGGCATTCTTATTTATAATGCACCCCATAGGCAGCCTTATTATAATGTACCCCATATGGAGCCTTGCTCTGTAATATAATGCAGCCCCCTTTACAAAAATAATAAATCCTGTACTCCTGCGCTGCTCACTGCTCTCCCTCTCAGCGTCTGACTGCCAGCGCCGGGCAGTGACGTCATCGTGCCCGCTGTCAGACGCTGAGAGGGGGATTATGGGAGAGGAGCACTCGCTCCTTCTCTTTCAATGCGGTCAGCTGTATCGGCTGGATGCCGATACAGCTGACCCTCCGATGACGGGCAGGGGACCCACTGCAGGCCCCATAGCAGCCGGCGGCAGAACAGTGAGAGCGATCTCCCTGCTCTGCCGCAGAATGTAACTGTATCAGTGCGCTGTGCACGCCGATACAGTTACAGTAGCGTAGCTCCGGGTGGGCCCTCTCCGAGCGCAGGGCCCACCGCCCCCTCTGCCCCCCGATAGCTACGCTACTGTAACTGTATCGGTTTGTCGAACCCTGCCTTAAAGGGAGTCTGTCATGTAAAAAATACTTTTTACAGTGGGTACGGAAAGTATTCAGACCCCTTTAAATTTTTCATTCTCTTTTTCATTGCAGTCATTTGGTAAATTCAAAAAATTTATTTTTTTCTCATTAATGTACATTCTGCACCCCATCTTGACTGAAAAAAAAAAGAAATGTAGAATTTTTTGCAAATTTATTAAAAAAGAAAAACTGAAATATCACATGGTCATAAGTATTCAGCCCCTTTGCTCAGTATTGAGTAGAAGCACCTTTTGAGCTAGTACAGCCATGAGTCTTCTTGGGAATGATGCAACAAGTTTTTAACACCTGGATTTGGGGATCCTCTGCCATTCTTCCTTGCAGATCCTCTCCAGTTCCATCAGGTTGGATGGTGAACGTTGGTGGACAGCCATTTTCAGGTCTCTCCAGAGATGCTCATTTGGGTTTAGGTCAGCGCTCTGGCTGGGCTAGTCAAGAATGGTCACAGAGTTGTTCTGAAGCCACTCCTTTGTTATTTTAGCTGTGTGCTTAGGGTCATTGTCTTGTTGGAAGGTGAACTATCGGCCAACTCTGAGGTCCAGAGCAATCTGGAAGAGGTTTTCATCCAGGATATCTCTGTACTTTGCCTCATTCATGCTTCCTTCAATTGCAACCAGTCGTCCTGTCCCTGCAGCTGAAAAACACTCCCATAGCATGATGCTGCCACCACCATGTTTCACTGTTGGGATTGTATTGGGCACGTGATGAGCAGTGCCTGGTTTTCTCTATACATACCACTTAGAATTATCACCAAAAAGTTTTATCTTCATCTAATCAAAAAGAATCTTATTTCCCATAGTCTGGGAGACCTTCATGTGTTTTTTAGCAAACTATGCAGGCTTTCATATGTCTTGCACTGAGGAGAGGCTTCCGTAGGGCCACTCTGCCATAAAATCCCAACTGGTGGAGGGATGCAGTGATAGTTGACTTTGTGGAACTTTCTCCCATCTCTCTACTGCATCTGTGGAGCTCAGCCACAGTGATCTTGGGGTTCTTCTTTACCTCTCTCACCAAGGCTCTTCTCCCACGATTGCTCAGTTCGGCTTGATGGCCAAGTCTAGGAAGACTTCTGGTGGTCCCAAACTTCTTCCATTTAAGGATTCTGGAGGCCACTGTGCTCTTAGGAACCTTGAGTACCGCAGAAATTATTTTGTAACCTTGGCCAGATCTGTGCCTTGCCACAATTCTGTCTCTGAGCTCCTTGGCCAGTTCCTTTGACCTCATGATTCTCATTTGGTCTGACATGCACTGTGAGCTGTGAAGTCTTATATAGACAGGTGTGTGCCTTTACAAATCAAGGTCTATCAGTTTAATTAAACGCAGCTGGACTCCAATGAAGGAGTAAAACCATCAGAAGGAGGATCACAAGGAAATGAACAGCATGTGACTTAAATATGAATGTCTGAGCAAAGGGTCTGAATACTTACGACCATGTGATATTTCAGTTTTTCTTTTTTAATAAATTTGAAAAAATTTCTACACTTCTGTTTTTTTTTAGTCAAGATGGGGTGCAGAGTGTACAATAATGAGAAAAAAATGATCTTTTTGGAATTTACCAAATGAATGCAATGAAACAAAGAGTGAAAAATGTAAAGGGGTCTGAATACTTTCCGTACCCACTGTACCTGCAGATATGGTTTAAGCCGCAGGTTAATAGAGTTCTGATGCCATGCGGCCACCACACTGAGAGCCCCCCTGCTGGGAAGATTTTGACTTTATTCCTGCCAGCAGCCTTAGGCTTTCAGTCATAGCAGTGTGTTGGTGTGGATTCAGTCACTGCTCAGTGAATATTTAATGACACCCTGACACTAATAGACAGCTGGCTCTTATGACTAGTTAGCTGTCAGTCAGTGCTTGGATGTGGTCACAGCTGCCGCTCGCTATGCACTGATCGGAGACTGAAGCTACGACAGCTGCACCGCTATGACTGAAAGCCTGAGGCTGCCGGCAGGAATAAAGTTCATTTCCTCATGGCAGAGGGACTCTAAGTGCAGTGGCCTAATGGTGTCAGAACTCAATTAACCCACAGATTAAGCCTACATCAGCAGTTTAACAGTGTTAGTTTAAGTGACAGGTTCCCTTTAAAAAAATGTAGGGATGGAAGAGCTCCATTGTAGATTAGTAAAATGAAAATACACTGTGATGCAGAAATATGGCAGTGTATGGTACAAGTTAATGTATTTATACGTTCCTTTGGGGGGATCAAAAAAAAGTACTAAAACAGCCAAGATATGTACTAAAAAAGACCTTACAAATTTTAAACTACCTTTTCCATTCCAAGAAAAAAAAATAGGAAAAAAAAACCCCAAGCTAACATAACAGTCATTATCAGTACCAGATTGCAAAAAACCTGGTGTTTAAAAAAATGGATGGACATATTTATGACTGGCACTGGAATTGTAAATTTAGGTGGAATATAAATATTTTATGGCATTCTAGATTATATGGGGATTCTAGGACATACGAATACGTAATATAAAATGTCCTCATGGAAGTGAGCGCACTTGGGGAATATGAACATGGATGTATAAATTAATACAAAAAGTTAGAAGAGGTTTTAATCTCTGAGTCATTTCCTTGTAGGCGTTTATAACCATCAAATGTTCCACAAGTTTATTTTTTTTCTCTCACGAGTTCCATTTCTTCTGTGATATTAACAACTTCAGAACTTACAAGCTACATAACATGTCTGAAGAGGCAGAGATTTGGCAAAATTAGGAAATCTAGAACATTCATGTTGATAAATGTTGAAATTTCTCTTCTACAGCAGCATTTTGAGCTTCAGAGCTGCTTTTTTATTTTTACAGAACCTGGAACAGAGAAGTTAAAGGGAGCCTGTAGATATAAGGTTAATCTGCTGGTTAATAGTGTTACAATGCTTCCTGGTCACCTTACTGAAATTGCAGCTACTTGGAGAAAATAAACTTTATTCCTCCCTGGAACCACTGGCTTTCAGTCATAAAGGCGTTTGCTCACTGGCTAGTCACCACTCAGTGAAGAGTGGCTGTAAGCATGCCCCAGAACTTTAATTGACAGCTTGCTCTTCAGCACATCTGTACTGAGCCAACTGTCAAAGTGCCGGGTCGTGCTTACAACCGATGCTCACAATGCTGTGACCTGTGAATATAGCCGCTCCAGGCACAACTCTGTGACTGACAGCCGGCGGCTCCAGAGAGAAACAAAGCTAATTTTCTCTTGGTTGTCAGTAAGGCAGCCAGACAGCATTGTAACACAATTAGCCTGCAGATTAACCTTATATTTGCAGGTTAATAGCATTTGGGGACATGGCGGGCACCCATTCAGCAAACCTCATTATTATTTGAAAACCGTGCTTCCACATGTGGGTGTGATTTGAAACTTATGAAGCACCGCAACGTCGAAGCTTACCAATACCAATAGTGTCTATAATTTTATGCCGCTCCAACATGAAGGTTAGTACAATAACATAAGAGCCAACATGCACTCTGGGAGATAGAAATGCAGTTACCGAATCCAGTGCAAATGAAAGTCTCCAAAATTTGGCAAATACATACCCTTAGAGGAATTGGTAGCACATTTGATTTGTTGCGAATCAATTCATTCATTACAAAGACCATATCCTCTTTATAGTTTACCAGGCAAAGCGCCATACATTTCCTAGTCGCTGCGCTTGGTACTGCAGCTCCCTGCTGCTTAGTTCCATTCAAATGCATAGTACTTAGCTGAGGTACCTGGCAAAGCCAGAACCAACTACAACCCCATTTGATTGGTGACATACTGTATGAGGAATCAGAATACATAGATCTGATGTTGATGCACTATATTGGTAACAGGCCCAAAATACTGAAGTTATTTTTTTATTAACGCTAAATTATTTTTTACTATGGCACTAAAATCTAAAAGGCAGGTAGTTGCTAAAGGAGGCAACTACCTTCATTCTCTATTCAACGCTGGATTAGAGCAGCATCTGCTGGTGGTCCAGCTGTTTCACGTCAATAGAGCAGCTCTTCTTCTTCCAGACTGCGCTGTTGACAGGACATGACTGCTGACATCATGCCAATTGACAGCTGGCTTCTCGCAGTTAGACAGTGGGGAGTCGGATGTCAATCAGCATGACGTCAGCAGTCACACAGTGGAGTAGAAGAAAAGCCGCTGCTCTTTTGAAGTGATGTCACCGAAAGCTTCTGAATCACAGGTAGGGGAAGTCTGTGACCGCTCGGTGCCAGCAGAGATCAGTGTCGGACATAACAGGCAGGTAAGTTAGCCAAAAAAAACAAATAGTCTTGCATAACAACTTTAAAGCATCTTAGATGTACTGTGAAAAAACACTGCTTTATGAAATTTATGAAAGGCCTACCTACATTACATTGATGTGATTTGATCCCAATTTAGCGATATGACATTGTAAACAAGGCTTTGTAATTATCACTATCGCAACCTTGTCCTTCATAGGTACAAAAGTAGTTATTTCTTAAAATATTTTCCACAAGCTTTTAGTGCAGAAAGTCTTAAAATGTACAAAACAAATTCATTATTTTTTTCTCTAAGCAAATCCTGACAAGTTTTACATTTGCATATATTCAGATCTATTCATACCGCTAATATCTATGCAAACATCTAATTAACTGGTATGAGAAGTTTACATGTCAAGACGTTAGTTTGTGCTGAAGGCAGAAAATGAAACCAAGAGCAGCAGCATCACATTTTTACACTGTCTAGAAATGTTGACCTGATATACATTTATTACTGGGATAGTAATCTCTTACTGACAGCGGCGGGCAAAATTCCAACATATCAAGCACAAATTGAGAAGAGAAACAATTTCATCAAAAACTGAAGACAGTCTTGTAATCTCTTTGGCTTTCGAAATGAACAGCTTCGAAAGTATCTTGAAATATAATTGTATTTTTACAACATTTAAAAGGGATCTCCACATTGGACAATCTTATTTTGTTACAGTAGCTCCTTAAAAGGAAGCTCATCTCAAAGAGTCCCACTACTGACATCATGAATGGAGTGTAAATTTGTGTTGGAACCTGGTAGGAAGTGTTCAATTTCTCTGCAGCACCACCAGAGAGGAAATGAGGTTCTACACAGTTTCCATTAAAAGCATAGGTTCTCTTCGTAGAACATGAGGTTTGAGAGATTCTCTCTGGGTAATTGAAATGGTTATGAATAAATAAACCCCTCTTCTGTTTGGATTATAGAAAATGAATTTTCTGAAGTAGACAATCTATAGAGGGTAAGCAAACATGTGACTGTCAAATGTGGCATTAAATGGGTGAGATTCAGTCTTGATATTCAACCATACAAATTTGAAGGGAAAAACAACGTCATTAAAGTTTTGAGGCCAATAATATTGGATTGCTAAGTGCTACACTGCTTTGCGTTCAATAATGCTAATTACCGTACCTTCAAACTCTAGTGCCACCATCAGTTCCAAAGAGAATGAATGGAGCAGTAATGAGCATGTGGAAGTTGTGCTCCATTCACACAGGGGTCTTAGGAACCTCAAGTTTTGTGAAGTCCCAAGTCCCAAGTCAGATCTTCCAGGTTCAAAAGCTTATTTCTATCTAGATGAAGCTAAACATAAGAGTCCCCATTTGAGACTTTAATGAATGAAGCTAAACATAAGAGTCCCCATTTGAGACTTTAAGAAATAACCATATACAAATGTGTCCATCCTTACCCTTTTGCTCTTGACTCAACACAAACTGAGATTTGTGAAGTAAACTCAAATTGCTCTGTCAAGAGACACTTGTGCTACAAGTGTCCACTAGAGATGAGTGAATTATGTCGATGAATATTAAATTTGTGTCAAATTTTGGCGAATTCTCTGGACTGGGTGAATTTGAAAAATTTGCAATCCGCCAATTTAACATAATGCAAAAAATTGCAATAGCCAGACTAAGCTCACATGACCTTGTGTGTGGCGAGCAGGCTTCCCTATAATGTCTTGCATCTATAACAGCACATGGTATAGCACAGCAAATAAGAACGGGTGATCACAGCCTGTATAAAAGCAAAGGCAGGAAATGCAGCAGCCATTTTGTTATACAACCGGATAGTGAGAGAACGTTATAGCTTAACAATAGAGATATAAAGATACAGCCACAAAATGGTGAAGAAACTGCATGGATGCATTCATACATTGTGGATGCTGTGTTTTTTTTGCTGCAATTTTGCAGCAATTTTTTTTTTCAAATCTTGCAAAAAACGTGGTGGGTCTACCCACACTGCAGAAAACAAATTGCAATGCGGTCACAAAATGTGGACGTAGCACAACAGTGAGGAATATTATCGTGTGATGAGAGAGAACAGTGTTATCATACACATTATTCGGCGCACACAAAAACTTTGGAGTGCTGTTGATTTGCCGCAAATTGAATTTCCTGGGAAGATCTAGAAAATTTTAAAAGATTCTCTTACCTCTAGTGACCACCCAACGGATATGATGTAAAATAACAAACTTTGAAGGTTACAATATATGTTAGCATTTCACAATATTAAAAAGTATTGATTTTTAATATAAACTGGATCTCTGCAAAAAATTTAAAAAAATTGTACAGGAGGACACTGCTTTAAACAGAGGATACCAAAGCCAAATGGCATAGCTGCATCCGAATGTGTCACATGGTAAAATGTGGATGACAGCCTTGAATCATTCGCTCAACTGAAATCAATTCTTAAAGTCCCATAATAACATTAAAAATGTGTCTCCAACGCCGGTTACCGCAGACAATCGGCCACACTCAATGTACAGTACATAAACTATGATATAATGAAATACAGCTTACACAGACATATTACTATCACTCCCGCTGACAGGCAGAATTACAATATTTCACTTCATTACAGAAAACAGTGTAATCTTTTTGAAAGTTCTACTTTTACAAAACATCTGCTTGCAATTTTTTTGTAATATGTTTCAACATTATTTCTCACTGTAAAAGACACATCGTCGGCTGCTCTTCCAGATCCCAGTCTATAATAGCAATGACATATGAATATAATATACGAATATACAGCGGTGCTTGAAAATTTGTGAGCCCTTTACAATTTTTCATATTCTTGTATAATTTTCACAAGTAGATATAGAAAGTCAAACAAAGCAAATAGGCCAAAAAAATTTGTTAGACTTGTTAGAAAATGATTTAATATCATGTTTGTGAGTGGCAAAAGTATGTAAATCTTTAGGATTAGAAGATATTTAGACGATGAAATTAGAGTCTGGGGTTTCAATCAATGTGATTACAATAAGGTGTGAGTGGTTGATCTGATTTATTTAAAGAACAGGGATCTATCAAAGTTTGATCTTCACAACACATCTGTGGAATTGCATTATGGCCCGAACAAAAGAGAATTCAGAAGATCTCAGAAGAAAAGGTGTTGATGCTCATCAGGCTGGAAAATGTTACCAAATCATCACTAAAGAGTTTTGATACTACCAATCCATAATCACGCAGCCTGTACATAGGGAAGAAATTCAAGACCATTATTTCCCTCCCCAGAGTGGTCGACCAAGAAAGATCACTCCAAGAGCAAATTGTATAATAGTTCATGAGGTCAGAAAAGAACCCAAGATAAATTCCAAGCAACTAAAGGTCTCTCTCACATTAGCAAATGCTAATGTTCATATGAGTCCTCCTTCAAGAAACACAGAACTACAATGGTGTGTATAGCAGGCTTGCAAGGAGAAAATAACATTCTCTCCAAAAAAGACATTACTGCCTAGCTGCAGTTTGCTAAAGATCTCCTCGTCAAGCCAGATGACTGTGGGAACAATGTTTTGTAGATGGATGAGACCAAAAGAGAGTTTTTGGTTTCAATAAAAAGCATTGTGTTTGGATAAAGAAAAACAATGCATACCATTTGTGAAAAATGTAGGTGGCAGTATCATTGTTTTGGCTTGTTTTGCTGAATATGGGCCAAGACTTGCGAGGCCCAGAGCAATGAATTCTACATTTTATGGCAACAAATTATAAAGGAAAATGGCAGGGCATTTGTCCACAAGCTGAATCTAAAGGGAACGTGCGTGATGCAACAAGGCAACGGCCCATAGCACATGAGTCGTCCTACAAAAGAATTGTTAAAGAAGAATAAAATTAAAGTTTTGAAACGGCCAAGTAAAAGTCTTGACCATAATGCTGAAGAAACATGAAATGACCCGAAGTGCAGGACTAATCAACTAGAAATAATTAGATGTATTGCTGCACAAGGAGGTCACCAGATACTGAAAGCAGAGGTTCACAAACATTTTGCACTTACAGACCTGTGATATACAGGAGGCAGCACAGTGGTTCAGTCGTTAGCACTGTGGCTTTGCAGTGCTCAGATTCTGGGTTCAAATTCCACCAAGGATATCATCTGCAAGGAGCTTGAATATTCTCCCCATGTTTGCGTGGGTTTCCTCCAGGTTCTCCAGCTACCTCCTACACTCCAAAGACATACTGACGGGAAATTTAGATTTTAAACCCCAATGGGTATAGCGATGATGTTGTTGGGAAATCAGTAAAGAGCTATAGAACTAATGGCGCTATATAAGTAAAAAAAAATATTGGCTCATTTACAAAAATTAGAAAGTCTAATATTTTTGACACATTTCTTTGATGTGGTTCTTTATCTACTTTTAGGACTTGTGTAAAAACTTGATGAACTTTAAGGTCAAATTTATTCAGAAAAATTTGGAAAATTCTGAAGGGTTTACAAACTTTCAAGCACCATCGCATACTTTATGGTCTATGTGAGTATTTCACAATATATAAAACTAAAGGGGCAGGAATTACCCATGTAATTGTAAAAA
>JARQOD010000006.1:417497590-417579895 GCA_033576555.1 Oophaga sylvatica | reverse complement strand
CCCATCGACTCAAGATAACCTTTGGGAGTCCTGGAATGGAACGGGCAAAAGGAATTGCCTCCATGGACGCCACCACACCCCAGAAGACGCAACACTCCGAGGACATTCCTTTTGGGATTTCTAATCGTACATTCAAAAAGACATGACTTTTGTCGGGGGGTGGGAAAACACCGACCGAAACTGTCGAGATTTCCCAAAAAGGATTTCCTCGGGGGTTCCGGGGGACCTTTCCCAATTGACCAAAACCGAAGTCCTTCAAAAACTGAAGAGAAAAACCCCGAGCCTCAACCCCCCCCTCCGGGAACCACATCAAAAGACGTCCAATAAGGGAATCGAATCCCCTGTTTAAAAGGATTGCCATGAGGGGCGCCAAATTTTTGTAAACCCCCTTGGCGCTGAGCTAAGCCAACGGCAGAGCCACAAACGGTAATGTTCGCCCTAGGCAAATCGAAGAAACGCTGATGACCTTTCCGATGGGAATATAAAAATAGGCGTCGAAAATTGTTGACCCAGAAAATCGTTCTGTGCAGACGCCACAACGGAAAAAAGCACCATGCAAATTTTCCCCGGGCATGGCATCCGGTTTAATGCTTGAGATCCGAATCGGGCGAAATTTGTTCCCTTTTTGGGAACAAAAAAAAGGTTGGAAAAAACCCCCCTCGTCCTCTGACGGAACCGGTTCCTACCCCTTTTTTGTAGCAATTTTTCGACCCTCGCTTAAGCGACAAAAACTGGGTTTCCCCACGGAACGGATTTTAAAAAAAAAACTTTTGGGGGGGGAGAAGAAAACCAGAAATCCCCTGCCACACTACCCCTTTTCCCCAGGAATCGGAACGCGAGCCATCCAAGTCCCTTGAAAAGAACAGCGACCCCCCACTCGAGAATCCTCGAGTGGCCCCTGGCTCAATCCGACTTGCGGGTTCTTGAAAATTTCCCTTTTTCCGGGGGGGAAACCGTTTCCCGGGGGATCGATTTCTAAGGATTTTTCCTGAAAGGGGAAGGACACCCATCCCCCGAGATTGAAAAATCGTCCCGCCCAAAAAGGGGACCGCCACCACTATAGACCCGGGCTTACGGACACAGGGCCCCTGCCCTACCGTGGTAAGCTGTTCCTCGCCTTAGCCTTAAACAGCTCTTGGGTCGGTCCAAAAAATGGCCACCCTTTTAAGGGGAAGGCCAACAACCCTTTTTGGAAACTGCCCCCGGCCCACTGTCTGAGCCAAAAGTTTTTTAATGGACCGCTGAACTTGCTTTTTGGCCCCCCGAATGCCGTACCAGCCGGGGCACAAAGATTAACAGCGTTTTTTTAAACCATTCACAAGTTTCCCGATCTCAATAACGGATTCATTTTGCAACTCCGCTTCAGATGCCAACCACTTGAAACCTGCGCACACATGGCCCTAGCACTGCTCAAACCCCCCCCCAAAACCCGCACCTCAACTTCTTTTCCCGCCACTTCTGCCTTTTATCCAAAGCCCCAAAAGCCGTTTTCCCCCTTAATAGGGAGAGGGGGGTTTACTAAGCGAGAAAAGACACACCCTTTTCAAGCAGAGTCCAATTTCCTTTCTCCGCAAGCAAGGAAAAGGGGTATAAAAGAAATGGTCCATAAAACCCCTTATCGGCATAGACGTTCCTCCTCTATTACACTTTAGTCATCCAGACCAAAATTTTGTACGAAAAGCAGGGATCCTAAAAACAGGGCTTTTTACCAGGACGACATTTCCCCTCCCCGAAACTGTAAAATACTCTCTGCTCAATCAATCTCCTACCTTCGCCAAGGGACGCCCCTGCGGCCGTCCGCATCAAAACGGATATTTCTCCACCAATTTTAAAAAGGGGAACTCTCCCAATTCAATACACGACCGCTTCTGAGGGCCCCGGTAACCCTCTCGCTTCCTCTGAGAGAATTAGCAGACACAATTACCAAAATCAACAATTTTTTATCGATCGAGCGAACGCCAATTTTCCACCGCTGCCCCACCCAGCGCTGACGCTGTGGGGTCTGCATCTGTTTTTCCGAATGGAAGGGGGGCTGGCCCCCGGCATGAACCCGTTCAGACATGTTCACCTGTAGAGCGGCAAAGCGTAATACCACAAAAATTCGTTTTTTTTTTTTTTTTATAAAAAACCAAGGGTTAAGCTCCACCAACAGGGGGTTCCCCACGGACAGTCAAAAAAATTTTAGCTGGTAAAAACCCTCAGAGGGGTTAAATTGCAAACTCACCCCCAAAAATTTTTTGTGAGCCCCAGCCAATTTTTTTTTCTCTAATGAGACGCAGCGCAGGATAGCGATGCTGCCTGCAGGGGAGGAATCACACTACCCCTGCCGGGTGTCTTATGAGGGAGGAGCGGGGTAGGGGGCCCCGGAGCCTGGTAATGGCCGCCCCCGTGAGGGGGGGGCAGGGAAAACCCAGAGCGCGCGTCTTCCGCTCAAAAACCCGGGGAAAAGTTACCAGCCCCCCGCCACTCGAAATTGACGCGAACTCCCCCCCGCCCCTCTCTTCCTCAGGACTCCCCCGGGGCAAAACACCCATCACTTTAACGCGCTGTCACAGCAGCGCTGAAGCATACTGACATAAAGTATACGCGGTCACAGCAGCCGAAGCATACGACATAAATAAACGCGCTCATCCCAAACCCAAAGCACTCACCAAAATTTTTTAAAAAAAAAAAAATTTTGGGGGAGTACTCACCACCCCAAAGGGGCCCCCGGGGGCCCCCCGGGGTTTCGGGGGGGGGCCCCCTCTTCCCCCCGGGCGAAGAACGCAGTGACCGCCGTTGGTTTGCGTCCCGCCAGGGAAGCTCCCTCACCCCCGGGCCCCGGGAAGGTTCTGAGGATTTAAAAAAATACAATCCCCCAAGGGGGGGGGGGGACAGCACGCTGGACCCCTGAACCTTGAAACGGGGGTCCAATCTCCTGTCCGAATATAAAATAAAAAAATCTTCTGAGAGCGCTTTTTCGCGACCACCTTGACCTCAAATTTAGATGGACGGTAGGAGGAGCCCCCGTGGAGGGGCCAGCCGTCAGCACTCTTTTGATCGAGGTAAAACCGAAAATTGGGCTCCGCCTCCCACATAATGAATACTTTGGTCTCTTCCTTCCTCGCAGCTGAAAAAAAAAAATGCTTTATCATCAACCCCCGAACAAAAAGGGAATAACACGCGATCAAAAAAAAGGGTTAAATAAACAAGCACCGCTGAAAACGTCATTTGTCCGCAAAAAACGAGCCTCACACAGCATCATACAAAAAAAAAAAAAAATTATAGGCCCGAATAAAGCGATGCAAAAAAAATTATTTTTTTTAAAATTTTTTTATTCAAAAAACCCCAAAAAATAAAAAAAAAAGATATAAAGAGGACGCCGTAATCGTAGGCCCAAGAATAAAAGCTTCACAATTTTTCCCACCGAACGGTTTAAACGCCCCCAAAAGAATTTCCCATGAATTGCTGATTTTTTCATTCTAACCCCCCAAAATCGAAATAAAAAGGATCAAAAAAATGTCCCAGGTCAAAATGGTACCAATAAAAGTTCAACTGTACCGCAAAAAATAAGACCTCATAGACTCTGTGGGCCAAAATAGCAAAAAATATCTCAAATGTGGTGATGCAAAAAACTATTTTTTGCAATAAAAAGCGTCTTTTAGCGTGACAGCTGCCAATCATAAAAACCCGCTTAAATAGTAAATCAAACCCCCTTTATCACCCCCTTAGTTAGGGAAAAAAATAAAATTACAAAAATGTATTTATTTCCATTTTCCCATTAGGGTTATGGTTTAAGGTTAGGGTTGCGGCTAAAGTTAGGGTAGGGTTGCGCTAAATTAGTATTAGGGTTATGGTTGGGATTAGGATAGGGGTGTGTTAGGGTTACGTTTGTGGTTAGGGTTGGGACTAGGGTTAGGGGTGTGTAAGGTTAGGTGGAGTTAGAATTTGGGGGTTTCCGCTGTTTAGGCACATCAGGGGCTCTCCAAATGTGACATGACGTCTGATCTCAATTCCAGCCAATTCTGCTTTGAAAAGTCAAACGGTGCTCCTTCCCTTCTGACTCTGCCATGCGCCAAACAGTAGTTTACTCCCACATGGGGTATCAGCGTACTCTGGACCCTAAGAGTTTTGTGCAATTTGTCCTATTTCTTCTGTTACCCTGGGAAAATAAAAAACGGGGGCAAAAATATCATTTTTAAAAAAAAAAAAGATTTTTTTTGTTTTTACGGCTGTACGTTATAAACTTGTGTGAAGCACTTGGGGCTTCATAGCGCTCACCACACATCTAGATAAGTTCCTTGTGGGGTCTATTTTCCAAAATGGGGTCACTTGTGGGGTTTTCCACGTTTAGGTGCATCAGGGGTTCTCCAAATGCGACATGACGCCCCCAGACCATTCCATCAAAGTCTACAAACCAAAACGTCACTACTTTCCCTTCCGAGCCCCAACTTTACCCATACAGTAGTTTTCTCCCACATATTGGGTATCAGCGTACTCAGGACAAATTGGGCAATCACTTTTGGGGTCCAATTTCTCCTGTTACCTTGTGAAAAAAAATATTGGGGACGAAAAAATCATTTTTTTAAAAAAAAAAAAAATAATAATTTTATTTACGGCTGTACGTTATAAATTCTGTGAAAGCACTTGGGGGTTCAAAGTGCTCACCACACATCTAGATAAGTTCCTTGAGGGGTCTAGTTTCCAAAATGTGTCATTTTGGGGGGTTTCCACTGTTTAGGCAGATCAGGAGCTCTCCCAAAAACGACATGGCATCCAGCCAATCTGCGTTGAAAAAGTCAAACGCACTCCTTTTCTTCCAAACTCTGCCATGCACCCAAACAGTGGTTTACCCCCACATATGGGGTATCAGCGTACTCAGGACAAATTGCACAATAACTTTTGGAGTCTTGTTACCCTTGGGAAATAAAAATTGGGGTTGAAAAGATCATTTTTGTGGAAAAAATATGATTTTTTAATTTTACGGCTCTACGTTATAAAATTTGGGGGTTCAAATTGCTCACCAAAGATCTAGATAAGTTCCTTAGGGGTCTAGTTTCCAAAATGGGGTCACTTGTGGGGGGTTTCCACTGTTTAGCACATCAGTTGGGTCTCCAAATGCAACATGGCGTCCAATCTCAATTCCAGCCAATTTGGTTGGAAAAAGCCAAATGGTGCTCCTTCCCTTCCGAGCTCTGCCGGCGCCCAAACAGTGGTTCCCCCCCACATATTGGGTATCAGCGTACTCAGGACAAATTGGACAACAACTTTTGTGGTCCAATTTCTCCTGTTACCCCTTGGAAAATAAAAAATTAGTGACTAAAAAAAATTTTTGTGGAAAAAAAATAGGATTTTTTATTTTCATGCCCGGGCATTAAAACTTGTGTGAAGCACTTGGGGTTCAAAGTGCTCACCAAAGCTATAGATAAGTTCCTTAGGGGTCTAGTTTCCAAAATGTGGTCACTTGTGGGGGGTTTCTACTGTTTAGGCTCATCTGGGGGACTGCAAACGGAACATGACCCCATCAACGTCTGCATCCAAAACGTTACTACTTCCTTTCCAAGCCCTGCCGTGCGCCCCAAACAGTTTCCCTCCCCCACATATTGGGTATCAGCGTACTCAGGACAATTGGCCAAAAACTTTTGGGGTCCATTTCCTTGGAAAAATCAAAAATTTGGGGCTAAAAATCATTTTTGTGAAAAATTGTTTCTTTTTTTTTTCACACCCAGGCATTATAAAAATTTTGTGAAACACTTGGGGATTCAAGTGCTCACAACAGATCTAGATAAGTTCCTTAGGGGGTCTAGTTTTCCAAAATGGTGTCACTTTGGGGGGTTTCCACTGTTTAGGCGCATCAGGGGGTCTCCAAACGCGACATGGCATCCAATCTCAATTCCAGCCAATTTTAGTTTGAAAAAGTCAAACGGCGCTCCTTCCCTTATGAGCTCTGCTGTGCACACATACATGGTTTTCCCCCACTTATGGGGTATTGGCGTACTCAGAGAAATTGCACAACAACTTTATGTGTCCATTTTCTTCTTTTACCCTTGTGAAAATAAAAAAAAGTTTGTAAAAGATCATTTTTGTGGCTAAAAAGTTAAATATTCATTTTTTCCTTCCACGTTGCTTCAGCTCCTGTGAAGCACCTGAAGGGTTAATAAACTTTTTGAATGTGGTTTTGAGTACCTTGAGGGGTGCAGTTTTTATAATGGTGTCACTTTTGGGTATTTTTCTGCCATATAGACCCCTCAAAGTGACTTCAAATATGAGGTGGTCCCTAAAAAAATGGCTTTGTAAATTTTGTTGTAAAAATGAGAAATCGCTGGTCAACTTTTAACCCTTATAATTTCCTAAGAAAAAAAAATTTTGATTCCAAAATTGTGCTGATGTAAAGTAGACATGTGGGAAATGTTATTTCTTAACTATTTTGTGTGACATATTTCTCTTTTTTAAGGAATAAAAATTCAAAGTTTGAAAATTGCAAAATTTTCAAAATTTGCCATATTTGCGTTTTTTCAAAAAAAACGCAAGTTATATCGAAGAAATTTTACCACTAACGTAAAGTACAATATGTCACAAGAAAACAGTCTCAGAATCGCGCAGATCCGTTGAAGCGTTCCAGAGTTATAACCTCATAAAGAGACAGTGGTCAGAATTGTAAAAATTGGCCCGGTCATTAACCTGCAAACCACCCTTGGGGGTGAAGGGGTTAAATAATTTTTAAATATTTTTCTGTCTTATTTTCTTTTTTTATTATTCTTTATTAATCATAGGTTTTTGTGTTTTTTTTATTAGCATTAGGTTTATCCACTCAAACTGGCTTTCTTGAACGAGTCAAACATCTTCTTTCTTGATAATATATGGACTTTTGGATTGAAATGAATTTGCTGACTATAATATGGAACCATACTTTGGAATCGCTACCTTTGAAGATCTATGTATATTAATATGATCTTCTCTTTATTTATCACTTTATATTTCACTATTATTATACACCTATGTTGTTCTTATAGTATAATAGTTTCTATGCACTGTATTATTAATTTCTTTTGCACAGTTCTTAGGTTCACTTTACTACCTCTTTATGTTTAATTATGTTTGTGCCATATGTATTACACATTTATCACATTATATGATTTATACACTTATCCCATATATTATAGTCCGAATGTGTCTTTTAATCCTGTAAACCATTTACTTTGACTGCGTTCATATTGTGCAGCAGTCTGATGATATATTTTCTATGTATACTCCGTGAGCTTACCATATAAATTGCTGAGCTTTCGGCTTTTAAATGTGTTATAAGTTCAAATATGTCATCAGAATTCTGTAAATCACTTTTTTAGACTGCGTTCACATTCGTGTAGCAGTCTGGTGATATTATGTCCGACGAATGCTCCGTGAGCTCCCCACATGGAATGCTGAGCCTCCGGCTTCTTTTCCTAGTGCGCATGTCTGTTGACGTCATACGGGGTGTTCCCCGTGACGTGCGCACTATGTGAATGCCGAGGGGTGGTACTTCCTGCGGCGATGATGTCGGGCGCATGCGCAGATGGGACACGTCATATATGGAGCACAATATAAAAGGCTGGGTTTCGTAGATTTAGATCACTCCCTTTTTGAAAAAGCAAACGCGAAACGCGCGTCAAGGGTCACACGTGGGTCCAGAGTCTGCGGCTTGTTAACACTTTAAGGGTAAGCAATCTTCTTGTGGGCCTTATATTCATGCTATCATTATAGATGCTTGCACGCTGCAAGCGATATATATTTAATGTGTACCATTGTAGCACATGTGTTCTTTTAGCTGCCTAAATATTCCCATACATTTGGGTATATTCTTGTTATAATTCAAGTTTTTTTTTTTGCCGCTATACAATTAAAACTCTGGCCCCATGTGTTCATTATAATGTTTTATGTTAGGGTCATTTCACCATTGTGTGATGTTTTATGTACACATGTACGTTTTTCTAAATAAATTGACTTTTTTGTAATAAATCAAGTGTTTTTTACTCCATTTTTCCTTTTATTTATGATTTGATAGTTGGAGTGCACTCTTTTATATATAGTCCTTACTTAGAGTTTTACATCGTGGATATATGCTTTTGCATGTCCATGATATAAGTATCTCTCTTTTTGTACTGGTTCGTATTTATCAGGAGTTAGTCATAGTCTAATACTGGGAACACTATGTGTGTCCACCTGTAAGATCATGTTATAAACAAGTTATTGTAATCTTGGAAACTTTTGAGCTGTTTTTGCTGGGTTCTAATTAAGCATCTATGAGTTCACTGAAGATTCCATACAAGGAACACAAAAAGTGAAAAACAAGAGTCCTTCTTACAACAAAGCAGTCTCAAGCCAAATATCCTTTTAAGACTTAACGTTTAAACATTTTTGACAAAGCAGTAGCAGAATAATGTCATTGTTTTTTTTTAAAACATGTTTTTTAATAAATGATTAAAATAACAGGGTCTATTTCCGTTATCCACCCTGGGAAGTGAAGAAACTCAATGTCTTCCAAGAGATGACTCAGAGGCGGTAAGTCATCAAAAGCAGCAAACAAAAGCAGCAAATATCTTAATGAAGAGGAAAAAAAATATACATAAAGCTTAGAGAAAGCACTGAAAAGCTACTAAAATAGGAACCACATGCACATCCGTGCTCAAGACTTTCAACAAATTGTTTCAATAATATCTCATCTTAAATGTTATCCTTTCTATAACAGAATGTATTTCATAATATTCCTGTCAACAAAATGGGATACTGTAAAATGTGAAAAATTTAAATTATTTGTTAGCAACTGCTGTACCATAAGGGAATTTTGACTGACAAAACAAACTCATTTAAAAATGTAACCCCAGCAAGACCTGACCAGGAGCACTAAGTCAAAATTATTTGGGGATTTGCGGCCAAAAAGAAAATAAAATATATATATATTAATTTGGTCAAGTTGATTTGTAAGCCATAACAACTGAATAATATGACAAAATCGAGAGAAAAAATATCTCTGCTGATGTTTATAAAGGGGTGATGCATCGATAATAGGACAGGGAAATAGTTTTGGTGTAAATCAGTACCAATTTTATTACAAATAGTGGAGCTTACGAAAGAGGCTATCCACTTTTATCAATCCATTTTTGAAAGCATGTTCTGCGGTTAACTGCCAACTTTTGTAGGTCCTATCCACAATCTAAGACACTTGAGTCACAAGTACTGCACAGACCTCAGACCCCTTAAATAACAGTACAAACTTCAGCCTTGACCCCCTAAGCTAGTCTTTTAAGTAAAATGCAGATAGGAGACCTGATCGCTAAACAAAAACAAATTCCACAATAGACCTCTAAACAAATAGAAATCCCAAAATTTGCACACACCCCAAAGGCAAACCCCAGATAAGACCACCTACCCAAATGCAGACCCAGATTAAACTTCCTGAACAAATGAAGATTCCATAACTAAATGCAGACACTGGACATCCAAAGACCCCAAACGAAACTCGTAAACAATTATAGACTTCAGACCACACCAACCTAAGCAAATACAGACCTTAGACCTTCTAAACACAGACCCCAGTCCAGTCTCCTTATACAAATATAGATCATACTTCCCTTAAATAAATTAAAGACCTCAGAGCAAACCTACTAAACAAATTCAGAACCTAGACCAACCACCAATACAAGGCCTCCTAAACAAATACAGACCCAAGACCAACACCTTCTAAACAAATACAAATCATAGATCCCTGTATAAATTCAGACTCCAAGACCATACCCCCTCAGCAAATACAGACCCCAGACTTGCCTGCTCTTCTGGGAGTCCAGGAGGTCTCCCCTTTTGTCAGCAGTGTCCCGTACATTCTGGGAGAGTAGGCAAGTACGATGAAAAGAGAGAAAAACAACCGTAATTAACATTGTCATCTGGGATTGTGACACTATTGAATGAAATGGTAAAACATGTTTTCTTTTACTCATTTTAGTAATACAACACTTGTTACTGGAAAATGCCTTACAGCCTGATGTAAAACACATGTTCATAGATCTGAATGCAGAAAAAAAAAAAATAACTGGAACATCAAACTGATATATCATTTGTGCTATTAAAGATTTTTTTTTTCCTCTACTCTGTGTCATGAAGACTTTTATGTCTGGAAGATTTATTTAAACGAGTTTATTATATAATGAAGCTTGTCAGATCATAAAGACAAAGTCATACATTATGGAGCATATCGAGGTCTCACTGCGAGGGTGCTGTAAGAGGTGGGGTTTGGTAACCGCTACAACGAAATCAAGTGCATCTCAATTTATTAAATATCACATCTGTTCAAGGGATCAGAGGTAAAATTTTTGCACCAAAGGCCTGAAGATATATAAATCGAACACTGCGTGTTATGCAGCCATTTTTCTGTAAAGACATACATACATACATACATATATATATATATATATATATATATATATATATATATATATATATATATATATACACAGCTCCGGTAAAAATTAAGAGACCACCACATCAAAACCTTGTCATGGGCAGCCCATTCTCCAGACCTGAACCAGGGTGGATAAAAATCAATGATTTTTTTAAAAAAAATCAAAAAAATTGGATTTTTTTGATTTAAATCGGATTTTTTTGATTTTAAATCGGATTTTTTTCAATAAACTGCTTTTTGAGGAAAATATTTTACCATCCAAAGGTTCTTCCATCATGAGATAAAGCTGAGTTGTTTAACTCAGTAGAATAAAGGCTGTATATGTGTAACATTCACAATGCCATGCTCTTCCAGAGGTTTCTGTAGGATTAGTGGGCAGTTTCTCTCCTATATTATCACAGATGCTCGCTTTACTTACGCAGTTCTCAAAACTGAATTTGACTCCGCAGAGGTCCCAGCCTCTTCTTCACGGCAAAAATGTTACAACATGAACAGAGTTGAGAAAAAGACCTTAATCCTATTGTTCTACAAACCTATATGAATACAGAATCAACCCCTTCAGTGCCAAGTCCAAGAAGTTAAGGGCCCGTCTCACATAGCGATATCGCTACCGAGATCGCTGCTGAGTCACTAGTTTTGTGACGCAGCAGCGAGCTCAGCAGCGATATCGCTGTGTGTGACATTCAGCGACGATCAGCCCCCCTGCCGGGTATCGCTGATCGTCGCTGAAATGTCTGGATATTTTTTTGATCGCTGGTTTCCCGCTGACAGGCACGCATCGCTGCGTGTGACAGGCGGGAGACCAGTGATCCGCTGGTAACCAAGGTACACAGCGGGTTTCCAGGTGCGGGGCTGTGCCTAGAAACCCGCTGTGTACCTTGGATACCAGCGCCCTGATGCAGGGAGCTGGTAACCAAGGTACACAGCGGGTTTCCAGGCACCGCGCAGCGCTTGGAAACCCGACGTGTACCTTGGTTACCAGCTCCCTGCATCAGGGCGCTGGTATCCAACGTACACTGCGGGTAACTAAGCGATGTTACCCAGCAGTGTCGCTGTCCCAGATCGCTGCCTGAGCTGCCTGTTTGACAGCTCAGCAGCGATCATGTAGCGATACACCAGCGATCCTGACAAGTGCATATCGTTGTCGGGATCGCTGGTGTATCGCTATGTGAGACCCAGCCTTTAGACAATATGTTTCTGATTGTTTGGAGTGGAATAGATCTGCACAACACAAGAAGAATGTGAATCTAAGTGTGAGGAGGAGGAAGGGCAAGCAGACAAGAAAATGAAAGTGAAACTTTGAGCACAATACTGCAGCATAGCCACAGACAGACAAGTCTGGATCTGTTTGTGTGTACGATCTGAGGTTTATTACATTCTTTCCTTATAATGGCAGCAGGCCGTAAAAGAGACCCAGTTTGGGAATATTTTAATGAAGCTCCTTCGCCAATCAGTAAGGCAGGCATGCGTGCAAAATGCAAACGATGCAACAAAGAGATGCAAGGCCTGGTGGCGCGAATGAGGCAACATCATGAGAAGTGCGGTGATGAAGATGACCAAAGAAACACTTCTGAACAGGCAGGATCTTCAGGTTCACAGCACATGACACACTGCATGTATCTAGATACAGGGCTGAGTGTAGTGTATCGCATTATGGGATTAGATACACCAGTCTGGGGCGTATCGCACATGATGAAATTAGATATACCGGTCTGGTAGAAACTTTGATTTAAATCACTGATTTAAATCAAGCCTTACTGACTAGTGATTTAAATCGTGATTTAAATCGTGATTTAAATCAGTTTGATTTAAATCAAATCCACCCTGACCTGAACCCCATTGAAAACCTCTGGAATGTGATCAAGAGGATGATGGATAGTCACAGGCCATCAAAGAATAACTGCTTAAATTTTGGTGCCAAAAGCAGTGTGAAAGACTGGTGGAAAGCATGCCAAATGCATGAAAGCTGTTTTTAAAATCATGGTTATTCCACAAAATATTGATTCCTGAACTCTTCCTGAGTTAAAACATTAGTATTGTGGTTTCTAAATGATTATGAACTTGTTTTCTTTACATTGTTTGAGGTCTGAAAGTGTTTTTTTTTTTTTAATTTTGACCATTTTTATTTGGCAGAAAAAAATACAAAATTTATCGCTTGAAAATTCGGAGACATGTTGTTAGAACTTTATTGTTATAAAAGAACAATTTACATTTTACTCAAATATACCTATAAAGAGAAAAATCAGAGAAACTGAACATTTGAAAGTGGTCTCTTAATTTTTGCCAAAGCTGTATTTCTCTTATGTTACGCCGTCTGATCTGTATGAGATAAACACATGAAAAGTGATATATACGATCAAGTAGTGATTCTTTAGATAATTTATATCAGCTTGTACTAATTTAGAGATGGGCTGATGAGGCAAAACTCAAATTCGCCTGTTCACATGGCTTTTCTCATAAAATTTGATCTCCGCTAATTTTCAGTCCCTTATTATGCTCTGAGGTTCTCTCCAGAGTCAAAATCATAATAAACTTAATATGTGAAAGCTTTCAAAAAAATCATTATACTCACCCCCTGCTCGCTTCTTCAGCTCCTCTGCTACTCACCACCAGCCATCTGGTCCTCACCACATCTTCTGAATCCCTGCAGCTTACATTGTAATCTTTGGTCCTACTGCAACATGTGGACGTTCAAGTGAAATGGTGCTCGGGAGGGCTCTGCGCAGAGGTGTGGGAGGTCAATGGTGCCATGACACCAAGATGTCTACATGACAGTTGGAAGTCCAGCACAGTGTGAAAGGTCCAAAGATTCCATCATAAGTGGCAGGGGATGAGAAGACGCAGAAAGGATCAGACAGGTGACGGTGAGTGGCAGAGAGGCCGGAGAGGTGTGGGGTAAGATGAGTATAAGAATTTTTTAACATTTTTTTTAACCTTTAGATGGCCCACTATGGTTCAAAAAATGGCGACAATCGACCAAAATTTAGCTGAATCCTTGCAGAATAGAATTACAAAAAAAAAACCACATTTTGCCAAATACAGATTTTTTTTTCTATATAAAATTCCAAAAGAATCCAATTCCCCAAAAAAATTGACGGAGCCATGCTGTTCAACTCAATAAACTAGTTATATCCGACCAGAGCTGATCCCAAGGATAGGTCTCCAAAATTACAGTAGTCAAAAGTACCCGTTCATTGATCTTTTTTTTTATAAGAGTGCAGTTATTAAAGTTGTGACAAATTAAGTGGTATGCTCACATAAACTACAGCATTACGTTATTAATAGGATCAAATCCTGATTCTAGAAAATGCAGTAGCTACCCATATATAAAACCCCTGGCATGCACTGTTCTACTATATTTTGTTCTGCTGATCATCTTTGCTACAAGTGACCAACTTCGTTTTGCAAAAACTACACCTACACATCTCTCGTTTTTCTTCTAGGCCTTTAAGCTCCCAAGTTTCTCCATTAAAACATCAAAGGAGGTGGTGATGAATGTTGGGGCGTAAGCATGTTAAAAACACGTCTGAAAACACCCAGAATTGACAAACACACAGTGCCTGGGGCGACATCAGCTGTAAATACAGCCCTGTATACATAAAATCTCATTAGATTTGATGACAGCAATTTCTTTTTAGAGTCGCTAATCCAGTGTCTTTGGTTTATCAGACATTAATGCACAGTAAATAAATTGCATTCAGTTACGAGGCATGGCACATTACAGAAACCCAAATCCTTAAACCCTTTCCCCTGGTATCACCACGACTCTTTTCATCCACCGTGATGATGTCAGAGCAACAATAAAAGTCCATTTTCTTCTTTCAACATTTAACACCACTTCTGCTGAGAGAATATTACAGGCGAACCCTTGAATATAAATCCATGTAAGTCTTTTCTAACTACTGCAGTGTCTCGCGCCTAAGTATGATTTATACCATATGAGCCGAAATACCAACAATGGTTTTATTAATATAGAACTTAGACATAAGTCTGAGTTACTTCTGAAGTCTCTTTGTTTCATCTTGTTAACATAATTCTTGCCAAGGGCTTCCCGCATTACGTTCTAGGAGACCTAAATAGATTAGGGTGTTCTCGCAGGCAGCCAACGGAGAAGAAATACAAACTTATCATACTAGATGATAGATGGATCGTGGTCAGCTGATCGCTTGTTAGATCCTAGAAACGAGCACAATTCCAAGACAAATGATCTAAAACATGTAGAACTTAACACCAAAAAGGTTCAAGACTTAACCTAACCCAGACACACATGTGCACAAAGGCAGACATAGCATGATTAATTCATGTTCCCTACATAGTGCCAACTTAATCCTTGGTGCTTTTTAGAGATGGTCATCACCTACATTTAGAGATGGTCATCACCTACATCAATCCTTATCTGATCACATTCCGAATCCAACTTCCTTTTCAAATATTGTTATGGACTTAATTATAAAAAAAAACTAAAATATTTGCACTACCCTAATCCAGACACCACTTTGGTGCTCTTTGGCAGCAGGATCAGGGCAGTGCAAACATCCTCGGCCAGCACTGAAAAAGTGACATCTTGGGAGTATCTTGTAATTACTAGGCACTCAAGCCATCATCATGTTTCAGCAAAATGTACATCATGTGTGACTTAATGACCAAACAGGTAGGTGGCACACCCAGCAAATTAGTTGGCTTGAGATGAGTGCTAGTTCCTCTGGAGCCAACCACTGAACTCCTGTAGACCAATAATAGACAGAGAGGAGGAACTGCCACCTGAAGGCACTTGGAGATGCTTCAGATAGGATTAACTGACAGTACTTCATATTCATTGTTAAGTACAGTATTATATAATGTTTTGGGTGAAAACACTTCTTCAGAGGCATAGGCTATGTTCACTTCATATAGGTAAAGGGGAATCAGGGTGCGGGATGGCCTTCCCCCCCAAACAAGGACATCATACATCTAGCTGGTTCAAGGCCTGCGGTGTGTCACAGGCACACCCCTCAACCAGGATCTCCTTGACCTATATGCAGTGAACATAACCTTAAGTCTGATTAAGGGTTTTCACCAAAGCGTTACATAACACTGTACTTTCCTCGGTGTAACCAATGGATATGAAAAGCTTCAAATAGGGTTTGTTGACAGTATCTCCAAGTGCCCTTAGGTATACAATTACTTCACTATAACTACGTGTGGCTTAATGATGTCTTGTTGACCAGTAATTGCAAGAGGAACCCAAGATGACGGCATCTGAATACCAGATGAGGACGTTTATACTGTTCTGGTCTAGCTACATGGATTACTGAAGTGGAAGCCAGATCAGTGCAAATCTTTTTTCTCATTCATAGACTTAATAGATTATCACATGCTAGAAGAAGCCTAGAAAGGCTGCAATTAACATCACAACCACCATGTGGTCACAGATGGACAAATGTAGAACAAACAACGCCCAGCAGTACAAAAAAATCATTCATTTTTCAAAGCTGGTAATCTTATATTTCTCATCTAATGACACGTAGAGCTGAGAGGAAAAGTAAGAAAGGCTATATATATATATATATATATATATATATATATATATATATACTTATAAAAAATCAGAGCAGCACAGAATATTACAATGTTGGGTGCAAATCCTCTTCAGCAAAAATCCATACTTGCCAGCTTCAATACACCAAAAGAAAGGCAGCACTCCATAGGTTCAATAGAAATTGTGGATTTATTCTTAGACCCACATCTCAGGGCGTGGGTCTAAGAATAAATCCACAATTTCTATTGAACCTATGGAGTGCTGCCTTTCTTTTGGTGTATATATATATATATATATATATATATAATATACATACATACACAGGACCACTTTTATAGAAAACCTATCAGTATTCAATATCTAATGTTGAGCGAAAAGATTGACCTGCCGTGGTCCAGGGTCTGCTTCAGTCCTCCAAGACAGATGGACCTTGTCAGTTTTCACCTCTGCAACCAGATATCCTGGTCACCTCTGGCATTAACTTTGACCGGCAATGACATGAAGCAACACTCTTTTTGACTTTTCATCAGGCCTAGTGACTAGAAGTACCCAGGATGCCGGCAGTAGAAGAGAAGCCATGGGCTGGCTGCCATGTAGGACAGGACTGGATGCCAGACCAAGGCAAGACAAATCTTATTGCTCCATTGGTAGTTCTGTACCAAAGAGAAACTTCGGCAAACACACAGAAAACACACCATCACCAAACAATTGTCCCCAGATGGATTCAAACCCATTGCTTGAACTCATTGAGTAACCATGATGGCCAACATACACACAAACACTAATATATTCTAGGTATAAATAGATCTATGCATATAAAAAGATATATAAATTTATTCTTACCTACAATCCTGTGATTTGAGAGATTATCCAAGGAACAGATCTGTAACTGTAGTATATTTTAACCATTTTTTTTCACGATGGGTGTTTTTGACATTGCAGTTTGGCAAAGGTGCTACTGGCCGGAACAGGGTGGGCTTATAAATGTGTTATGATTCATCAGTCAAAACTAATGATCATCAGTTGCACCAAATCAGTTGCATATAATAATTAGATGTGTTTTCCAGGTACCCTTTTTCATGATGTATAAAAATTACAGCATGTGTTTGTGATTTACCCATGTAAAGGGGTCTAAAAGATCTCAGCTTTACTTTTGCCTCCTATCAATCATTTTTTTTTGTTCTCTTCTATAGAATTCGTATGATATACTGTATATTACATAAATATATAGTTAAATGTATCGCATACACACATATTACTATCCTGTTAGTCTAGATTTCTTATGGTTATATTTAATCCCCACAGATACTAGTCTGAAAGACATTCCAAAGAAGATAAACAAAGAAGAAGTTGTATAGAAGTACCAATACAGCCTATAATAAGATTAAATAAACTCTGTATATGAAACACTGCACTCCAACTGGGAATCCCTGCGGAGTCGAGAAGCAGAAGCAAAAAAAGAATAAAAAATACTTAAAGCAACTAAAATGAAATAAATTGTGAAGTGAAAATACTGTAAATGAGAGAAATGGGAGAAAGACAAAAAAAAACAGTGAAGCAAGCAAGAAACGGGCGATTTATGTTTTCCAGAAAGTTACAATATTGCACTAGTTAATTAAAAGCTTTTATATGAAGCATAAAAAAATAATTTGGAAGAAATGCACTGGAGAAATTAATACGCAAGGTGCTGGTAATGCATAAATGTCATTTAAACAGAGGATAGGTTGAACTGTATGCAGACTGCATTTGCGAAATGTAAATGAGTCTGTGAGCAGAATCGGCAAAAACATCTGAAACCTTTATTGTGATCCGAAGCTTAAAGAGAATAAGTCGCTTTATTTTATTCTATGTTTTATAGGATTACGAAACAGCCATTTTGACTGAGCTGCTGAATCAAAGATGTAGAGCTGAATGCATGATATTTAAGGATGAAATCATTTGACCATGTTTCACTGTCAAATACGGACCATGAATTCTGGACTGGCAGCAGGTCTTCTGACACAAGCTCGAGAGGCACCATACTCATGTGTGACACTGTGCAAGAAGCCTGTGTCCAGTCCAGAATTTAAGGTCCAGACTCAGACCAGTGAAGGATGGACATCTATAATCAGCTTAAGGGCACATTCAGACGTCCATACAAATCGGTCCGATCGGATGGCAAAGCACGGACTGGTCGTGGGTCTTCCAACCAAAGTGTGACAACTTCACATTTCTATGAAGCTGTCACGCTCGGGTGGGGAGACCCATGGTCAGTCCAATTTGTACGGTTTTCTGAATGGGCACTAAGGCAGAAACTAATCCACTGGCTTCTGAGACAGGTGAGAACGATCTGTGCAAAGCAAGAGAGGACGGAGACGATGAGCAGTGTCACAACATCTATTATGGTATGATCATGTGGCTTTCAACCTCACAATAGAGGTATTCCTGACATTATAATCCTGTCTGTCCATAAAAAGCAAACTGCTTATCCTGTCCTTACCATACACAGAATAAGTTATCCCATAAAGTTCAATATCTGACCCCTGGAGCCCCAAGTGATCAAGAGATCGGGGTTGTTGGATCCTGAGAACAAGGCTCTGCTGCATCATCTAAAATGGAGAGGACATGCATGCTCAACCTCCACTATCTATGGGACGGGACTGCAGAAATAAAGCAGAGCGCTCAGCCATTTCCAGCAGCTCCACTGACAATGGATGGACTAGAGGCTGAGCATGTGAACCTACCTCCATTCAAGACGAGGCAGCAGAGGTGGCTGTCCAGATTCCAACGCACTGATCGATGGGTCACTGGAAGTCACAGTCATCAGACTTCCAGCAATCAGTAAATTATTAGAAAGTGGATAACTTGTCATTTTGGGAATAACTCTTTAATTTATTAGAAAGTGGTAATCTAATGTGCATTCCTCATTTCGAGGTAACAAAAATTGCAACATTAAAAATACATATACGGTAAATTCCATACATACTGTTGAAAAAACTCAAAGAAATAGATAAATCCAAAAATAATAACAAAAATTATGATCTAATCAATTAATTCCATTTAAAAGGAGCATGAGACGTATAATTGTGTATTTATATAGGATGTCAGAACTGAAATACATAGGGGACACCATGAGAGCCGTATGTTCAGAGCAGCTCAGGAGGACTCAGCACGAAAATGTATTTGAAGGTTAAATGGGTGCCCTGCAATAGCACACATCACCTGCAGTGGCCACTGTAGGATAAATGTGAGGATGTCTGATGATTACTCCAGCAATCATCCTGATTTAGAGAAAGACAAGTCTAGAAGAAAAAAATCCTTTAGGCAGGACTCATCCACAGACACTTCTAGAAGATTGGAGGACTTTTTACCTGATTGTAAACAAAGAGTAATGGGAAATTCTCATCTGACTTGTTAACTGCTGCAGGATTAGGAACAAATTAATAGCAGTGAATAAGTTTTACAACAGAAACAATAAATTTGTCAGCTTTTTTTTAAAAAACACACATTCCCACCAAGCATATCACCCCTGTTCAGATAGGAAGCCCACTTGCCCGTTAGTGCACTTGATACGCTTACTGCAAAACTACAGATATAGTCACTGGACTAAATCACTCCTACAACTCCACATTTCAGTTGCATATTTTCAATCCATGTACTATTTTTCTCTCTCTCTCCAAAAATAAAGTGCTGTTAATACCTGTAAACTAGTAATTAAAGGGGCTGTCTCGTGTAGGCAATCCCTATCATATGAAGGTAGGTGATCTTGCTTGCAGCATCCACTACATTTTCTTAAAAACTTTTTTTATACATATATATTTAAGGGAGCTATCAACCCTTTAAAAAATATATACAAGAAGGCATAAAATATTAAATACCCACCTACAGATTTTTTTTCACCCTTCTTACACTAACAGCACCTAGATCTCCCTAGTCTCCTTTCTTCCTCATTCTGCAGTGATGGGCATGGAGCCGCAGCAGCCAATCACTTTCCCAAGTGAAGTCCAACACCTGACTGCTGCAGCAAGTGATTGGCTGCAGTAGTCACATATCTTTATGATCAGAACATTATATACAGAGCAGTCTGGTCATACAGGGGACATGTGACAACCCATGACCTTGACTGTACAAAGAGTGAAATGATAAAGAATGGTATGTAGGTACTAGTGATGAGCGAGTATACTCGTTGCTCGGGTTTTCCCTGAGCAGCTCGGGTGGTCTCCGAGTATTTGGAAATGCTCGGAGATGAAGTTTCTGTTGTCACAGCTGCATGATTTATGGCTGCTGGACAGCTTGAATACATGTGAGGATTGCCTGCCTGATAAGGAATCCCCACATGTATCAGACTGTCAAATTGGCACAAATCATGCAGCTACGGCAACAGAAACTGAATCTCTGAGCACTTCCAAAAACTCGGAGATCACCTGAGCTGCTCGGGAAAACCCGAGCAACGAGTATACTCACTCATCACTAGTAGGTACTTATGTTTTTTTTTGTTTATGACATGTTGGCCAGCTTTTAAAATAAAACAGCCCCTGCCTTTAAAGGATTGTCCAGCCTTAGGCTACAAGTTTATATGACTATAACCTTGGGAATCCTAACATCGAGCGCACTGCACGCTGCCCGCTGTGCGGAATCTCCAGAGCAAGAAGCGGCGGACATGTGATCACAAGCATGCATACATGTGGTCACACGCTGACTAGACGTGTGAAGCCTCGCTCAACGCAAGTGGATTGAACAAGATCAGACACACCTAGTCTGAATGTGGCTGGAAGTGTGCAAATTGCTTACTAGCAGTCACATGATTGCCCGCTCCCCGAGCCAGTACCGGAAAATTCTCACAGTGCACAAGATGGGAGCATTCATAAGTCTGCAGTCACATAATGGAACTGCAGACTTGTAGCCTAAGGTTGGACAATCCCTTTATTTATTACAATTAGGCAAAGTAAGGAGGCTTATTCGCCGTGCAATGCTCCTCTGGGAAATTTAATATGCAAATTGCCTCAAGAGAAAAAGAGGACTTGAACTCTATAGCGCCACCTATTGGAAGTAGACCTCAGTCCAGAGCCTCTCATCTAGCCAAATCAGATCTCTCCTACTTTGCACTGACGAGGGCCAATAGTCCGAAACACCGTGTCTGAAAATGGAGATACTGATTTGGCTTTTATCCTAAGTCATATTGCAAGACTCGTTAAAGGGTTGATTGTGACTTGTAGGATCACTACTTCCAATAGGTGGCGCTATAGAGTTCAAGTCCTCTTTTTTTGAAGATGCAATTTGCATATTAAATTTCCCAGAGGAGCATTGCACAGCGAATAAGCCTCCTTACCTCGACACGCCAGAGCTGGTATGTCACTCTCCACAAGGAGAAACCTTACCCCTTAGACCCTGGTCCAGAGCCTCTGATCCAGCCAAATCAGATCTCTCCTACTTTGCACTGACGAGGACCAATAGTCTGAAACACGGTGTCTGCAAATGGAGATACTGATTTGGCTTTTATCCTAAGTCATATTACAAGACTCATTAAAGGATTGATTGTGACTTGTAGGATCGCTACTTCCAATAGGTGGCGCTATAGAGTTCAAGTCCTCTTTTTCTCTTGAGGCAATCTGCATATACAATTAGGCAGCCACTCAGAAACATAGTTGACCATGCTATATATACATTTTCAAATGCCCAGAGCAAAATAATCTTTATTTTAATTGGTGGCTCTCCACTCTGGGTCATAGAGTGGGGTGCAAAAAAGGGGGAAACCATATGATCTTGATACGCTATAATGAGGTGTATAAACAGGCCTGATCCTTGGGAGACAACCCCTATGACAATAACCATATCCTTTATTAATAATGGCGGGCCTGTTATTATCTTGAATTGCTTAAGTACCTACAAAAATAAACTTTAATGAAGCACAGGCACCTAGCGCACAGTGAACGGCTTGCACTCAGCGTTCTCTTGACACCGCAGATTTTTTTGCACTGCAGAAAACAGCGAAGCTTTTCTTATGATACATAATGTAACCTTTCCGCCACCGTACAGCCTTCTCCGGCAGCGCTATCTAGAATGCTTAATTGGCATCCGCACAATAAAATACTTCAAATCTGAAGAGTATTAATTACTAGTTTATGACTCTACGTTCTATTATTCTGGCGATGTGGAAAAGTCCATAAAAGCCTGGCATTTCCCTGCACAAAGAGGCAGTATACGTTATGTGTGATTCATGAAATTTTCATTAATATTTCAGCTAGCGCGGTCTGGTCCAGCAGAGAGGAGGACGAGGGCTTATTCATACTCTCCCCTTTCTCTCCTATTTTATGAGCGCAGGTTTTTTTTCGGGCGGGTTTATTTTCGTTGCAAATTGCAAAGCAGGAAACAATATATTTTCCGTGTACGCGGCTGGCACATGTGAAATCCTTAGGCGAAACGTATCTTTACACCGCAGACTGACATCTTACTACATCGTAGTGAAGGCTGCTTATTGAATTCATACAAACTACAAAAAAAAACCTGTGTCGTCTGCTTCTGTCACACAATTAGTAGGGTACGGAGAGGCAGAAAACGGACGGATGAGGTTTATCGTGAGGCCTGACTACACAGGGATTATTTGTAGTCTGTTACCATAGAAACACAAGTATACAGTGAAGCTGTATGTATTCCCAATCAAGACCATTTTAAAAGTTAATTTTAATTATCCCGATGCATGTTGTATGAAAATTCAATTTAAAAGGTGTATTCCCCATTTATTAAAAAAAAATAAATACAATAAACTCTTGTTAGCTACTTCGAAGTATTGTAATAAAATCATAGTCACGTGATTAAGAACTAGTAAAAAAAAATATATATTTTTGAAAATTAGCGATATATAATCTATAATACATACACACCGGAAAAACTAAAGATTTCACCCTTGGCTTTTCTGTTAATTACCCCTTATTGGTTTTCTGGACTCTATGCACTACTTTAATGTACCAGTGCCATGATGGACGGCTTCTTAACAACCATTTTACAATACGTGTCAAACAACGTTCTGCGTGGCAAGAAAAAACAAACTCAGTAGAGGAATAAAATTAAAATGTTTGTTAGTCAAGTTATAGCTGTCAAGATCTGATTGCGGAGCTCTCATCCCGAACTTTAATGAATTGGTGTTGCCTCCTACCAGAACTTCAGTCCTCCATCCGGGCTTTGTGGTAATCACAGACCATTATATAAAAAAAAAATCACAAGCGCAACAGAGGGAAAATATTTTTTTTTTAAATATTATTCTTCCCTGCCTTGCAAACTTGCTGAACTTAGCAGGCAATTATGAAGATTTTACATCTGAATCCTCATTATTCGTGACAAGCCGGGTCTCAAACCATAAAATTCCAGATTATTATGTGAGGACTGGCAGCTATCGTTAACGAGATCAGAGCCTTGAAAAAGGCAAATTAGCAAAAAATATTCGGGTTAAATGTGCCTAATGTACGGTTATTAAAAATGAAAAAGCTTTGATCACAAAAATTTCAAAATGGAAGTATGGAAATATAAAGGCAAACAATACTGGGAGTAGAATAAGCTGCACAGTATCGGAAAACATGACTGATTTCTTCCAGAAACAGAGCCTCACTAATCCAAAGATTCCATTCAAGTGTCTGCAATACCACAGACAACCTGAAGATAGGTGTGGTGCTGTTTTTGGAAGACATTATTGCAAATACTAATACTAGAGAAGAGAGAGGATTCAAAAAGATCTAAACAAACTGGAACTGTGGGCAGCAACTAACAGAACGGTTTTTAACAGGGAGAATTGCAAAGTCCTACATCTGGACAAGAAAAACGAAAAAAAGCATATACAGAATGGGAGGAATAGAACTAAGCAACAGCACGTGTGAAAAAGACTTGGTTATACTAATAGATCGCAGACTGCACATGAGTCAACAGTGTGATGCAGCAGCAAAAAAGGCAAATACAATTCTGGGATATATTAAGAGAAGCATACAGTCTAGATTGCGTGAAGTCATTATTGCCCTCTACTCCTCCTTGGTCAGACCTCATCTGGAATACTGTGTCCAGTTCTGGGTGCCACATTATAAAGAAAGACATCAACAAACTGGAGCAAGTTCAGAGAAGAGCGACCAGAATGGTGACCGGTCTGCAAACCATGTCCTATGAGGAACGGTTACAGGATTTGGGAATGTTTAGCTTGCAAAGAAGAAGACTGAGAGGAGACTTAATAGCTGTCTACAAATATCTCAAGGGCTGTCACATTGTAGAGGGATCAGCTTTATTCTCATTTGCACAAGGAAAGACTAGAAGCAATGGGATGAAACTGAATGGGAGGAGACACAGATTAGATATTAGAAAAATGTTTTTACAGTGAGGGTGATCAATGAGTGGAACAGGCTGCCACGAGAGGTGGTGAGTTCTCCTTCAATGGAAGTCTTCAAACAGAGGCTGGACAGACATCTGTCTGGGATGATTTAGTGAATCCTGTATTGAGCAGGAGATGGCCCAGGAGGTCCCTTCCAACTCTAACATTCAAGGATTCTATTCATGTTTTTCTAATACAAGCAAAAAAAAAGTCATAAATGGAATTTGTCATCAAGATTTCCTACTCCATCTGAGAGCAGTATGATGTAGGGGCAGAGCCTCATTCTAGTAATGTATCGCTTAGTGGGCTGCTTGCTGACATTTTGATAAAATCACTGTTTTATCTGTTGCACATCTCTGAATACAAGCTCTGTATAACCTGCCCACATCACTGATTGGCAGCTTTTGTGTACACTGTGCATAGGCAGAAAGCTGAAAATCAGTGGAGGGGTGGGGTTATACAGACCACATGAATATGGAAGACAACATGGCAGGAGATTTACTAGTCCTCTAGTGATATTGTCCTGCAGATAAAACTGTGATTTTATCAAAACTATCGCAAGCAGCCAGGTAAAAGACACGGAGGAGGGGGAGGAGACGAATGGAGATGCAGAGTGAGAATCAGAGGGAAAGAGGCAGGAAGAGAGATAGAACATAATTTTTTTATATGTATACCCCTTTCCACATGTAAAGCGTCATGGGATAAATGGTGCTATAATAATAAATAATAATCCTGCTGATTTCTAGCGTATTTACCTCTCCACAGAGCTGGATTCACAGCTACACTGCTCAGCACGGGTGTATAATATCATCCATGCTGAAACTCATTATGAACATGTGCTACATTGAGTCAAAGGAGGAGAACACTTCATGTCCTTGTATACCGTGTATAGGAGACATCATAGCAGCTCTGACCACTAGCTCATGGACAACTGAACATTTGAGAAAGAGCCTGCAGAGAGGAAACACTGTTGAAAAAATGCAGGACAGAAGCATATAATTACCAGAAAAGGTGTTATTCCGCATGCACACACAGACCAGCTTATTCTCACCTCAGTTACTGTTTAAATCACAATTATAAAGCCACAATATTTAATGACATTGTGATGCCAGGTTTTCATTTACAAAAATATAAAAAATAAAGGTTTTCAGTGAAATTTGCATTGTATATATTTCTATGTATTGATCAGTAACACATGTGAATATATTATACTTTGTAAGATGTCTAATTAAGGGAAGTTTTAACTTCCTTTTCTTCCAGCAGTTCTGTAGTTCCCTTTTCTACAGGAACCTCCCAGTAACCCAAAAAGAAATAAAAGTTAAATAATAAAAAAATTACTTAAATGAGATGCGTCATTAGAAAATGACCCAATATTCATTCAAGCTTCCTTCATGTTGAATACATATTCTAGAAAAAAAAAAATCAGATTTTATTTTTTTTATTATAATCACGGGCTGGTTCACAATGAAGGATAACACTTGTATATAGATAACACTGAATCCACTATTCATGATAAGTGTCACCTCCTGCCTCACCCTGACCATGTCACAGAGCATGCCCACAACACCCTGCACATGTCACAGAGCATGCCCATAACCCTCACATGTACAAGCATGCCACAACACTCTGCACATGTCACACAGCATGCCCACAATACCCTACACATGTCACAGCACAGAGCATGCCCACAACACCCTGCACATGTCAGAGCAAGCCCACAACATCCTTCACATGTCAGAGCATGCCCACAACACCCTGCACATGTCACACAGCATGCCCACAACACCCTGCACATGTCACAAAGCATGCCCACAACACTCTGCACATGTCACACAGCATGCCCACAATACCCTACACATGTCACAGCACAGAGCATGCCCACAACACCCTGCACATGTCAGAGCAAGCCCACAACATCCTTCACATGTCAGAGCATGCCCACAACACCCTGCACATGTCACACAGCATGCCCACAACACCCTGCACATGTCACAGAGCATGCCCACAACACCCTGCCCATGACAAACAGCATGCCAACAACACCCTGCACATGTCACAGAGCATGCCCACAACACCCAGCATATGTCACAGAGCATGCCCACAACACCCTGTACATGTCACAGAGCATGCCCACAACATTCTGCACATGTCACAGCACAGAGCATGCCCACAACACCCTGCACATGTCACAGAGCATGCCCACAACACCCTGCATATGTCACAGAGCATGCCCACAACACCCTGCACATGTCACAGAGCATGCCCACAACACTCTGCACATGTCACAGCACAGAGCATGCCCACAACACCCTGTACATATAATAATGTGAAATGCAGGGCGCACCAATTATACACAATTAAATAAGGAGGTGCAGATCGGTAGAAAAAACAACAGTTAAGTAAGAGAGAAAGGAACTACCGCAGTAATGCACACTACTCAGATAATGGAAAGTAGAAAAACAGTCAATTTTATTGGTATACAAAGAGTAAAGTAAAACACAAGTAAAATCAGAGTGACTCTGGTCCCAAACGCCCGCCCCTAACCATGATCAAGGTATATAATGAATAATGTCTCAAAAATAACAAAAACATGAAAAATAACTGGAAAAACATATGATCATAAAATAAACATTTGGAAATATGTAATGGTCCACCTATGATGAGAGAACCTGTATGGATAGCAGAAAAAATATTAATGATACAAAAAATATATCAAATAATTATAAGCAAGCCCAAATAAGGGGTAAAATAGTCCCCCACCTATGAACTAAAAAGATGGCTCCAAATCAATAATTGTGAAGAGAAACAAAAGCCATGAAAAAATCACTAGCACATGATATAAACCAGAACAAACCTCATGACAAAGGCATGAGAGAGCAAACGGGCAGTCAGGACCAGAGGACACCAAGGTCCCACGCGTTACGCCGCAGCCTGTGCGGCTTCCTCAGGGAAAACACCCTGTACATGTCACAGAGCATGCCCACAACACTCCGCACATGTCATACAGCATGCCCACAACACCTTGCACATGTCACAGCACAGAGCATGCCCACAACACCCTGAACATGTCACAGAGCATGCCCACAACACCCAGCACATATCACAGCATAGAGCATGCCCACAACACCCTGCACATGTCACAAAGCATGCCCACAACACTCTGTACATGTCACATAGCACGCCCACAACACCCTCCACATGTCACAGAGCATGCCCACAACACCCTGCACATGTCACTGAGCATGCCCACAACACCCTGCCCACGTCACAGAGAATGCCCACAACACTCTCCCATAATAATTAACGGACATCTCCAGATTCTTATGGCCCAAATGGCTGATGTAATGAAAATCTCTGCATGCTGGTAATGGCACCTCATGCAAGATGTGTGCACCCTATAACTAACTATGTACAGGAAAGATATTAAATTTTTTTTTACCACCATTACATCTGAATTTTGGTAGTTTTACATCCTAAACCAAGCCTCTTTTCCTGTGAAAACATGCCACTTTCCAATTAAACCACGCCTGCTTGTTAAGGGATTTCTAAAACACATAATAGAGGTAAGGTAAGAGGGGTTTCTTGGCACAAATTCAGCCAGAATACTGATGGATGCTTTCAAAAGAGTTGTGTCATGGTTCCATCCCTCAGTTAGTTTGGGATGCAGTAACTGACAGCTCAGTCATCCAATCTGATCAAGGGTCGTGCTGACGTGTCAGTGTGTTGATTGACAGCTCAGCTGTCCAGCCTGAGACTGGGGGTGCTGGCTGTCTCTAAGTGTTCATTATTCCAGGTGATTGCCAGGCTACTTCACTGAGCTGTTTCTCCTAGGCCTCTGCCAGACGTACATTCAGCTAAGTGTGGTTTGTTCTCTATGTGTCTTGCGTTCTGTAGGTTGATCTTTAGTTGCCTGACCTTGGAACTCATTCTGACCATCTGTCTGTTTAACCCCTTCTGCTCTGATCTGCTATCCTCCAGGTAGTCTGACCTGGGAACATTACCTGACTATGCCACCTCACCATCACTGGAGCTGCTGGAACACCTCAACCTACTGTCTCCTTCTCCATAACCCTGTAGACTGTAAGCCCGCAAGGCCAGGGTTCTGGAATCAATGGTGGTCTAAAAATAAATAATAATAATGAGATCTTCTGACGATATTTCCAATGTGTGCAATGATTCCGAAGTTTAAAAAGGGACGCGCAAAATGTTTTTCCTCCGTTGGGCCAAAGGAATACAACCCTGACCGAAGAAGAACTACAGAAATCTGGATAGTTACATCAAACCCTTTATAGCTGGAAAAATACCAAATTCAACAGACCTAACATTTTTTATCATTTGTGTTATTTTCATGAACATGTTATGTTTGAAAAAGTCATCCCTTTAAATACTCTGTTAAAAGAGTTTACCCGGTAGAAGAAAAATATATACTGTAACACAAAAGAAGCTCTGCAGATCTGTGATCCAGAGAACTGGATGTGAAGTACACAGTCCACCGCTGAGATAAACAAGGCAAGCGACAAGCAATAAAGGCAGCATGGCTCCCAGGTTGTCGGCAGTGTGGCGGACTGCATTAACGCTCCAGCACAACATCTTAAGACAATTACACATAATCGATGTTACATTTGTGTGGTTGCTACATGGCGGTGAGTGTTTGGGAAGAAGAGAACTATTAGCTTGCCCCTCTGCAGGGCTAATTGGTCAGATAAACACTGTGTCGTGTGGTTGTAACTAGGTGTTAGGGTTTGGAAAAGCTAAACATTTGCAACAGAGGTGAACGGCTGTGGTTATTCAATGATGTCACACTCTGAAGAGGGTTATGCTGCAGATGGTTGCACTACTACACTCAACGCACTGGGGGGATTTATTAAGTTATTTGTAGTGGTAGAAAAAAATGAAAATTTTAGCACAGGTCTGAAAAGCATAATTTTTCTAATTTTGTAAACATGGCTTGCCGGAACAGGGAACCCGATAGATTTACTAATATGTATCCCAGAAATTGGAGTAAATTATAATGGAAATCTTAGCATACATAAATCTCAGTTTGTGGAGCACAAACAGCCCGAGATGAGCCAAATTTATCGAGAAGCATATGTGGGCTTCGTCTTAACAATTGCTAGTCAGACTCAATTCCCACCAAGGTGTTATAATGGACATCCAAATGCTTTCTACTACAAATGTAGGTATATTTTTGAATGGAAGTAAATTGTACTCGAATTTTCCAAAATTGCCAAAAAGCAGATTTTTATTGTCATCTCCATGTTGACTCAGCAAGAGGACATCCTCTGAACCACGAAGGTCCAACAAAAGTTTAAAAAATACAAATAAAACTAATACTTTCCTCACCTCTTGAGCCCCTCAGTTCCTCACATTCACCTGTCCGGTCTTCGTTGCATCTTTTTATCATCGCCGCTGGCACTATAATGACTAGCCTGCTCACGGAAGGCCAAGACTTCTGGCTCTGATGAGGCTCATCTTGATGTCATGGCCTTTCATGCGCTTATGCTGATCTCTCTCGGGCATCATCATAGCCAGAAGTCCAAGCCAAGTGTGAGAGGTCCAGGATTTCACAAGTATCGGTGATAAGAAGATGCAGTGAGGACCGGATTGGTGAAGATGAGGAGTCTAGCGTCCGGAGAGGTGAGCGGTAAGGGGAGTATTAAGGATTTTCTTTATTATTTACATATTCAATTTATATGTTCCCAGAAAATAATAAGGGACATTAAACTTGTGGAGATCAACTTTCAAGATCAACCTGTTGTTTAAATCAAGTCTAAGTTTAGATGTACACAACCGATTGGAATAGTCCGAACACGGACCGTGATGAATGGAGCAGCCGCGGGTCTCCTGAGCCAAACTCAACAGCCTCATATATCGTATGCCTATCGCCGCGCCGTCCATCATGGTCTGTGCTAGGATCATGCAAAAGGAAGGTGTCAATCTAGCTTAAAATTGATAGAAAACACTACAGTTGTGTACGCAGCTCCCATGCAAACATATGTAGTGGAGATTGTCACCGCTGCAGAAGTCTGAAAGCATTTGGGGAAAACGCTTATTACACTGCATCTCAGCGAGGAGCTGGTGATCCATGTTAGGTTTGTTGGTTCTGAATGTTATTCAATAACCCATATAACAGAACTTGTCTTTCGGGATCATGAGTGAAACGTCAGTATGGCTTTCCGCCGACTATACCCATCTCTGTACATGGGGGAAATCACGTGCACAGTTAATATACACAGAAAGCTTCATTGTGCTTTGGCTTATAAGCTGAATGTAGGAATTCGTTCAGCTCCAAGTGAACTGTTTAATTTTCCCTCAGAGAGTTTAATGATCCATTTGCTGCCGGGAAGGAGAACGGAGAAACCACTTTCAACTGGGAGGTCAACGGCACACTAAATACCTCTCATCTATGTCATGTCTGTTACATTTATATCTACCATTATCTATGTATCTATAACGGAATATTTATCAATTCATCTGATCTCTCTCATGGGGAATCGATAGTGAGTGGCAGTTTGAAGTCTCGGGATCTGGATGGCCAAAAAGGTCTCTGGCTCATCTAATTAAACCATTACTGTTAAAGCATGGGCATGTTGTTAGTTGGAGGCCCGATGAGGATCACAAGTGTGCGCCATGATGTGTAGACACTGAATATATGAAATGTAAACTGAATTGCTGGCATATAGACTAGACTTATAAAATGGAGGCACTTAAAGGGAATTTGTCACTAGGTTTATGCTACCTCATCTGAGAGCCGCAGAATGTAGGGATGCTGATTCCGGCGATGTGTCACTTGGTTTATTGGGTGCAGCAGGTGAGATAAAATCTGAGTTATTCCATGTAGCATAGCTCAGAGAAATTACCCCACCCACACCACAACTCTCTGTGTATATTGACAGTGAGCTGCTAATCAGTGGTGGGGCGGAGTCAGACCAGGATGTATGTGAGCTGGAGTCTGGGCAGTGATAATCTCCTGGTGATAAAATACCCTTTGTATTGAAATAACAGAATACAACCTAATAAGTGACACATTGCTGAAATCAGTGTCTTATCTCGTGCTGTCCTCAAATTAAAGAAGATGTCCACCACTTTATCATTAATGACCTATCTTTAGGATAGGTCATCAATGTCTGATCGGTTGGGTACCGACACCCAGCACACCTGCCGATCAGCTATTTTCTTCGTCGGCCGCTGCTGCCAGACAAGAATGCTCAATTGCAGAGCTCCTCAGTCTTCTGATAGTGGCCACGGCCGGGAACTACACATAAGCTTCCTATTCAAACCAATAGGAGGTAGGTGTGCAGTATCCTAACGCGCCACTATCAGAAAACTAGTTGATGGGGCATTAGTTCCCCAGACTGGTCAGCCCTCTTTCTATGTTATCACGCCCCTGTGGGAATGATGACATAATTTGCAAGAAAGAATCGTCGCTGCTCATGCAAATCTAGCGCATGCACGCCGCTCATTCCGGCAGCGTCTCTGCCAGCCAGGTGTTCGCTTCCCGGCTTCAGAGGCGTGCACTGCGCATGACCAGAGGCAATTTTCTGAACTTCTGGTCATGAGCCTCTGGAGCTGGGTGTACACTTCCAGACTTCAGAGGCGCGCACTGTCCGGAAGTTTAGAAGATAGCTTCCAGTCATTCAAAGTGCACGCCTCAGAAGCCGGAAGCGACAGATAGTGATAGAAATAGATGGATGATAGACAGATAGTAATAGATAGATGATAGATTAGATAGATAATAGATAGAGATGATGATAGATGATGATAGATAATAGATAGATAGATAGATAGATAGATGATAGATAATAGATAGATAGATAGATAGATAGATTATAGATAGATGATAGATAGAATGATAGATAATAGATAGATAGATGATAGATAATAGATAGATGATAGATAGAGATGATAGATAGATAGATGATAGATAATAGATAGATAGATAGATAGATAGATAGATAGAGATAGATAATAGATAGATGATAGATAGATAGACATACAGTAGTACCTATCCATCTCATGTTAACTCATCTCATATTTATCTATTATCTATGTATGTATCTATTTAGATAATATCTAGATAGATAATAGATAGATAGATAGATAGATAGATATATATGAGATGAGTTAACTTGCGATGGATAGGTACTACTGTATATCTATCTATCGTCTACTGTATCTGTCTATCAATCATCTAGCTATCATCTAGCTATCTAGAAAAATCAAAGAAGCAGCACACCGTAATTTTAGTGCAAAAAAAGCTATTTTAATAGCCCATTTGTGTGTGAGCCCACACAGAGCCGAAACGTCACACACAAATGGGCTATTAAAATAGCTTTTTTTGCACTAAAATTACGGTGTGCTGCTTCTTTGATTTTTCTAATAAAAGGACTATTATGCACCCAGCTATTGCCATTGTTCAGGTGCTGCTCTCTGCTTGAGGCCGGTGTCACAATGGCGTGTGTGATGTGAGAATCTCGCAAGAGCCTCTTTCCTCAACACCCAGCACTGCCGCCGGCACTCGGACCGGAGCGTGCGGCTGCATAGAAATACATGAAGCCACGCGCTCCGGTCCGAGTGCCGGCGGCAGTGCCGGGTGTTGAAGTGAGACACTCTTGCGAATTTCTCGCATCACATATGCAAGTGTGACATAGGCCTAATTTTTTCTATCTATTATGTATCTAGCTATTATCTATCCACATATCTATTCATCACATATCACTCTCTCTGATCTATCGTCAGTCTGTGTATCTGATCCAGTTACCTTGTCACATATCCATGCTACCACAAAAACCAGATCACACATGCAAAATATGAAGAATCTGATAGATTGCGCCCATAATGCAGATAATTGCAGGATTCACCCTCAGATCCAGCCTTATAGAAGGTGAACGTGCAGTATATAAAGGCATATGTGTTCAGTGATTTCATTAACAATGCGGCTGCCATGCTGAGCCGCCTGACTGTGAGCGGAGCCTCTCACAATACCACAGTGAACTCCCGTGTCCATAGCAACAGTAACTAATTCCCTTTTCTCCCAATCATGGTGGTAATTCGCTCCCATGGCCTGAATCGCTTATACACACACAAAAAAAAAAGTTTGAAAGACCTGAGCGAGCCAATGGCCGAGAAGCTGATCTGCTAATAGGAAATAATCTGCGGCTAATACACACATTCCAGGGCAGCCGGGTGTTTTTCTAATGCTTTGTTAGACGGGCCTCTCTCCAAAGAAAGCAAGGTAGAGAATAGGAAACAGGCGGCCATTAATGCTCGCAGAAAGCTACCTGCTCACAATTAATAATGCTGGAAACGTGCTGCTACTTGTACGGATTACAAGAAAATGACAAATTCATGGAAACTAACAAGCAGTGATTTATAGGTCCATACAGAGGGGGTCAATACATGGAATAATGGCTATAATATCTAATGCACAGCTATCAATATAGGCATATAACATCTATCTCACAACCACCCTTATCAGCCTGCGGGGATGCCGCCTATTAGTCAGCTCTGCCTCCAGCATTACTGGGTCATTGATATCTATCTACCATTTATATCTATCTCTCCCCCTATCAATCTGAAAGCTAGAAAGAGGAACGCTATCTGCCCCGGAGCAGATCCCCAAAGAACATAGAAAGCCCCCAAACATGTAATGGCGGTTAGACAAGAAGAAATACTGACACAGACAGAAAATAGTATGAGCAAACGTTGGGGCCCAAACTTACTAAATAGAAAAGGATAGGAAGGGCACTTACTGCAATCCCAAAAAACCCTGAAAAGCACCAACTCTACTAATTTCAAAAACACCTGAGATCACACGACCTCTACCACCTAAATTAGTTCTCTGGTGTAACAAAATCAAAACAGCAGCCACTGAAAAAACTGGAAAAAGCAAATGTACAAACATCAGTGGCTGAACTGAACTGAGAGGGCAAAAGCCCCCAGAAGGGACCCTGAAGGCCCCCACAGAAGTGCAGGACAAAATGCAAAAATCAAGCACAAAAACAAAAAGAAGAAAATTCTTATCTGTTAGCAGGAGATTCAGACACGACACAGCAGGCTACCAAGGAAACAGGAATCAAGGATTGAGACCAGAACAATTGATCACCGGCAACCCTGATGGGAAGGCGACTCCCTTATATAAGACCAGTCAGTAACACCTGATTCCCAATCCTCACAATCTTCACTGGACAGTCCAGTACCGTTTGTAACCACCAGAAGGAGCTTCTGCTCAGAACTCATTTCCAGCCTATTCACAACAGTACCCCCCCCCTTGAGGAGGGGTCACCGAACCCTCATTTGAGCAACCAGGTCGGTCAGGATGAGTTCTATGATAAGCACGGATGAGTCTCCTAGCATGGATGTCCGAAGCAAACACCCAAAAATTGTCTTCCTGACCATAACCTCTCCATTTAACCAAATACTGGAGTTTCCATCTAGAAAAACGAGAATTCAATATTTTCTCAACCACATACTCCAGATTGCCCTCAACCAAAACAGGGTCAGGAGGCACAGTAGTAGGAACCATTGGCTCAACAAACCTCTTCAACAAGGACTTGTGGAACACGTTATGGATCTTAAATGTCCCTGGAAGAAGCAAACGAAAAGAAACAGGATTAAGAATCTCCATGATCTTATAAGGTCCAATGAACCTAGGCTTAAATTTAGGAGATGCCACTCTCATAGGAATATTTCTTGAGGACAACCAGACCAAGTCCCCCACTTTAAACCGAGGACCATCAGTCCTATGCCGGTTAGCAAACCGCTGGGCCCTCTCCTGAGAGAGGGACAACCTCTCCACTACCTGGTCCCAAATCTGTTGCATACGCTCCACAACAGAGTCAACACCTGGACAGACAGAAGCCTCCGTCTGTCCTGAAGAAAATCGAGGGTGAAACCCAGAATTACAGAAAAATGGAGACATCAAAGTGGCAGAGCTAGCCCTATTATTAAGAGCAAACTCAGCCAAAGGCAAAAACGAGACCCAGTCATCCTGATCAGCAGACACAAAGCATCTTAGATAAGTCTCCAATGTCTGGTTTGTTCTCTCAGTTTGACCATTGGTCTGAGGATGAAACGCCGAGGAGAAAGACAATTGAACACCAATTTTAGAACAAAAGGTCCTCCAAAATCTGGAAACAAACTGGACTCCTCTGTCAGACACAATGTTCTCAGGAATGCCGTGTAAACGAACCACGTGCTGAAGGAACAAAGGCACCAATTCAGAGGAGGAAGGCAACTTAGGTAATGGCACAAGATGTATCATCTTGGAAAACCTATCGCAAATCACCCAGATGACGGTCATTCTCTGAGAAACAGGGAGGTCGGAAATGAAATCCATAGAGATATGGGTCCATGGTCTCTTGGGCACAGGTAATGGCATCAACAAACCACTAGAACGAGAGCAAGGCTTGGAGCGAGAGCAAGTCCCGCAGGACTGCACAAACTCCCTGACATCACGAGACAAGGTAGACCACCAAAAGGACCGACTAACCAAGTCTCTGGTACCAAAAATTCCGGGATGACCGGCCAACGCGGAACAATGAATCTCAGACATTACACTCTTTTTCCACTGGTCCGGGACAAACAATTTCCCAACAGGGCAGCGCTCGGGCTTATCCTCCTGACACCCCTCCAGAGCCAGTCTCAAATTGGGCGAGATGGCGGAAAGAACTACACCCTCTTTCAAAATAACAGAAGGATCAGATAACTCAGGAGAGTCCGCCAGGAAACTCCTCGAGAGGGCATCCGCCTTAACATTTTTAGTGCCAGGAAGAAATGAAACCACAAAATTAAAACGTGTGAAAAACAAGGCCCACCTGGCCTGTCTAGGATTAAGTCGCTTGGCAGATTCCAGATAAACTAGATTCTTATGGTCCGTAAGGACCACCATCTGATGTTTGGCTCCCTCCAGCCAATGTCTCCACTCTTCAAAAGCCCACTTCATGGCTAATAACTCCCGATTACCCACGTCATAATTACGTTCAGTGGGAGAAAATTTTCGAGAGAAAAAGGCACAAGGGTTACTTTTAGAGGTCTCTGGATCTCTTTGGGACAAAACGGCACCTGCCCCAATTTCAGAGGCATCCACCTCCACCTGAAATGGTAGAGAAACATCAAGCTGCCGTAGAACAGGAGCAGAAGTGAATCTCTGCTTAAGTTCCTGAAATGCAGAGACTGCCTCAGGAGGCCAATTCACCACATCAGAACCCTTCTTGGTCAAATCAGTTAATGGTTTAACAATAACAGAGAAATTACCAATAAATTTACGATAAAAATTGGCAAAACCCAAGAATCTTTGAAGAGCCTTTAATGAAGTAGGTTGGACCCAATCACAGATGGCCTGAACTTTGACCGGGTCCATTTCAATAACAGATGGGGACAAAATGAATCCCAGAAATGAGATCCTCTGAACGCCAAAAAGACACTTTGATCCCTTCACATACAGAGCATTCTCTCTCAAAATCTGGAACACAGTCCGAACATGTTTTACATGAGAGTCCCAGTCATTGGAAAAAATCAAGATATCATCCAAATAAACAATCAGAAATTTATCCACAAAATCCCTGAAAATGTCATTCATGAAGGACTGGAAGACAGAAGGAGCATTAGTGAGCCCAAAGGGCATCACAAGGTACTCAAAATGCTCTTCAGGGGTATTAAATGCCGTCTTCCATTCATCCCCGTGCTTAATGCGAATGAGGTTATATGCCCCCCTGAGGTCAAGCTTGGTAAACCAAGTAGCGTTTTTCACCCTGGAAAACAGATCAGAGATCAAGGGTAACGGATATTGATATTTCACAGTAATATTGTTCAAGAGACGATAATCAATACACGGCCTTAATGAACCATCCTTTTTGGCCACAAAGAAAAAAACAGCACCTAAGGGTGAAGAGGATGGTCTGATATGACCCTTCTCCAAAGACTCCTTGATATAAGACCGCATAGCGTCATGTTCAGGTACAGACAAGTTAAAAAGGCGACCTTTAGGGAATTTACTACCAGGCACTAATTCAATAGCGCAGTCATAGCTCCTATGGGGAGGTAAGGATGCAGATTTACTTTCGCTAAACACATCACAAAAATCAATTAAAAAGTCAGGAACATCCTGAGCCTGGGGGAGGCAGAAAAAACAGGAGTGTTGGTATTAACACATTGGCAGCCCCAACTGGTTACAGACACAGATTTCCAATCCAAAACACGATTATGAGACTGTAACCAAGGGAAACCCAGTACGATTAGATTATACAGAACCAAAAATTTGCAACTCTCCTGATGATCAGGTTCTACCCTCATTATCACCTGAGTAGAGAACTGAGGTTTATTCTCAGCCAAAGGGGTAGAATCGATCCCCAGTAGGGGAATAGACTTCCGTAGGGGTATCAAGGGAAACCCACAACGTTTAGCAAAATCAAAATCCATCAGGTTAATAGCTGCTCCAGAATCAACAAAATCCTGAGCAGAAAATGAGGACAGAGAGCATATCAGGGTAACAGTTAATAAACACTTAGTCTGAACACTACCCAAGACAACTGAGCGTGCAAAACGTCTTCCCCGCTTAGGGCAGACTGAAATAGCATGAGAGGCATCACCACAGTAGAAACATAACCCATTGCGCTTTCGAAATTCATGACGCTGTGCCCCAGAAACCACTCTATCACACTGCATAGATTCAGAAGCAGGTTCACAAGGCAACATTATTCCACGCATACCTTTCCGCTCATGCAAACGTCTGTCAATTTGAATCGCTAATGACATAGAATCATTGAGACCAGAGGGAACAGGGAATCCCACCATAACATCCTTTACATTATCTGACAGTCCCTTCCGAAAAAGAGCTGCCGAAGCGTCGTCATTCCATTTGGTCAGGACTGCCCACTTACGGAATCTCTGACAGTATAACTCAGCGTCCTCAAGCCCCTAACTTAATGCCAACAAAGTTTTTTCAGCTTGATCAGTGACATTAGGCTCATCAAACAATAACCCCAAAGCCTGAAAAAACGCATCAACATCACTCAAAACAGGATCCCCAGGTGTCAGGGAAAAAGCCCAATCCTGAGGGTCGCCGCGCAGGAGAGAGATGACAATTTGAACCTGCTGCGCTGCGTTCCCTGAAGACTTAGATTTTAAGGCAAAAAACAATTTACAGTTATTTTTGAAATTCAGATACTTAGCTCGATCCCCTAAAAACAAATCTGGCATGGGGATCCTAGGTTCCACAACAGGCAACCTAGCAAGATAGGTAGCAATACTCCGAACCTCAGTGGCAAGCTGATCCACACGGCCAGACAACTGTGCAAACTCCATTGAGAGAGGAAAAAAATCCTCCTCAGCACCCAGAGATACAGAGGGAAAAAAAATGCAACAAACAGAAAAAAAAAAAAAAAAATCTCTGACAACTCTGACAACTTTTTTCTTTCCACAATATTTTTCCCTTCTGTGAGTACCATATAATTTTCAGTTTAGGCCGGTGATACTGTTATGATTTGGTAGCTGAGGAGAGCAGGCAAAAAAGGAAATACACCAGAGCAGTTGGAAGCTATGAGATTGCAGTACCCTGACTAACCACCACAACTAGAGGCAGCCGTGGAGCGTTCCTACGTTGGTCCTAGACGCCTCGTCACAGCCTGAGAAACTAACTACACCTAAAGATAGAAAGAGGAACGCTATCTGCCCCGGAGCAGATCCCCAAAGAACATAGAAAGCCCCCAAACATGTAATGGCGGTTAGACAAGAAGAAATACTGACACAGACAGAAAATAGTATGAGCAAACGTTGGGGCCCAAACTTACTAAATAGAAAAGGATAGGAAGGGCACTTACTGCAATCCCAAAAAACCCTGAAAAGCACCAACTCTACTAATTTCAAAAACACCTGAGATCACACGACCTCTACCACCTAAATTAGTTCTCTGGTGTAACCAAAAACAAAACAGCAGCCACTGAAAAAACTGGAAAAAGCAAATGTACAAACATCAGTGGCTGAACTGAACTGAGAGGGCAAAAGCCCCCAGAAGGGACCCTGAAGACCCCCACAGAAGTGCAGGACAAAATGCAAAAATCAAGCACAAAAACAAAAAGAAGAAAATGTCTTATCTGTTAGCAGGAGATTCAGACACGACACAGCAGGCTACCAAGGAAACAGGAATCAAGGATTGAGACCAGAACAATTGATCACCGGCAACCCTGATGGGAAGGCGACTCCCTTATATAAGACCAGTCAGTAACACCTGATTCCCAATCCTCACAATCTTCACTGGACAGTCCAGTACCGTTTGTAACCACCAGAGGGAGCTTCTGCTCAGAACTAATTTCCAGCCTATTCACAACACCTATCTATAATCTGTCCTATCTACGGATCTAATCTGTCCTATCTATAATCTGTCCCATCTACCGATCTAATCTGCCCTGTCTATAATCAGTCCTATCTATAATCTGTCCCATGTACCGATCTAATTTGTCCTATCTATAATCTGTCCTATCTACCGATCTAATCTGCCCTGTCTATAATCTGTCCTATCTACCAATCTAATCTGCTCTGTCTATAATCTGTCCTATCTATAATTTGTCCCATCTACCGATCTAATCTGCCCTGTCTATAATCTGTCCCATCTACCATCTAATCTGCCCTGTCTATAATCTGTCCCATCTACTGATCTAATCTGTCCTGTCTATAATCTGTCCCATCTACCGATCTAATCTGCCCTGTCTATAATCTGTCCCATTTACCGATCTAATTTGCACTGTCTATAATCTGTCCTATCTATAATTTGTCCCATCTACCGATCTAATCTGCCCTGTCTATAATCTGTCCCATCTACCGATCTAATCTGCCCTGTCTATAATCTGTCCCATCTACTGATCTAATCTGTCCTGTCTATAATCTGTCCTATCTATAATCTGTCCCATCTACCGATCTAATCTGCCCTGTCTATAATCTGTCCCATTTACCGATCTAATTTGCTCTGTCTATAATCTGTCCTATCTACCAATCTAATCTGCTCTGTCTATAATCTGTCCTATCTATAATCCGTCCCATCTACCGATCTAATCTGCCCTGTCAATAATCTGTCCTATCTATAATTTGTCCCATCTACCGATCTAATCTGCCCTGTCTATAATTTGTCCTATCTATAATTTGTCCCATCTACCGATCTAATCTGCCCTGTCTATAATCTGTCCTATATACCGATTTAATCTGCTCTGTCTATAATCTGTCCTATCTATAATCTGTTCCATCTACTGATCTAATCTGCCCTGTCTATAATCTGTCCTATCTACCGATCTAACCTGCCCTGTCTATAATCTGTCCTATCTACCGATCTAATCTGCCCTGTCTATAATCTGTCCTATCTACCAATCTAATCTGCTCTGTCTATAATCTGTCCTGTCTATAATCTGTCCTATCTACCAATCAAATCTGCTCTGTCTATAATCTGTGCTATCTATAATCTGTCCCATCTACCGATCTAATCTGCCCTGTCAATAATCTGTCCTATCTATAATTTGTCCCATCTAAAGATCTAATCTGCCCTGTCAATAATCTGTCCTATCTATAATTTGTCCCATCTACCGATCTAATCTGCCCTGTCTATAATTTGTCCTATCTATAATTTGTCCCATCTACCGATCTAATCTGCCCTGTCTATAATCTGTCCTATATACCGATTTAATCTGCTCTGTCTATAATCTGTCCTATCTATAATCTGTTCCATCTACTGATCTAATCTGCCCTGTCTATAATCTGTCCTATCTACCGATCTAACCTGCCCTGTCTATAATCTGTCCTATCTACCGATCTAATCTGCCCTGTCTATAATCTGTCCTATCTACCAATCTAATCTGCTCTGTCTATAATCTGTCCTGTCTATAATCTGTCCTATCTACCAATCAAATCTGCTCTGTCTATAATCTGTGCTATCTATAATCTGTCCCATCTACCGATCTAATCTGCCCTGTCAATAATCTGTCCTATCTATAATTTGTCCCATCTAAAGATCTAATCTGCCCTGTCAATAATCTGTCCTATCTATAATTTGTCCCATCTACCGATCTAATCTGCCCTGTCTATAATTTGTCCTATCTATAATTTGTCCCATCTACCGATCTAATCTGCCCTGTCTATAATCTGTCCTATCTACCGATTTAATCTGCTCTGTCTATAATCTGTCCTATCTATAATCTGTCCCATCTACTGATCTAATCTGCCCTGTCTATAATCTGTCCTATCTACCGATCTAATCTGCCCTGTCTATAATCTGTCCTATCTATCGATCTAACCTGCCCTGTCTATAATCTGTCCTATCTACCGATCTAATCTGCCCTGTCTATAATCTGTCCTATCTACCAATCTAATCTGCTCTGTCTATAATCTGTCCTATCTATAATCTGTCCCATCTACTGATCTAATCTGTCCTGTCTATAATCTGTCCTATCTATAATCTGTCCCATCTACCGATCTAATCTGCCCTGTCTATAATCTGTCCTATCTATAATTTGTCCCACCTACCGATTTAATCTGCTCTGTCTATAATCTGTCCTATCTATAATCTGTCCCATCTACTGATCTAATCTGTCCTGTCTATAATCTGTCCTATCTATAATCTGTCCCATCTACCAATCTAATCTGCCCTGTCTATAATCTGTCCTATCTATAATTTGTCCCATCTACCGATTTAATCTGCTCTGTCTATAATCTGTCCTATCTATAATCTGTCCCATCTACTGATCTAATCTGTCCTGTCTATAATCTGTCCTATCTATAATCTGTCCCATCTACCGATCTAATCTGCCCTGTCTATAATCTCTCCTATCTATAATTTGTCCCATCTACCGATCTAATCTGCTCTGTCTATAATCTGTCCCATCTACCGATCTAATCTGACCTGTCTATAATCTGTCCTATATATAATTTGTCCCATCTACCAATCTAATCTGCTCTGTCTATAATCTGTCCTATCTACCAATCTAATCTGCTCTGTCTATAATCTGTCCTATCTATAATCCGTCCCATCTACCGATCTAATCTGCCCTGTCAATAATCTGTCCTATCTATAATTTGTCCCATCTACCGATCTAATCTGCCCTGTCTATAATCTGTCCTATCTATAATTTGTCCCATCTACCGATCTAATCTGCCCTGTCTATAATCTGTCCTATCTACCGATTTAATCTGCTCTGTCTATAATCTGTCCTATCTATAATCTGTCCCATCTACTGATCTAATCTGCCCTGTCTATAATCTGTCCTATCTACCGATCTAATCTGCCCTGTCTATAATCTGTCCTATCTACCGATCTAACCTGCCCTGTCTATATTCTGTCATATCTACCGATCTAATCTGCCCTGTCTATAATCTGTCCCATCTACCGATCTAATCTGCCCTGTCTATAATCTGTCCCATCTACCGATCTAATCTGCCCTGTCTATAATCTGTCCTATCTACCGATCTGATCTGCCCTGTCTATAATCTGTCCTATTTACTAATCTATCCATCCATGACATAGCTGTCTATCATCACATATCTATCTGTACAATCTACTGTATCTATAGCATTTATTGGTTATCAATCATATTTATCTATATATCTATTCACTAAATCTTCCAAATCAATCAGCTTTCTAATGTATCTGTTTATTGCCAATATCTGTCTCATATCTATCTATATCATATTTATGTCTCACATATCTATGTATCTCATATCTATTTATTATTTATCATCTATCTATATCTATCTATCTATCTATCTATCATCTATCTATCCATTATCTATCTATTATGTATCTATCATCTATGCATCATCTATCTGTCTATCATCTATTATCTATCATCTATCTATCTTTTATCTATATGTATCATCTATCTGTCTATTATCTATCTATCTATCATCTATTACTTACCATCCATCTATTATCTGTCTATTATCTATCTATCATCTATTATCTACCGGTCTATTATCTATAATCTATCATCTATCTATCATCTATCTATTATCTATCTGTCTATATCTATCTATCTATTTATCTATTATCTATCTATTATCTATCTATAATCTATCATCTATCTTTCTATCATCTATCCATCTATTATCTATCTATCTGTCTATTATCTATCTATTATCTATATGTCTATTATCTAGCTATTATCTATCTAGCTATTAGCAATCATCTACCTATTATCTATCATCTATATATTATCTATCTATCACATAACTATCTATATATCTATTTAGGACACAAATTCACTTCTTGAAAGGAAGAATTACAGAAATAATAGTGAAATACAGATGAGTAGATCGCTTTGCGCAGGCCCAGTACAAGGACCAGGCCGGTGCTCTTTAGCCGTTGCCAGAAGTTGCACAAATTTCCTTCCCTTCCAGGACTCCATGCTCGATATTTGATTGGACGAGCTGGCAAGGTGTCACCTATATGCAGCACAGATGCCTTCACGCCAGGCCAAGGAATCAAGCGCCACAAACAGGAACCTGGAAGCTCAGAAAATCTCTGCAGCTCCAGTCCACCACCAGAGAGCACCGACCTGGAACGGTTGGCTTCCATGAAGCGATCCGCACATCTCCAGCGCCCAAAGGTGGCAGCTTTTGTTATAAAGGTAGAATATAAAATCCAGCATATCATCTTTATATTCAGAAGCACCAGAAACAGAAGGGTAATGGTCATAGTGAATCCCATAGTGACTTCATTTGCATTATATATATATATATATATATGGTATATGTGTAAACACCAAAGGCTACAAATACACTCAGGATAATAAGACTCGTATTCATTCCAGAGCAGCTCGCTGACGGTTTCCACTTTACAAGGAATAAAACACAACGGAAAAATGAGATAAAAACAAAATCAATAAACTGTATGCTACGAAGATGACAGGTTTTCCATGCTATGATGATCTATATAGACCATCTTAATCACATTTCCAAGCTCCACACCTTCGGTGGCTGTACAGATTATACAGGTTGTTGAGCCGCATTTCTGGGCGGCCAAAACAATGAAGGTTATCCCCGGCTCCACGCAGGTGTTACTCTTTCTGATTATTATAATGTACATACGACAAGGGAAATCCTAGCTGCTCCCTACACCCTGCAGGAATGCAGTTTAGCTTCTCGGAATTAACCCTCGCTTGCACATCAGAAAGCGCCAACCGCTTATGTCTAATATTAACCATTGGGTCCTGTAAAGCTAGAAGATCCAGTAGGTTGTCATTACTCATATCTGCCTGATATGGGGTGGATCCTATTCTCACTATAAGTATAATTGAACACGAAAGCCTCACCGCGTCACATTGATTGTATCGTCGAGCGGCATCAGAAATACACTGTGCAGAATACTTGGCAATAACTTGAGAGTAAACCCCATATAGCACCAGGTGGCCTCCTGCCTGATCCTCTGTAGTGTGACATCAGCATTACCGGATTGTAAAGTTAAAAGGAAACTGTCAGCATGCTGTTATTACTGAAACTAGTGGAAATATTATTCCAGTACAACAATAAGAAGGTTATCCGTTCTCTGGTAAAGCCCACGTGCCAGCGCACAGACATCAAACTTGGGAAGACCATGCACTTTGAGGCTCATTTCATTTGGCTTCAAAGCTTGATTGCTCCGCACTGTCCCATCAGGGGATACTGTTACTGGGATGGACTGACGATCTTTGTGCCCTTTGATGGCCACATATAACCAAGCTGATGGCATTGAGGCTACCAATCCTTGCTGTGATCAAAACAATCAGCCCAAGAAAGTAAAGATGTAGTAAATGTTATCTTAACAATCCAAACATTATCATACCATAATGCAGCAAACCGTAAAGAGATTGTCAGCTACTAAGTCAACCTCTTCTCAATCACTATGTTTCGCCACGTAAAATAAAAACAGACTGTGCTCAATTACATATCTCCCAGGGCACATGTGACATTTTTATGTCACGTGAGCCCTGCAGCCAATCAGTGGCCGCTAATGGACTGCTTCACTCTCAATTCCTTTGGATGACCCTGACATCTGTGAGAAGTCAGAAATGCTTCTGCTCTCTCACTTCCTCCAAAGTGCTGTGAAAACAACAGGTCACTTTCACTGCTGTCCAGCCTGTCTTTCTGATTGAATACTGGAGATTCCAGTGGCAGGGGCGTACATAAAAATCATGGGGCGCCATAGCAAAAGTCTGAATGGGCCCCCCCTCAAAAAAAATAAATAAATAAATTCATTGCCGGGCCCAGCTCACCGTCTTGTGTCTCCACACAGCCTCAGCTCTTCACGCTCCGCATCCATCACCCCCATCATTGCCCTTTCCACCATCATTGTCCTTTCCACTACCACCATCATTGTCTTTTCCCCCACCACGCCCATCATTGCCCATTCCACCACCTCCATCATTTCCTCTTTCCTCAGCGCCCCATTATTGCCCTTTCCACCACAACCATCATTGTCCTTTCCACCACCACCATCATTGCCTATTTCTCACCACTCCCATCATTGCCCATTCCACCACCTCCATCATTGCTTTCTCTGCCACCACCCCAAACATTGCCCTTTCCACCACCCCATCATTGCCCTCTCCCCCACCACTGCCTTCTTCCCCAACACCTCCATCATTGCCTCCTTCCCCACCACCCCATCACTGCCTCCTTCCCCACCACCCTCATCATTGCCTATTCCTCACCACTCCCATCAATGCCCATTCCACCACCTCCATCATTTCCTCCTCCCCACCATCCCCATCACTGCCTTTTCCCACCACCCCATCATTGCCCATTCTATCACCTCCATTATTTCCTCCTCCCACCACCCCATTATTGCCCTTTCGACCACCATCATTTTCCTTTTCACCACATCCATCATTGCCTTCTCCCCCACCAACACCATTGCCCATTCCACCACCTCTATCATTTTCTCCTCCCCCCACCCCCCACTATTGCCCTTTCCCCCACCCCCAATATTGCCCTCTCCATCACCCCCATCATTGCCTTCTCCCCACCCCCATTATTGCCATTTCCACCACCCCCAACATTGCCCTCTCCGTCAGCCCCATTATTGCCCTCTACTCCACCTAAACACAGACACTCACAGCACCATTCACCTCTGCACATTTCCCCGCAGTGCTATGCATATACACACACAGCACCTCTCTGCACGCTCTCACACACACACACAGCAGAAAGCACCACTCACCTCTCCGCACGCTCTCACGCAGCATAACCGTCACTGGCAGCTTCCTCTCACTGGCACAGCGGCCATGGCGCTGAATGACGATGTCATCCAGCTGTGCTGCTGACTGCTGTGTGAGACAGGAAGCGCAGGCAGGAAGCAGGACGGATCGCTGCAGCTCTGCTGCCATTTTCTCTTGTAGGTAGCGGAGCTGCAGGGATCTCTCCTTGCCCGCCTCACATGAGGGCAATCTGGCCAGAGGCCCCCCCGAAGCCAGATAAACAGGCCAGATTGCCCTCATTATTAGCCGTCCCGTATTGGCCCCCGGAGCCTCTGGTCCCTGGTGCAGCCGCACCACCACAGACGTTGTGGTCCGACTCGGGGACCCATAGCAGCTGCGTGGCCTGGCACCATTGGCGGTACGCCACTGTCCAGTGGCACTGAGGTAAGAATAGGCTGCTCACACTTCTGCCCACCCTATTTAACATAATACTGTCCACCCTGTCTAGCTCATATAATACTGGAGATGCAGGGGTGCTGAGGTAAGAAAAGGCTGCTCACACTGCTGTCCACCCTGTCTATCTGATCTAATACTGGACTTATCAGGGTGCTGAGGTGAGAAGAGGCTGCTCACACTGCTTTCCTCCATGTGTATCTGATCTAATACTGGAGATACCAGAGGTGCTGAGATAATAAGCGGCTGCTGACATTGCTGTCCAACCTGTCTATCTGATATAATACTGGAGAGGCCAGGGGTGCTGAGGTAAGAAAAAGCAGCTCACACTGCTGTCTACCCTGTCTATCCAATCAAATACTGGAGATACCAGGGGTGCTGAGGTAAGAAGAGGCTGCTAACACTGCTGACCACCTTGACTATCTGATCTAATACTGGAGATTCTAGGGGTGCTGGGGTAAGAAGTGGCTGGTCACACTGCTGTCCACCCTATCTATTTGATCCAACACTGGAGAATGAGGACATTTGAATGGAGACGGAAATGTGCTACAATGTTTGACTAAAATTTAGCTGGAACAAATACAGGGCTTTTGTCTGGCTCAAAAACTGAACAGCAACTGGATCGCCCCCCTTTTTTTTCTTTTTAGATTGAAATCTACAGAAAATATATCATAACGAAGGGTCATGTGTGAACAAATTAAGTATTGTGCTTGCAGAGAACGTTAGGAAAAATAAAATTATTGCAAACAAACAAAAAAAGGGTGTAAAACGGAAACTAAAAGTGTTCATCTACTTGTAATCCGTTTGTAACGGATCCATTTATTTATTTTTAAATACTGCATCCATTCATCCATTACAAACGAATGGACATGTGAACATAGCCTAACCTACATCCTATTCTATCAAGTATCTCCAGGTCATTACAGTTATAACTGGCACTTTGTACTGTCCATGATCTCAGGCAACTGTCCCACTGACATTCTAGGAGACGGTAAGGTCAGGAAAACAAGTGTGACTTGTCAATTAAAGATATTTAGGAATTTATTAATTCTTCCTTTCTTTTTTCTTAACCCTATAAAAGTAAAAGTATTACCACCAATAAATCGCGTTTACAACTCTCACTTTAAAATCTTCAGAAACAAATTCTTATTGCTGTTCATTCAGGATCGTGAGCATTTCTCCATAATTAAAATCTTATAAGCATTCCAAAATCCTAAATAATAGCATGCCTGAGACGATAGTTGCTCAACTCCAGGCTCATAAAATGCATAATAGTCTTCAGTGTCCTTGCTTTATTGTTTTGCTCAAGATCCTTCTTTATTTTGAAACACACAAACCACAATCTCGCCTCTTAGCCTTTGTGAGATATGTAACTGTTCTTTGTTCTCTTTCGCAATCGTTAATGATAAAAGGTTTAGGAAACAGTTCTGTGAACTACGGGAGGGATGTTACTAATTGGTAAGACAGAATCGTATTTCTCTGTATGTATTTTAATGAGTGAGACCTAGTTTTCGGTTCTACGCTATGAACGTCAATTGTTTTTCTTTGGATTGACATCTGTTGATAGGCTAGACGGAAAGTAGCAAAAAAGAGGACAAAGAAATAGCTTTCGGAAAAGTTGACAGACGCTAAGAGAGGTAACGTCACTGTTTTTTAGTTCAGTTCCTATCTAAGTGAACAACATAAATATTCAAAGATAAAAAAGGACAAAAATAGTATTCCTACAAAACAATACCGGCACATCAAAAGAAGTTTCCCACAATTAATTCTGACATCAAAGCTGAACGATACGTATCAAAATTTGGGATTTAAACCCAGAACCCAAAACACCCATGAATTTACCATAAACTGCTACTTTCGCAAAACCATGACTCTTTTGCTCCGGAAAAATGACGACTCTTGGCAAATATTCACCATTACTTCTTTTAAATGTGTCCTGCTTCTCCATGGTAATATTTTTCAATGGGGACAATGTGGAGACATGATTGACAATATTCCAGTGAGGGTGTGGATGGATATCCCAGATCATAGAAAATCTAAACATTTTGAGTTCTTTGCTACAAACTTTAGAATACTATTATTAAAGGATCTATAAGGAACTTTGCTAACAATCTGCCTGTTTTGCTAGGCAATGATCTCCGCTGGTTAAGGGTGGTCACGGATCGCTCCTACCGGCGATTCTCCTGCTTCCGGTGACGTCACGTCAACAGAGCACTTTCTTCTTTCATTCTGCTCTGTCGACAGAGTATTAATGCTGACATTATGCTGATTGACAACTGGCTCCACACTGCCTAACGCCTAACTCAGAGGAGTCGGCTATCCATCAGCATAACATCGGCTGTGACGCCCTGTTGACAGTGTAGACCAGCAGAGACACAGCCGCTCTGTTGACGATCCTCTGTCCCTGCCTGAGCAGAAACAGATCGTCGCAACCACCTGCTGGAAAAAACAAACATCAACGTCTAAAATTACCCCTTTAACTTCTATTCCAGATATTTAATAATAGGCAAATTTGAAATCCGTTTAGGCCTACCTATTGAGTCATTTATTGACTAATGTGACACCCACATAGAGTCAGCAACTTTCAATATTTCGCAAGCAGAGGAAATGCCAGTAACAACAAAAGAATCATTTTCATAAGAACTGATAACTACCTCGGTGAAGTCTATGTGTTGACCTTACAGTACATAGCAGGCTTAGCTCAACTGCAAAGCAAAATTTGGCATCTTTTAGACCAATAGAGATCTATGGATCTGTTGTGATATGTAAATTATAAATGTTATATGAACATAATTTATCAAACTCTTCCATTCCAGACCTTGCTGTGTTCTTTTGGAAGGCCATTGGTTTTTCAATAAGACTCATAACTCTGTGGTTCCAGATACCATACCCATCAGAGTTGTACCTATAGTCTATTCTTCCAGGAGGCCTTACCTATCTGAGTAGGTCCTACAGCTGTTCTACTATTCATGCTGAGAAGAAGCTATAGCTGTTCTTCCAACAGGTCATAACACTCTAAGTGGGATTTAAAGCAGCGTTCTTTAAGAAGCCATGACTACTTGAGTGGAATGTAATGACAGATTTGACCAGGAGGCCACAACTGAATGGGATCTCTAACTCTTGTCTTCTAGGCCTTTTTATCAGCTTGAGAATGAGTATTTCACATCCTGATCTTCAAAACCAAAGTAGCTGAGCTCAGCAGTAAACATTACATGGGTCAATTCAATATTTTGCCAGTTTACAGGTATTAAAATGACCCTTGGAAGGCTTATAACATTTTCTTATTTAAAATGGTGCAACCAAGTAATCAAAATGAGTATCAATAGACATTTCCTCTTACCGAGCCAAGTACTGGTGGAAACATAGGCTCATTACTCAAAAGTAGGCTTATTCCTTATTGCTCACACTGTTAAATCCTCATACCTACTTTCATTAATAGCAATTTTCTGATCACCTACACATATGACTTTTACACTGGTCAATAAAAGACTAGAGCCTGAACAGTGTCGTAGATATCACATTTAAATATTAACTAGTGAGCAAAGAAGTAGTACTATTTCTTGTCATTAGTGCACGCCCTTATCTCCTGCCTCGACTACTCCGACTCTCTGGCACCACTCCAATCCATCCTACACTCTGCTGCTCGACTAATCCACCTGTCTCCCCGTTATTCCCCAGCCTCTCCTCTCTGCCAAGCCCTTCACTGGCTTCCTACTGTCCAGAGGCTCCAGTTCAAAACCCTAACCATGACCTACAAAGCCATCCACAACCTGTCTCCTCCATACATCTGTGACATGGTCTCCCGGTATTTACGTATACGCAACTTTTAATCCTCTTAAGATCTCCTTCTCTACTCCCCACTTATCTCTTCTTCACACAACCGCATACAAGACTTCTCCCGTGCCTCCCCCATACTCTGGGACTCTCTACCCCAACACATCAGACTTTCGCCTACCATGGAAACCTTCAAGAAGAACCTGAAGACCCACCTGTTCCGACAAGCCAACAACCTGCAGTGATCCTCAGTCTACTGAACCGCCACACGACCAACTCTACCCTCTCCTAGTGTATCCTCACCATCCCTGTAGACTGTGAGCCCTTGCAGGCAGGGTCCTCTCTCCTTCTGTACTTGTGTGTGCCTTGTTTTGCCCCTTTCACATGTAAAGCGCCATGGAATAAATGACGCTATAAAAATGTATAATAATAATAATAACTGCGCCAGACTCCATGGTGCAATTACTTTTTAACTACTGAATCAGAAGGGGTACTTACTGGGACTATATTCACAGCTGCCAGAGGGGGAAGGAGACTGATTTGTATTAGCATTTAGCAGAAGAGCAGGCGGAGTTTTAGGCGGAAAACAGAAATGGGTCATTTGACAATGCCGACCCATAATATCAAAAACTAGTGGAGGGACTAATGGGGGACAAAGAGCAGGAGAAAATAGTATGGTTTTGAAGGTGGAAACAGTGCTAAATAGTTTCAAATGGTGGTGAACATTCTTTTGGAAACTTTTACATAAACTTGATTTGTTTCAAAACACCTGAACTTCCAGTTATCAGCTATAACCTGATTTTTGGATGATAAGAAGAATCAACCAGTATTTATTACAAATTTGTAAGAAAATGTTCCAAGAAAGGTTTGCTCTACTGCCTTGCACATTTATGCAAAAACAAATGATTTATGTCTTTTTTACATACAGATGTTTACTTCCATACTTTTCCTCTTGGCTTTCTATATACATAGATGAGTGGTGAATGACAACCAAAGGAAAAAAAAATAACATAAAAGCTTTGAATTACTCTGTTGGGTGTTATGAGTAACACACAGATTTTTTTTTCCCGAAGATATATTTCATGACTCGTTTTATAAGAAAGGAATATGGGCACAATATTGGGAAAGCATATATCCTTCCAGGATTTGAAGGACACCAGAAGTAAGGTTGCCCAACAATTGCCCAATAATGTCTGTGGCCAACCTTGACCGTAATGGTGTTGCTCAAGACTCGATATGTCATCAAAGAATCAACTTTGCAAACAAAGTTCTGACAAACGGGGTTATTGAGTGAAAAATGAAAAAAAAAAATCAATGACTATGCTAAACCAACAATTTTTTTTTCAAGTTATGTAGTCCTATTTCCATAAATTGGTCATATTCGACAACACCTCATCCTCGATTCAACAAACTTTTCACCAGAATTTTGGCAAGAAAATGTTTCAAATTTCGAAAATCATTTTTGTGCAACTTATAGTTGTGAAAAAGCTTGGGTTTCATGCTTCAACGGCCAGCTCTGCTAACTTTTTGATAACTGGATAGAGCTTAGCCTGTAGGCCATGTGGCTAAATGTGTCTGATAAACTCATGATAATTTACACTAAAAAATGGTATAAATTACAGCAGATATGGTCTCAGACTGGAGTATATTTCTCACAATAGTGGCAGCATATTTCCGCACATTGTTCAGGGTTAGAAATGAGTGAATCAATTCGATATGAACTAAATTCGTGTCAAATTTTAGGAAATTTGCTGGTTTAATTAAAAGTCAAAAATGCCTACCACCACATTACACAACTTAGAAGGCTCACATGACCTTGGGCGTGAACGTGCAGGCTTCCCAATAATGAGTTGCACCTATCACATCACATAGTATACTGTAGCCAGTATAAAAGCCGAGGGAGGGAATGCAGTGCAGCAAGCATTCTGGTGTGATTCTGGAAAGGAAGCAAATGCTACAGCTCACATCTTCGTGGCAGAAATAGGAGAAAAAAGGGAAAAAAATCTGAACATGATGTACAGATAGTGTGTGAGACAAAACAGAAGTGATGACGGTTACCATCCACAACCATACATTTGCAAGTCACTTTGACACTACTAACGTTGTGTTTGCATTAAATATCTTGAAAGAGGTTGAATATAGTCCTACTGGAACTCAAGGTGTTATATATGTCTTTTCAGGGCATTTGAAGCGCCTGCAAATCTCTGTGAATTCATTTTTGGGAAAAATTTGCCAACGCTGGTAAATACAAATTTGGAGTAGTTCGATCATTTCTAATCGAGGCTAACGTGTTAGAAATCCAACTTCAGTTCTGTATAAGACGCAAGAGATTTCGCCTAAACCTGACAATAATTGAAGTAAATGAATTCCTCACCTTATTATAGGCAATGTAGAGGAGTTTACTGAACCAGGCTGGCACATCAGTTCAATGGCAGCCTCTGGGTGGAAGCCAAAGCAATTTACAATTAATTACAAAAACGATGTTCAAGCATTAGTGCCACTTAAAAATCTAAATTGGAGTTGCAGTAGAGTTAAAGAAGTCGCCCCTGTAACATCCACTGAGAACATGTGCTGTATCATTTTAAGATATGCTCAACGGCTTTCAACATCCTGGCACCAAGACAAAGTTCACAACAGCAAATCGGCAATAAATATGCGACTTTCCCCCAAAATGCTCACAACTGTGGAAACAATGTCACACTACAATTTAGCCTGGGATGCAAATTAGTCCTGGCAAATTTAGAACAGCTGCCATACTAAATCAGGTTCATAAATTATTTCCTATGACAAAAAGGACGTTCTAAATATTATCGAGCCTTCGCACACATGTAAGATATTTATTTATGGGGGCTGTAACTACTTTTTATTTATGGGGGCTGTAAGTACTTTGTACAGGTCAATGAGTCAAAATGGATGAAATGGTACTTTACACACATAACCGAGTTACAACAGGCAACCAAGAGTCATCTTGATAACTCTATCTTAAAAGTTTTGGCTGGAAGAGGAAACTGATTTTCATTTCCTTTATTAGGGAATATATAGCGAGTGGGGTTTCATTCAAGATTCAGAATCTCCTACATCGAGAGCAGCTACAAAAAGCATCTTTTACTCTGGAGGACCCAGCTTGCCGTTGCATTATACAGACTTCCCATTTAATTTAATTGGAATGGTGTAATACTTCCATTCTCCTGCGGTCGTGCTGTAGGGAAACACATTCTTACTGCTGGGTCCCAGCTGATCATTGTGGGCTGTAGCTGAGATCAGACCATCATAAAGGGATCCTTGATTGATTGGTGGTTATTTGTAAAATTGCAGGTAATATTCTGTACAGTTTAATCATAAATTCAGATCTGATACATCTTTATATAAAAATAATTGTCCTTAGACTGAGTTTATTCAGTTGCATGGCTGGGTGTGAACTACCAAACATAGTTACTCCTGGTATCAAGTAATAGCATTAATACAGCCAGTTCCCTATGATCAGTTGAAGTCACCAATAGAACCTGGCGATAAATAATCAATTCCTGCACAGTGCCCCCTTGTGGGAAGTCAAACATTAAAAGGCTGTAGATTAAAGAGAATATGTGATTAGAAAATAAACCACTGTCCAAATCAAGCTTTTTTTTAAATGTATATATTTTTTTATATCACAATTAGTGATGGGCGAGTATGATCGAGCATCGGAGCGCTGGGGCCGCAGGGACTCCTCTGTCAGCCAGACGAGTATCAAAAAAAACAGAAATCATAAAATATATACACAAGCCACAGGAGCTATTTAGATTCATGCTTCCTGTTCTGTATAAAACATTTTTCAGAAGTCTCATTGTCATCACAGGCAGCATTACAATGACACAGCTGAAAACACAGAATCTATCATTCACAATAGTTGATGTCACAGCTCACCTCCTCCTCCTGAACAATGACTGATAACACCTCTATATACAGTAGATAATACAGGATCCACCATTCTCAATAGGTGATGTCACAGCTCACCTTCTCCTCCTGTACAATGACTGATAACACTTCTATATACAGTAGATAAACCAGGATCCATCATTCACAATAGGTGATGTCACAGCTCACCTCCTCCTCCTCCTGAACAATGACTGATAACACCTCTATATACAGTAGATAGCTCAGGATCCACCATTCACAATAGGTGATATCACAGCTCACCTCTCCTCCTGAACAATGACTGATAACACCTCTATATACAGTAGATACACAGGATCCACCATGCACAATAGGTGATGTCACAGCTCACCTCCTCCTCCTGTACAATGACTGATAACACCTCTATATACAGTAGATAACACTGGATCCACCATTCACAATAGGTGATGTCATAGCTCACCTTCTCCTCCTGTACAATGACTGATAACACCTCTATATACAGTAGATAAACCAGGATCCATCATTCACAATAGGTATGTCACAGCTCACCTCCTCCTCCTCCTGTACAATGATTGATAACACCTCTATATACAGTAGATAACACAGGATCCACCATTCACAATAGGTGATGTCACAGCTCACTCCTCCTCCTCCTGTACAATGACTGATAACACCTCTATATACAGTAGATAACACAGGATCCACCATTCACAATAGGTGATGTCACAGCTCACCTCCTCCTCCTGTACAATGACTGATAACACCTCTTATACAGTATATAATACAGGATCCACCATTCACAATAGGTGATATCACAGCTCACCTCCTCCTCCTGTACAATGACTGATAACACCTCTATATACAGTAGATAACACAGGATCCATCATTCACAATAGGTGATATCACAGCTCACCTCCTCCTCCTGTACAATGACTGATAACACCTCTATATACAGTAGATAACACAGGATCCACCATTCACAATAGGTGATGTCACAGCTCACCTCCTCCTCCTGTACAATGACTGATAACACCTCTATATACAGTAGATAACACAGGATCCACCATTCACAATAGGTGATGTCACAGCTCACCTCCTCCTCCTGTACAATGACTGATAACACCTCTATATACAGTAGATAACACAGGATCCACCATTCACAATAGGTGATGTTACAGCTCACCTCCTCCTCCTGTACAATGACTGATAACACCTCTATATACAGTAGATAACACAGGATCCACCATTCACAATAGGTGATGTCACAGCTCACCTCCACCTCCTGTACAATGACTGATAACACCTCTATATACAGTAGATAACACAGGATCCACCATTCACAATAGGTGATGTCACAGCTCACCTCCTCCTCCTGTACAATGACTGATAACACCTCTATATACAGTAGGTAACACAGGATCCACCATTCACAATAGGTGATGTCACAGCTCACCTCCTCCTCCTCCTGTACAATGACTGATAACACCTCTATATACAGTAGGTAACACAGGATCCACCATTCACAATAGGTGATGTCACAGCTCACCTCCTCCTCCTGTACTGTGACGATAACACCTCTATATACAGTAGATAACACAGGATCCACCATTCACAATAGGTGATGTCACAGCTCACCTCCTCCTCCTGTACAATGACTGATAACACCTCTATATACAGTAGATAACACAGGATCCACCATTCACAATAGGTGATGTCACAGCTCACCTCCTCCTCCTGTACAATGACTGATAACACCTCTATATACAGTAGGTAACACAGGATCCACCATTCACAATAGGTGATGTCACAGCTCACCTCCTCCTCCTCCTCTGTACAATGACTGATAACACCTCTATATACAGTAGGTAACACAGGATCCACCATTCACAATAGGTGATGTCACAGCTCACCTCCTCCTCCTGTACGTGACGATAACACCTCTATATACAGTAGATAACACAGGATCCACCATTCACAATAGGTGATGTCACAGCTCACCTCCTCCTCCTCCTGTACAATGACTGATAACACCTCTATATACAGTAGGTAACACAGGATCCACCATTCACAATAGGTGATATCACAGCTCACTCCCTCTGTACAATGACTGATAACACCTCTATATACAGTAGATACACAGGATCCACCATTCACAATAGATGTCACAGCTCACCTCTCCTCCTGTACAATGACTGATAACACCTCTATATACAGTAGATAACACAGGATCCACCATTCACAATAGGTGATGTCACAGCTCACCTCCTCCTCCTGTACAATGACTGATAACACCTCTATATACAGTAGATAACACAGGATCCAATATTCACAATAGGTGATGTCACAGCTCACCTCCTCCTGTACAATGACTGATAACACCTTATATACAGTAGATAACACAGGTCCACCATTCACAATAGGTGATGTCACAGCTCACCTCCTCCTCCTGTACAATGATAACACCTTTATATACAGCAGATAACACAGGATCCACCATTCACAATAGGTGATGTCACAGCTCACCTCCTCCTCCTGTACAATGATAACACCTTTATATACAGTAGATAACACAGGATCCATCATTTATATATAGATGATGTCACAGCTCACCTCCACTCCTTCCTGTACAATCACTTCCTGATTCATTAAGACCGGTGCTTCATATGGGACTCTAAAAAAGAGGAGTGCAGGAATAAGATGCACCGAATTCATCAAAAGGTACATGCCAATGAATGTGGCGCATCTTATCAGTGGCAAATGCCTCCATGCACCTCAACAAAATGTTACTCCAGTCAGGGACTGGAATGACATTTCTGGAGTAAGAAACACCATCACTTTCCATGAATTCGACATGTTGGAGTAGCCCTGCCCCAGCTTTGCCTATTTTTCAGTGCTGCTTGACACTGGTGTGAAAACATCAGAAGTCCAAAGATCTTTTGCACAAATCCATGTTGTGCTTTTTGGCTTTGATGTATCAGTGCCTATGGGTGGAGAGCAGCCTGATACAAATATACAAATAGATTTTTTTCTTATACAATTCGTGATATGAAAGATTAAGAATAACATTACCAGCTAGTTGATGGTGGCTACCAATGTATTGTTACATATTTTTCTAAACCAGTTTTCCCATTATGTAGAAGGACCCATTGATGCTAGGAAGAATCTGAATTCATACCCCCGAAGCACCACTTTCTATTGTCTGTTCGGTACTAATGTATATATATTACACTGAATTCCATTTTAATATTGCCCGCCACTCTGATGCCTACTGTCATCTTTTCATAGATCCAGAGCGAGTGGATATATCCTGAGGATCACGAGCAAGGTCAATATGTTCACTGAAGCGGACATCAATTTACAGAAATTTCCACGCAAGGTAACCTTTGCCGATGGCGGTAAAGACTGCTGACTGGGAGATTCCTGTATCGGTTCAGCCATAATTACATGTATGTAATAATATGTACAAGTGTCCAGAAGCTTCACCCAGCTCCCCTGGAAAGATGGCCTATTGAAGAAATCATACGACACGGTACGGACTTCCGAAATGCAGTGACAGTCAGCAACGCTGCTCAAATACCTTTTTTTGCGAATGGAAGGGATTGTATGAAAAGGTTTCCTCCGTAGATGGCTATCTGCAAGTCATTTCCCCCAATCCATAGCTGCAGTGGAAACAATGTATGCAATGTGATTATGTGCTCAGACAGCTTTGTGGTGAGCGGAGGCATTAATGTGCGCTCATTGTACAGTGTTCTGGAGTCAAGGATTTATAGGGCTTTTCATCATAACGGGGAGAGAAAATATGTATCGAGTTCCTGGAGTAAGAGGGTGGCTGGAGCGCTTTTCCCCGTCCAGAAGGGTGGTTGGCACTTTCCTGAACATCTGCTGGCTCAGCTCTTCGCACGTTAAGACTCCATCGTGAATGAACAGACAAAGACTTTTTTTTTCCCTTCTTTTTACAGATTATTTCCATTATGCACAGAATGCCCTTCTATTTTAAGAACTGGATACTTTTCCTAAGACACTACTATGATCAGAACCAACTAATTCACATGGCAGTCTTAGCCGTAGAGGACTTCATCAGTAGTTGGGGTTCCTGATCTATCCATGCCGTCTGCTTTTATGCTACAGCTCAACGTGTTCAGATAGGCTGCCGTGCTTGAGCACAAGCCCAGCGCGAGCTCCCCAGGAAGTGAGTGCATATGGCAAAAAGGTACTCTTAATAGGAACCAGCAATGTAATAAATGCTATTAACCTGCAGATATGGGGACACTTACCTACACGCAAACTTCAATCCTCTCAAGATCTCCTTCTCTGCTCCCCTCTTATCTCTTCTTCCCACAACCGCATACAAGACTTCTCCCGTGCCTCTCCCATACTCTGGAACTCTCTACCCCAACACATCAGACTTTGAAGACCCACCTCTTCCAACAAGCCTGCAACCTGCAGTGATCATCAGTCTACTGAACCATCGCACGACCAGCTCTACCCTCTCCTAGTGTATCCTCACCCATCCCCTGTAGACTGTGAGCCCTCGCGGGCAGGGTCCTCTCTCCTTCTGTACTTGTGTGTGCCTTGTATTGCTCATGTTTATAGCAATTGTCTATATTTGCCCCTCTTCACATGTAAAGTGCCATGCAATAAATGGCACTATAAAAATGTATAATAATAATAGTGCTGCAATGAAAGCCCAAACTATATTCCTCCTGGCAGCCATCGTCTTTCAGTCATACAGGCACGGCCGATGCAGTTTCAGTCACCACTCAGTACATAGTGAGTGGCACCTATAACCTCTCCCCAGCACTAAATGACAGCCGGCTCAGCAGTGCCATCAGTACAGACAGCCGGCTCAGCAGTGCCAACAGTACAGACAGCCGGCTCAGCAGTGCCATCAGTACAGACAGCCAGCTCAGCAGTGCCAACAGTACAGACAGCCGGCTCAGCAGTGCCATCAGTACAGACAGCCGGCTCAGCAGTGCCAACAGTACAGACAGCCGGCTCAGCAGTGCCAACAGTACAGACAGCCAGCTCAGCAGTGCCATCAGTACAGACAGCCGGCTCAGCAGTGCCATCAGTACAGACAGCCGGCTCAGCAGTGCCAACAGTACAGACAGCCGGCTCAGCAGTGCCATCAGTACAGACAGCCGGCTCAGCAGTGCCAACAGTACAGACAGCCGGCTCAGCAGTGCCATCAGTACAGACAGCCGGCTCAGCAGTGCCATCAGTACAGACAGCCGGCTCAGCAGTGCCATCAGTACAGACAGCCGGCTCAGCAGTGCCATCAGTACAGACAGCCGGCTCAGCAGTGCCATCAGTACAGACAGCCGGCTCAGCAGTGCCAACAGTACAGACAGCCAGCTCAGCAGTGCCATCAGTACAGACAGCTGGCTCAGCAGTGCCATCAGTACAGACAGACGGCTCAGCAGTGCCATCAGTACAGACAGCCGGCTCAGCAGTGCCAACAGTACAGACAGCCGGCTCAGCAGTGCACCAGTACAGACAGCCGGCTCAGCAGTGCCAACAGTATAGACAGCCGGCTCAGCAGTGACATCGGTACAGAGGCGGCTCAGCACCACCATCCGTGCAGACAGCTAGCTCAGAAGCGCCACCAGTAGAGAGGTGGCTCAGTAGTGCCATCAGTCCAGAGGCGTCTCAGAAGTACTATCAGAACAGAGGCAGCCATCAGTCAGTGCTGGTGCGTGGATACAGTCACCGCTCTCTATGTATTTAGCGGTTACTGAAGCCGCACCTCTTTTACTAAAGGCTGGAGGATTAAAGTTCATTTCCTTCCGGAAGTGGGGCTCTCTGTGCAGAGGCTGCACGTCTCCAGGACACTATTAACATGCAGATAAACCCTATATCTGTAGGATAATAACAGTTTTTCATGACAAGTTTCCTTTAAGGTGGTTTTGCTGTGCATTTTTTAAGGGTAAATAACAATGCACTTTCTGGACTATATAAGTGAGTGAGATTTCTGATTTTTTTTTCCCTTGAAAATTTCAAACCTCAATGCATTTATGTTAATTCTTTCAGTGTTTTTGTATTGATTTCACCCATTCAAATGAATACGGAAAAAATGCATCAAAAACAAAGAATTAATATGCTGCATTTTTCCTGCCAACATGTTTGTTTTTTGGTGTAGAAAATTCTGCAGCAAATAATCAACATGTGCACATATACAAATGTGGTTTTCCACTGCATAGATACTGAAGACATCAACCAACCTGAAAGGTTATCAATATCAGAGGGGCGAAGCTAAATGATCCGCTTTTACCAAGTTCAACAGCATCCAGATGTAAGCAGCGTATGGAGCACATAACAACAGCTACGTACACTTTTTAGTGGCCGCTGCAGACTACAATAGATCAGCTCATATTCATGTGAAAAGAAGACAATTTGCAGTAGACAGGAGCGGCCATTAACAATCTGATGGAGCAGTGGCGTTCTGCTCCATGCACTATTCACATCTAGCCGATGTTCTAGCTGATTGGTAGAATCAGTCACTCTGTGACTGCAGACTTGCGAACCCCCACACAATATGACCACTGCATGCTGCGAGGACTCACCGCTGCCGGGAAAAGGCAGTCATGTGACCGTAAGTATGAAATATGCTCACTCCTGGCCACAATCCGACTAGACGTGTCCAGCCTTGCTCAATGCACTTGTATTGAGAAAGACCGTGCACGTCTAGTCGGCACGTGACTGCATGTATGCAAAATCACCTGTGGCTCCCAGGGTTAGAGAATCCTCACAGCAATCAGTGTGCGGGATGTGAGGATTCACAAGTCTGCAGTCTCGTAGAGCGACTGGAGATCTGTACCCATAGGCCAGACAACACCTTGAAGTAAAAACAAAAATGCCATTGAAGTTTCTTTATCCTTTAAGTTACAGGTCTGCTTGACTGATCTAATAGATAAGTCTTTTAAAGGGAATGAGCTACGACACAGCAGTCGGGTGATCTGGGACCAGAGGCTCCTTCCCTGTCCCTAACACTAGGGGGCACCCTAGCTTTACCTGCTCCCCATGATACTTCTGAAGGTGAAGATGCCAGGGCCTCTGCCCTTGTCTTATCTCCTGAGTCAGCCCTCAGTCTGTTCTGTTCCCTTACCCAGGGGAAAGGGGGCAATACAGTTCACTGTAGTACACCAATCCGACAAACAAGGTAACACAAACAAGGGTTAACAGAAAACTCCAAGCATGCAAAATATTCACTCACATATAACAGAGGAAAGCACCAGGGCGTGGAGGTAGGGGAATAAACCAAAACAGAGAAGGATAAGGAATTACCACACATACAAACCAAGCAACAGTCACTAATAACTCCTTTAACTCTCCTTCTCATATGAGCTCCTCTCCCTCCGCTAGCCATGCAACAAATGCTAGCTCTGACAAAGATTTGTAACAGAGCCCAAATTATAAAGGGGAACAGGGTGGCTAACCGAGCTCAGCTGTGAACACAGGTATTTCCAATATAGCCGATTAACCCCTGTTCTGCCAGCGCCTGAGTAGAATCAATCAGACGCTACGGTCTTCTGGCTCCACACTGTCGCGGTAAACCCGTGACAGAATGTGTCATTAGAAGATGACATACAGTTTAAATATTTTTGGGGAAAAATGTTTGTTCATTTGTATTTATTTTTCATATCACAATCTGAATTTAAAAAATATATTTTTATTTATTAAAATCTTTACAATTTTTACAATAGCCACTGGGGCTATTTAGACTTTATTTTATGTTCTTTACAAAAGATTTTTCAGAAGTCTCCTCATCATCACAGGCAGAATTACAATTACATAGCTGATAACACAGAGACCACACCTTTCACAATAGGTGATGTCACAGCTCACCTCCTCCCCCTCCCTTCACAATTACTTTTGCACACGCTCATTAGATGCTTCAATACAATAAAATAGTATATAAACATGTAAGTATGTATAATGTATGGACCTTCTGCTGTTTGAGTTTTTGTTTTTTTCTACTATTTTTTCACTTTCTTTATATAAAGCTTTTTTTAACTATACATATTTTTTTAAATTGTAACAAAGCGTTAATATAATTTAGTATCATTTCCTCTTAAAGCTTCTGGGAAGAGTAAAAGACCGTCACTTTGGCTTTAACCCGAGCTATATCATATTTGATCCGATTGTCAGTGTTAAATCTGTTTCGCTTTCATACAGAGGACGGTAAAATGATAGCCCACTCAGAACGCTATCCCGAGAAAATCTCAACTTGTGCAAAGAACACACTTCTCAACTTAGAGAGCTCAAGATTGAAACTCGGTCTCTATTTTCCACTTAGATGGGTCTTATAATAACTGTTGCCCTGACAACTCAACGCGAGACCGCCACTGCCATGACAATATGACAAATCTGCACAAACAGTAAATGGTATTTTTACTTTATTTATCGATTGCTGCTAAGGAAACGAACAGTTATTTATCTCTGAAGTAACACATTATGCCCCGCGATCATTGCCATGTCAGGACAGATTAGAGCGGAGTAGCGATTGTAGCCGCAACTGTAAATATTTAGGAAATTTGTGGGAATCTGGGAATAAATCAACAAAGGCTTTTCTACTTTTCCATTTACTTTCGGTGACATTTCCATCCCATGGAAAATGGTGAAATAAACTCTTTCAATTTCCTGTAAATTGAAATCGGTAGCACTTCTCTGAGTTACTGTTGAACTGCTCCTTCTGACTTCTTGCTTGAGTGACGGGGTGAGCGCTCTACACGCCAGATGCTGATATTGGAGAAAATGAACCGGAGTCCTGGGTGCTACTCGGTGTCACAGCTTTCAGATGTAGCTAGAGATTGCTGGATAATGCTGCAGCTGTAATTTATGTAGTGGATTACCAGATAAAATGACTCTTCCTGTTCCCAATTTCAAAAGGGTTGCCAAGTGTAAAAAAAAAAAAAAAACATCAAGAAATGATATAAATGATATGCAATAAAAAAAAAAAATAAAAAAAATACTCCACTATTAAAATCTACCGGCAGGGTCCGTTCCAGTCTTTATTTACTTTTCTGGGGTGATCTCGTACATCCATGTAACTGTCACAACCAATAACAATACGTCATTACCACTACGGTCCATTGTTAGCTGCAACAGTCAACTGGACGCGCACAATTCAACTGGACGCGCACAATTCAACTGGACACGCACAATTCAACTGGACGCGCACTGGTCAACTGGACGCGCAGCAAGTAGATCAAGAAGTATGGATTAAGATGGGAAATATAAAGTGTATACTTAATTTTTCATCTTATACGATTTTTTCTTTCTAGTTTAGTTCTTTATTTTTGTTCTCGTCATAACCACTAAGGTCAATGATTAGCTGCAGCGGTCAACTAGACGTGCAGCAAATAAATCAAGAACAATGGAAGAAGATGGTAAATTTAAATGGCGAGTATAATTTATTTTTCATCTTATACTATTTCATGCTGTAGAGCAGTGTTTCTCAACTCCAGTCCTCAGGACCCACCAACGGGTCATGTTTTCAGGATTTCCTTAGTATTGCACAGGTGATAATTTTATCACCTGCTTAAGCATTAATTCCATCACCTTTGCAATACTAAGAAAATCCTGAAAACATGACCTGTTGGTGGGTCCTGAGGACTGGAGTTGAGAAACACTGCTGTAGAGTTTTTTTTTCTAGTTTAGTATATTATATATAATGTACACACGGCGAAAAGGAATACATAGAACACGATGTTTGGATCGGCTATAGTTCTCCTGATCCAAACTCAACAGACTCATCTACGCCTTCGAATGTAGTACCGTGACTGTGGTAGAAGTGAAAGTGACCGAATGCCAGGGAACATGAGAATATTGTACCGTATATACTCACGTATAAGCCAACCCGTGTATAAGCCGACCCCCCTAATTTTGCCACAAAAAGCTGGGAAAACTTATTGACTCGCGTATAAGCCTAGGGTGGAAAATGCAGCAGCTACTGGTAAATTTCAAAAATAAAAATAGATACCAATAAAAGTAAAATTAATTGAGACATCAGTAGGTTAAATGTTTTTGAATATCTATATTGAATCAGTAGCCCCATATAATGCTCCATACAGTTCATGATGGGCCCCATAAGATAATCCGTACAAAATACTCCCCATATAAAGTTCCATAAAGCTTAATAATGGCCCCATAAAATACTCCATAGATTATGCCCCCATATGGTGCTCCATAGATTATGTCCCCATATGGTGCTCCATAGATTATGCCCCATAAGATGCTCCATAGATTATGCACCATGTGCTCCACAGATTTTGCCCCATATGCTCCACAGATTTTGCCCCATGTGAGCCACAGATTTTGCCCCATATGCTCCACAGATTTTGCCCCATGTGCTCCATAGTATAGGTCCCTTATGCTGCCGCTGCAACTAAAAAAAAAAAAATGACATACTCACCTCTCGTCGCTGGGGGCCAGGTGCCGGGGTCCTGAGCAGGCGGGGACACCGGCGCGCTATGGGGGACAGGTGCCGGGGTCACCTCTCGCTCAGGGCCCCGGCACCTGAGATATTCACCGCTGTCTTCCGGGTCCTCTTGTCAGTGAGCGCTCAGGCAGAAGGCTTGGCGCGTACTAACTACGTCATCGCGCCCTCTGCCTGATCATCACAGCCAGAGGACGAGGCGGTCAGAGCAGCGCGCAGTGGTGGACTGGAGACAGGTGAAAATTGCATATACTCACCCCCCCACCGGCGCGTCTCTGCAGCCCCTGCTCTTCTCCTGCAGCTCTTCCTTCTTACAGTGGTCACATGGTACCACTCATTAAAGTCATGAATATGTGCATATTCATGACTTTAATGAGCGGTACCATGTGACCGCTGCAGGAAGGAGCCTGAGACTGTGAGAGAAGCAGGGGGGCTGCAGAGATCAGCCGGCGGAGGGGTAAGTATGATCTGACACCCCCTCTCCCCTTCCCCTGCCGACCCCCCGGTATATGACTCGCGTATAAGCAGAGAGAGGGACTTTCAGACTTAAAAAATGGGCTGAAAATCTCGGCTTATACGTGAGTATATACAGTATATTGTCTATGGAGATTCTGAGCCAGTAGAGAATGATTGGTGATTTCAGATCTGAAGGCTGAAATTGTGAATGCAGCTCTGGAATTTAGTATTGGCATTTAGTTAGTCGAATTTTTGGTCACTGTTCGCATATTATATTATTTACATATTTTTTGCCAAAAACAGGAATAAATTCCATATGTGTGTTCTGCTATGATTAATGTTTTTGGGGAAAAAAATAACAAAAAATAAAAATGAACACCGAAGTAATACAACAGACAACTTTTTAAAAAAATATTTCTTAAAGTTCTGTATTACTATGATTCAGGATAGACGGATTGCTGAAGGAGTCGCAGTTGTAGGGATGTGAGCTTCGTTAATTCTCATTTACACTGCAAGGCTCCTAGGGGGCGGAGCTTCCCACTCTCGGCCAATCATTTTTTCTTTTTAAATTTAAAATTTTGAGAATGGTTTGTTATAAAAGGTGGGCTAATGTATCGTGGTTGTATAAGAATTTTAAAATACAGTATTGTACATATCATTTTGGAACAACAATGGGGTGGAAGGAGGATTATAGCACACTTTTTTTTATTACTTTGTATTAAGAAATGATAGAAACGTACATGTTAACTGCGTGTGTTGTATTGAGAGCGCAAATGTTAAGATGTCTTTTTACACTTTAAAATTTTTCCATATGAAAAATATTAATATTAGCCACTGTATCGAGTGATATTACTAAACATGGCTTAAAGCTAAATAATTTCCCATTCACTACACAATCCCTCGGTGCACCTGCCCACAGCACGGCACCTGCTTAATCTCAAGAGCAAAATAAAAGGCAAATAAGTTCACTGAATACCAAATACATGTTTACAGGTTTTGAAGAACGATTGTATTTCTTTTTGCATTTAGTTTGTATATACCGGTACGTAAGATTATTTGCTCACGTGAAACATACTGGTCATAAACCCTCCATTTCTTACATAATCTGACCATCGCTTACCATCATTAATGGTAATCACTAATCCAACTGAGGCTAAATTTGGATAGACAACAGTCATTTCAAGACTCGATTAGGGACAAAAAAAAAATTGTTGCATGAAAAATAATTTCCATGCCCATAAATTTCTGTTTACTGGTTACAAGGGTAAGACCAAGCGGCACAGTTTTGGCACGGTCAATGCGGGTCAAAAAAATGTGTGACGTCGACTGAATTTTTATGTCTTCTTTCTCTTTCTAAAAAAACCACCCATAAAGATAAAAAAGACATTATTCAATGGTTACATGTCTTAGAGACTCATTTCAATTCTTGAGTACAGAGGCCGGAACGGTGGAAACAAGAAAACAATAAAGGCGCCCTATTTTTGCAATAAATGTTTAGTTGTTGCAAGATACTACATGAGATAAACCCAGTAAAAACATAAAATAAATAAAAATAAAATTAAAATAAAATACCACCAGTGTCCATTAGGTGACAATACAATTGTTTGGAGGGAACCTGTCACCTTACGACACACTATTTACTGGCAGATATAGAGGTAATTTTCAGGTCAATAGGATTATAATGCTACCTGGCCGCATTACTGAAAGCGTGCCTACCGGGAGATAATTAACTTATTTCCGCCGGCTTTCAGTCATCGGGACGTGCATGGAGTGGCTACAGTCACCGCTCACAGCAACACTCACTATACTGTGAGAAAGCCTTGGCACGTTGACAGATTGCTCGGCACTGATGTGCTGCAGAGACGACTGTCAATCAAAGTCTCTGGGCATGCTTACAGCCGCAGTTCACAGTATACTTAGTGGTGCTGTAAGCAGTGATTGTAGAAACTCCGGGCACGTCCCCATGACTGAAAGCTAGCGGCTCCAAGGAGGAAAAAGGTTCATTTTCTCCCAGTAGCCGGGCTTTCAGCAAGATGGACGGGCAGCTTTGTAACACTATTTACCTGCATACTAAATTTGCATGTTAATAGATTTTTACAAATGTGCCGGAACCAAATTCAATATACTGGCTAGATTGTATAAATGGAACAAACAAACCCACTAAAGAGATATCTAAAAATGAGCTTAAAGCCTGAATATTTTCAAAAGATAAAATTTGTCCCTTTGTTATTCTTCTCAAAAGTGTTATGAGAAGAGGGCCCTGCCACTGGCGATCACAGACAGAAAAGGGCCCCTGTGCAAGAACAACATATGGGCCCTTTACAGTCCAATAGCTCATCATAGTGAACAATTCCACCTGCCCTGGAGGTGGTAGTGGCCCCCTTACCTCTTGGGACCCTGTGCGGCCGCACAGGTTGCACCAATGACATGTCCGCCCCTGGACCCACCTATAGCTGTATGTGTTGCAGGAGTTGAGATCCTGCTCGACACTAGTTACCACTTATCCGTGGCCTAAGTATAGACCCTACAGGACAAGTCTTCCACAGACAAAGGCTGGACCTAGTTCTTGCCCCCATAATGAGTGTCATAATTTCCCTATAAAAATCTAATTAGGAGCAATTTTATCATCAGGGTGCAAACCCAAATGATGTTGAAGGCTGTCTCAAAATGTCATAGGGATAACCAGATTGTTTCAGGTCCACACTGACTGTAACAAGGGACCATGAAGCGATCTTAAAGGGTCATACTCAATAACTCTAAAGTGCAAATATGCCAATATCTCTCGAGTATACAACAGTTTCTGGACATTCTCAGACTTGAGATACAGATGAATCCTATCTTACCTATAAGTGAATTTTGTAAGGACTCCAATCTCTTCATAGTCAATGAATGATTTCAATTACGGTAGCTAGAAAAAAACCTCAACAGGCTGCAATACCCATCACAACCACTGGGTGGCCATGTATGGACACATACAGTATAAACATCTCCAGACAGAGTATCACACATTTTTTTTTCTATTTTAAGGAAGTCATCTCACCGCACTCCTCATACTTCATATCAGCCAAGCCTTTGAAAAAAATAAATACTCTACTTTTCCTGTCCAAAATGTCTCCTTAAGGGAAACAATATTGAGAATTCAACTGAAGTGCAAGAGACGTGTACAAAGTTCTGAGTGCTTCCATGTATAGCGCTGGCTTGGTAGAAATCATAAGCTGTAACAGCTCCGCGCTATTATATAACTATTATCCGACAGAGTAAACACGACGGCAAGCGCCGTTGTTTCTTGTGATCGTACGGTTATGAATAATTTGGCTCATTAGGAGGGAAGGTCTGCACTTCTCATAGACGCTGCTCGCCAAAAAAAAAAAAAAATTAGCAAAAGTCAAAACAGAACGTCAAAATAACAGAAAACTTTACAGGGTCAGGTTGTTTTAATTCCCTCCAGCAGTGAAGCTTCTGTTCGAAAAAACAAAACGGCGAAGGAAGAGTAATAAATACTTGGTCCGCTGTATAATGTAAGACCGGCAGACAGAGCACTGAACCCTGCACACAAGGCCCAATGCAGTTAAAGGCCTTTTCTAAATAACAGCTTCCTATACAGTACAGACGATTCTGCTCATTCACTTTTTTCCATCTTAAGTATGCTCCAGTTATTATCTGTATGAATTATCGCCGTTCTCCAGACAGATGCTTTCTCCATATACGGTATTGCCAAGCAGCTGGAAGGATAAAAAAAAAAAGAAGAGCTCCTTGACACAAGTGTGCCCTGCCTATTATATTACCGATACATCTCATAGGGACACTTGAGTCAAGAACAAGTCAATACTGATTATTTAAGTTTTGATTGGTCTTGTCAATTTAAGATGCCTTCATACTGACCAAAGTGTGGAGTAGCTCTTGGCATGGAGGAACTGTTTTGCATAGCCAAGAATTAATTTATCTGGTCAACTTGTAATACTACAAATCTCCAGCAGTGGCCACTGTAGCATTTGTGTATAGGCAATAGCAGATTCTGAAGCCACACCCACTGATCGTCCTGATCAAGATTAGACAACTAGTTTAATGAATACGTTTAAATATAAAAGTAATATATATATATTTTTATTTTCTTTTTGGGATCAAAAGGACTGTTTACACTGTGGCATCTTTAGTGAATTGCATCCATACAGGTTTCATTCATTTTTTATGAAATGCTATGGCCATATATTAGAAGACAATGTTGAGCACAATGATTTGTAGGACCCAATCCATGGCCACTGGACTGAAACGCTTCATACCTTCTGCTATATGTGGCATCCGCGGTGCATTTTTGGGGACTCAAAAAATTTATGATATTGCAAACACCTACTAATCAGAAGAGATGCTGGGGATGCTGTTAGTGGGAGGCGCGGTCAAATGATGTAACTTCTGGGCCAAGGTTCTGTGCATCTTTTCTACTCAACTCTGTTAGTAAATGATTTTGGTTGAGATATTAGTAGTCCATTCAGTATTTGCTGCCATTTTTTTAAATGGCAAGAGGAAGTACATTTATACTAGTGGTCTTCTTATATTTATATATTGCTCAACTATGAGTAAATAATATTGGAGCCAGGAGTGTGGATGTGCACAGGAACTGTAGATGTACAGTATAGTCAGCCCAAAACTTACAGCAAACAAATGGTTAAGGGCAGCATTGTATGCTATCGGCTAACAGATGGTCAATGGTAGATACACAAAAAATGTATACACAAAACTGTTAACCATTGGCAATGATGAAAAAGCAAATTGGATACTAGATTGAAGAGAAGATTTCAAATTGTAAGAGAAGATTTCAAATTGTTGTAGCAGTGTTGCTGTATGTACACCAGTAGAATAGCAGAGAACATTATTTGTTATGCATTCAGAAGACAAATGGTTAACCACAGGTCAGCAGTGATGAATAGGCAACATAATATTAGTCAGGGAATTCTGATCTACCATATATGTATAAAACTTCATATACACACCAGTATTGTGGATTTGTAGCCTCTTATGGGTCCATTACTTATTCCAATGTGTCTCTGATTTTATATGAATATTCAGTGCAATACTTCACTGACGGAAGGTTTTGGCAAGGCGAAAAGAAGACAGGAGCTATAGGAATACGTGCCAACTTTTCAAAAGTCTATATCTATTGACAGATTGAAACACACATAGTACCACACATTTCTCAATCCACATCACCATTTCACCAGGAAATTCCATATGGCCACTCTCAAATGTGCCCCTGGCTTGGCTTCAGAAGTAGGAAAGTGTTGAGGGAGCACAGCTTTTCAAGAAACTTCTGCAGCACTTCAAAAGAGGTCTCCCCTTTTTCTCTTCTGCACATGTCAATAGAGTTGACAATTATGCCTACAGGTCCAGGGTGGACATATCTTTGTACATAGATAAGGGGGCCCACTTCAACCTTCAAAGCAAGTGGAATTATGCATTAAGATGAGCTATTGGACTGAAAAGGCCCCATATATTCTTCATGCACAGAGTCTCTTTTCTGTCCATGTCTGCCAGTATATTCAGTAGTCAGTAACATAACTTTGGGCACAGAGGTCGGATATCCACATATTTCCTTCTACTTGACCTGCAGCCTCGGCATATAACCATGGAACCCATCATCAACAGATGCGCCAGTGACGTCTGTCCATTCCTCATAGCTAGTCACAGGTTATTAAATGCCCGGCAATGAATGACAACCTGGCACGTGCCAATCCTGCATAGGGCACATGAATGTTCATGATCAATCTGAATGCATAGAAGGATCTCAGAGATGGGACTTCCTATGACTCCATGAAACCAGTAGATAAATGAAGTCCCATCTGTTTCATCGTTGTGATATTGCAGAACGATGGCGAGAACCATTTACCATATGGAAGCAATAACCACCATAAAGTCCAACGCATATGGACATTAAAAACGATCACTGTGACGTTAGACTCAGCATTGTAGGGCGATGACTACGCGCCATGCCCAGAAAACTATTTCTTGCCTCCCATTCGAAAAAAAAAGCTTGCTCCACTATTTGTCTATGGGGGAAAATGCAAACCGATAGCTCGGAGACCCAGTAGAGTAATATTGTACGGATTAAGGAATTTATGTCATCCGGTGTAAAATGAACCAGATGCCGTCTCACTTGTTTGTCTGAAGCAATTATACACGGCGTGTAAAGCAGTAGTGGCCGGTACATCGTTCACAAATAACCCCGCTCTCCGCAACGTTTGGAGGTTAATTATTAAATGGCTGGAGCTGAAAGAAGTCTACTGCTTCCCCGCGCCAAATTAAGCTACAAATCCACAATTTGAGCTGTCTGGAAAATCGGTAATGCATATTATTAGCATACTGAAGGCTGATTGATTGCATTCATTACCCAGACAGCCCTCATCACACGTGGAATCAATCCATAATGCACATATTGCAATCCATGAATGCACCTAGACAGACCGTGCCGAGCCATTCACCTGCTATTACCGTCAGGGCATTCCTTAGACCGTGGAAACTACAGGGGGGAGAAGAATAACAAGCGGGAAATGTTTTCCTTAACTCAATTACTCTTTTTTTTTCTGCTACAGTCCGCAGTCTCGCAATTCCTGATTAATGAACAGAATCGTAGAAAAACAGTAAAGACTGACACATTCACCGGAAAGATGACAATCGCCGCTCTACGGCTTCCATAGGGACAACATGTGCTTCGTACGTTATGTCAGTAGTGGGGGCCCGCTAACCATGGAATTGAGCATGATAAACCCCGAGGACTGTTACAACGTCACCCAGATTACTTACCAGGACCCCAATCTCTTGTAGCTTGTGAGATGCTTTCAAACACAAATGGTAAGGCTAGGCACAGACCACCGTGTGTTTCCTCATCCGAGAAAATCGGGTCAATGCTAATCACACTCTGATCTGAGATTGAAGCTGCAGAAATCAGACTGCACTCAGATGTCAGCCGAGTGCAGTCTGATTTATATTTTTTCTTTCAGGGACTCATTGACTCGCATGGCCGAGCTCAAACTAGGTAGTGCACTCAGCGATTTTTTTTTTTAAGTAAAAAATCAGACATGTTAAAAGAGGGAAAAGTGCTATCCGTCAACATGGGAGATGGCACTCGTCCTATTATTACAGCTGTCTGCACAAGCCCCAATACTGATCCACAGTGTAAGTGTAGGATGTAGTGTTTACAATAGCGATAACCGCTTGGAATATCATTTTGACCCCGGCGCAAAGTTCTAGTAATGTCCACTTGTGCACCATAGTATCTGGAGATGCCAACAGTTGGAACGCCACATATTGCTCCCAAGCCACGACTTTGAGGCTTCAAGGGGTTTACAACTGTAACAAAATATCCTTAGATATGTTTTAAAGAGAAACCTATACAACTTACTAATATACCTGAATTATCTCCAGATGTCCAAAAATCAGCACCAGCCCCATGTACCGCCAACTCTGCTTTCGACAAGAATGCTCATTTCAAGAGATAAACCGGCCTCCTTATCTGTCACGGCTGATGCAAAGACAGAAAGGGGAGGCTGTCCTAGCTACTGAAAACAGTCAGCTCCTTTACACACATCACAACGTAGTCCAGAAGTGGAGCTGCTGGGGTCCAGGGACCTCCACAGACACCTGGAGACTGGGACAACTTTGTTAAAGTGGATATACGGCCAGATTTCACAATGTACAGTTATATGAAAAAGGTTGGGCACCCCTATTAATCTTAAGCTTAATGTTTTATAAAAATTGGTGTTTTTGCAACAGCTATTTCAGTTTGATATATCTAATAACTATTGGACACAGTAATGTTTCTGCCATGAAATGAGGTTTATTGTACTAACAGAACTTGTGCAATCTGCATCCAAACAAAATTTGACAGGTGCATAAGTATGGGCACCTCACCAGAAAAGTGACATTAATATTTAGTAGATCCTCCTTTTGCAGAAATAACAGCCTCTAGTCGCTTCCTGTAGATTTTAGTGAGTTCCTGGATCCTGGATGAAGGTATTTTTGACCATTCCTCTTTACAAAACAATTCCAGTTCAGTTCAGTTTGATGGTCGCCAAGCATGGACAGCCCTCTTCAAATGATCCCACAGATGTTCAATGATTCAGGTCTGGGACTGGGATGGCCATTCCAGAATATTGTAATTGTTCCTCTGCATGAATGCCTGAGTAGATTTGGAGCGGTGTTTTGGATCATTGTCTTGCTGAAAGATCCATCTCCTGCGTAACTTCAACTTTGTCACTGATTCTTGAACATTATTGTCAAGAATTTGCTGATACTGAGTGGATTCCATGCGTCCCTCAACTTTAACAAGATTCCCGCTGCCGGCATTGGCCACACAGCCCCAAAGCATGATGGAACCTCCACCAAATTTTACTGTGGGTAGCAAGTGTTTTTCTTGGAATGTTGTGTTTTTTTGACGCCATGCATAACGCCTTTTTGTATGACCAAACAACTCAATCTTGGTTTCATCAGTCCATAGGACCTTCTTCCAAAAAGAAATTGGCTTCTCCAAATGTGCTTTTGCATACCTCAGCCGACTCTGTTTGTGGCGTGCTTGCAGAATCGGCTTCTTTCGCATCACTCTCCCATACAGTTTCTACTTGTGCAAAGTGCGTTGTATAGTTGACCGATGCACAGTGACACCATCTGCAGCAAGTTGATGCTGCAGCTCTCTGGAGGTGGTCTGAGGATTGTCCTTGACTGATCTCACCATTCTTCTTCTCTGCCTTTCTGATGTTTTTCTTGGCCTGCCACTTCTGGCCTTAACAAGAACTGTCCCTGTGTTCTTCCATTTCCTTACTATGTTCCTCACAGTGGAAACTGACAGGTTAAATCTCTGAGACAGCTTTTTGTATCCTTCCCCTGAACAATTATGTTGAATAATCTTTGTTTTCAGATCATTTGACAGTTGTTTTGAGGAGCCCATGATGCCACTCTTCAGAGGAGATTCAAGCAGGAGAACAACTTGCAAGTGGCCACTTTAAGTAGCTTTTCTCATGATTGCATACACCTGGCTATGAAGTTCAAAGCTCAATGAGGTTACAAAACCAAAAAAAGGGCTTTAGTAAGTCAGTAAAAAGTAGGTAGGAGTATTTAAAACAAGAAAATGATAAGGGTGCCCATACTTATGCACCTGTCAAATTTTGTTTGAATGCAGATTGCACATGTTCTGATAGTACAATAAACCTCATTTCAAGGCAGAAACATTACTGTGTCCAATAGTTATTAGATATATCAAACTAAATAGCTGTTGCAAAAACACCAAGTTTTATAAAACATTAAGCTTAAGATTAATAGGAGTGCCCAAATTTTTTCATATACCGTAGCTGTAAATGGCATACATGATGTAATAAATCTTTTCCGACCTGATGAGGCAGATGTACTTATTCTGAAAACCCATGTCAGAATGGCTGTGGAATCCTGCCTGCACCATTTTATTAATTCTCTAGTTGGACTCATAAAGTGCTTATTTTATCGGATTATATAGGCACTTTGACACACAATATAGGCCTTTCCTAGATTTTTAACATAAGTACACCAGTCTCATCAAGTCTGAGAGATTTAAATAATAATAAAAGTTTAAAGACAGAAATGGATGCAAAAGGAATTCCAAAAGTAAAAAAAAAGTAATCTATCTCTTGCAGGATCTACTTCGGTCTCTGGATACAGAAATATTAACAAAAATTGCACATGGATTTCCACCCTAATAGAAGCACAATTGTGAGAAATTCTGCTTGGTGTGCACAGTGTTAACATAAACACCTATATGACCTTGGCGGACTCGGTTTGCTGCTTTGCAGTAAACACCGGCTCCTGCTCCGGGCTTGTCTGTTGTTCATTCAATCAATCACCTTTCCTCTGCGCTTGTCACTTTGTTCCAGTTATCAATATTAGATAATTCTACCTACTGTGCCAAAGGAATACATCTATCCCATTGTCTCAGTGATGAATGTCAAGGTTATCAGTATTACAGGCTTAGCCCACACGTTATGAAGTGATACTACATGACAAAATTACACTCCGGGGTGCAGTAGTAATAGCACTGTGTATCATGTAAGAAAGTGGTGCAGCCGGCACAACGTAATACTAAACATATCAGTTTGTGGATATTTAAACTTAGAACAGTCCTTGCTACCTCCGAAGAAAACGATAGCAGTGCTATAAAGGGGTCTTATAATTATAACTAAAAGTGTATCCCACAATTTAAAACAAAACCCAAATGACCCTTTTAGACAAAATGACCATAAACGCAAAAACATTTGATCAGCCAAATTGCACGGATCGCCTACAATCACACCCCCAGTACCGGTCGTAAAATGAGAGAGTGCTTCCATTATGCTTCAGCACAAAGTGGCTTCATTTGGGTGTCGCTGATGATTCAAAGAGTGTGGTCCTATGAAGTTCCAAAACTTTATTTGGGCAACGCAATTAGAAGTTGATCTAACTCCTTCATCAGGTACAAAAAAAAAAAAAAAAACAGGGAGCATCCATTAGACTTTTATAATGAGTACTGATGACTTACCAGCACCTTTATCTTATTTATTGTTCACTTACTGCTGATTTCTCATTCTTTCATTTTCTTTTTTCTACAAGTGCATTGTTGACTATGTGACTTGATTACTACGTCATCGGATCCATTGTGAAAGTCAAATAGATGCCCCCTGCTTTTGTACCTGATGAAGTCACAGGTAACAGACACAAGTTCTCACTGACCGGAAGTCAGAGGTAACAGACACAAGTTCTCACTGACCGGAAGTCAGAGGTAATGGTCATATGTTCTCACTGACCAGAAGTCACAGTAACAGACACAAGTTCTCACTGACCGGAAGTCAGAGGTAACGGTCATAAGTTCTCACTGACCAGAAGTCACAGGTAACAGACACAAGTTCTCACTGACCGGAAGTCAGAGGTAACGGTCATAAATTCTCACTGACCAGAAGTCACAGGTAACAGACACAAGTTCTCACTGACCGGAAGTCAGAGGTAAGGGTCATAAGTTCTCACTGACCGGAAGTCAGAGGTAACGGTCATATGTTCTCACTGACCGGAAGTCAGAGGTAACGGTCATAAGTTCTCACTGACCGGAAGTCAGAGGTAACAGTCATAAGTTCTCACTGACATGAAGTCAGAGGTAACAGTCATAAGTTCTCACTGACCGGAAGTCAGAGGTAACGGTCATAAGTTCTCACTGACCGGATGTCAGAGGTAACGGTCATAAGTTCTCACTGACTGGAAGTCAGAGGTAACGGTCATAAGTTCTCACTGACCGGATGTCAGAGGTAACGGTCATAAGTTCTCACTGACCGGAAGTCAGAGGTAACGGTCATAAGATCTCACTGACCGGAAGTCAAAGATAACGGTCATAAGTTCTCGCTGACTGGAAGTCAGAGGCAACGGTCATAAGTTCTCACTGACTGGAAGTCAGAGGTAACGGTCATAAGTTCTCACTAACTGGACGTCAGAGGTAACAGTCATAAGTTCTCACTGACCTGAAGTCAGAGGTAACAGTCACAAGTTCTCACTGACTGGAAGTCAGAGGTAACGGTCACAAGTTCTCACTGACCGGAAGTCAGAAGTAACAGACAAGTTCTGACTGACCGGAAGTCAGAGGTAACACACAAGTTCTGACTGACAGGAAGTCAGAGGTAACGGTCATAAGTTCTCACTGACAGGAAGTCAGAGGTAACGGTCATAAGTTCTCATTGACCGGAAGTCAGAGGTAACGGTCATAAGTTCTCACTGACCGGAAGTCAGAAGTAACACACAAGTTCTCACTGATGGAAAGTTAGAAGTAACAGACACAAGTTCACACTGACCGGAAGTCAGAGGTAACGGTCATAAGTCCTCAATGCAATTCTATGATAATCTTGTTCTGGGAGCGTTCTGATGCTTATAGACGTACATAGATTTGTGACTTCTGGATCACCCGGCAAATACTGGAGCGATTCGGCAGGTCACAAACTGCTGTAGACCGACAGGAGTGGTGCCAAAAAAAGATGAAGACAGTGGCTGGTGAATATATGGAGAATATATATATATATATATATATATATATATATATATATATATATATATTCTTCTACAGTTCACTTCCACATTGCTTTAACCTTCTGATCTAAAGTATGGAGATGACCTTTAGATGAAATGTGGGCCACACATTATATCAAGTCATGAGTGGCGTAGAAGCTCCGAAGCTCCTGCCATGTACAACAATCGGTGGAGGATAGGAATAGCAGTCTGCGCTGCTGTACTAGATTCAAGAAATCCAGAGGAATGATGAGGGTTTATTGTCAACGCATTTTGGAGCTGAACCAATCAGGAGCACCACAATATTCAAATAGAACATATTATGGACAAACTTAAAAAAAAGGCACCAAAAGAAGTAGAAAATACCCCTCAATGGTGCACATAACTGATGTCAACGACATCCATCATCTTTACTCCACATGACCTGCTTGGACGGCCATGAGGCTGCAGGGAGTGTGGAGTAAGGATTCAGATGAGGGTCTAAGACAGATGGGTATAATTTGTTTTATTTTTTAAACCCTTCCATTACTTTTTTTATGCTTTGTTTTCCGGATACACTTCAGAGTATAATAAACGTCTTCTAATGTCAATTAGAACACTTTCGAATTGCACCAATTTTTTTTACACACCAAATTTGCCTGAAACAGATTTTAGGAAATTCGCTCATCTCTACTTGTTGGCCTGCAGGGGCTTCACAGTGTCGGGACTAGGTTAGTCTTATTTATGCCTTCAACTGGGCAACATGGGAAATATGGGACCTCGACACAGATCTGTGTTATAAAAACAATTCCTCACACAGAATCGGAAAATCCTATTTTATTTTTTATTTTCCCAGCCGGTCATCTGGCAACACTCATCTCAAGACATGCTGAGCCATAAGGAAAGGTAAAAAAAAGACATGTGCACTATTGGTCTAATTCAAATTAAATGATGATAAACATTCACGTTAAGGCTTTTGAAATCATAATCCAATTATTGAATGAATAAAATATTAATTTATACGTCTCATTATCATAGTAATATATAAAATATCATAATCATAAAAAGATAAAATAACATTCTTCCTGAATTCTCCAGAATTAGGCACCTGGCCTTTCTCTTAGTTACTTACACCAGATATTTTCGCTGAAGCTCCAGCCTTCCAACCTGTACATCTTCACATCTGTTTCATTAATTACTTTCATATGATCATTAACGAGAACACCGCTTTATGACACCATAAATCATTTTGGATAAATTACCGTAAGCAGTAATATGTGTCGCGTACATAAGGCAGAATTCCTTTAGGGATAAAAAATCTAATATATAAAGCTGAATGTATGTATGTGTGTATGTATGTGGGTATGTTTGTCCGGGATTGGAATCCGCACCGTCGCACTTACGGGCATGAAATTTTGCACGCCCGCACGTCTCGACCCCGAAAGCGTCCTAGGCTATGTTTTGAATCGAAATTTTAACCCCGCGCGTTCCAAATTGCCAAACAATTTTGGCCCTATCTACATAATGGGGAGAAAGCTGAATGCTTGTGTGTATGTCCGGCATAGGAATCTGCATTTACGGGCATGAAATTTTGCACACCCCGCACGTCTCGACCCCGGGAGCGTCATAGGCTAGGTTTTGAGTCGAAATTTTAACCCCGCGCATTCCAAATCGGCAAATAATTTTGGCTTGGGATAGGAATCTGCACCGTTGTACTTACGGGCATGAAATTTTGCATGCCCGCACATCTCAACCCCAGGAGCATCATAGGCTATGTGTTGAATGGAAATTTTAACCCCCGCACGTTCCAAATCGCCAAACAATTTTGGCCCTATCTACATAATGGGGAGAAAGCTGAATGCTTGTGTGTATGTCCGGCATAGGAATCTGCATTTACGGGCATGAAATTTTGCACACCCGCACGTCTCGACCCTGGGAGCGTCATAGGCTAGGTTTTGAGTCGAAATTTTAACCCCGCGCATTCCAAATCGGCAAATAATTTTGGCCCGGGATAGGAATCTGCACCGTTGTACTTACGGGCATGAAATTTTGCATGCCCGCACATCTCAACCCAGGAGCATCATAGGCTATGTGTTGAATGGAAATTTTAACCCCGCTCGTTCCAAATCGCCAAACATTTTGGCCCTATCTACATAATGGGGAGAAAGCTGAATGCTTGTGTTTATGTCCGGCATAGGAATCTGCATTTACGGGCATGAAATTTTGCACACCTGCACGTCTCGACCCGGGAGCATCATAGGCTGTGTTTTGAGTCGACATTTTAACCCCACGTGTTCAAATTGCGCGCATTAAAAACACACACACGTCTGGTATTTTTATCTTTTAAAAATAAATATTTGATTAATAACCAGCCAAACTACAAGACCAATTTGTTATAAATTTGTCATATAGGGAAATAAGCCACATGTCAGTCACATGAGCTGTATATTATTTGTATGTGTAAGGTAATATATACTGCCAGAGGGAATGTTTTCTGTTGGCTGGGGATTTATCAGGCTGCCTATAGCAACCAATCACAGCTCAGCTTCTATTTTGCCATAGGTCATTAATATGAGCTGTTTGGTTACTATAGGCAACAGAGGACATTGTCAGTATAAGAAAGCTTGTGTGAGGTAATAGGATTTCAGTTACTATGCTTGGCCAATGTTGGTGTAATGACTGATGTAAGTCACATCACCTGTATGTGGGAGGATATATATATAGTAGCAGCCACAGCTTTGTCCTTCTATGTTGCTATCCTGATGAGGGCACAGTTAAGTACATTAACCCGGGCGAAGCCGGGTACTACAGCTAGTATATATATATAAAGCTGAATGTATGTATGTGTGTATGTATGTGGGTATGTTTGTCCGGGATTGGAATCCGCACCGTCGCACTTACGGGCATGAAATTTTGCACGCCCGCACGTCTCGACCCCGAAAGCGTCCTAGGCTATGTTTTGAATCAAAATTTTAACCCCGCGCGTTCCAAATCGCCAAACAATTTTGGCCCTATCTACATAATGGGGAGAAAGCTGAATGCTTGTGTGTATGTCCGGCATAGGAATCTGCATTTACGGGCATGAAATTTTGCACACCCGCACGTCTCGACCCCGGGAGCGTCATAGGCTAGGTTTTGAGTCGAAATTTTAACCCCGCGCATTCCAAATCGGCAAATAATTTTGGCCCGGGATAGGAATCTGCACCGTTGTACTTACGGGCATGAAATTTTGCATGCCCGCACATCTCAACCCCAGGAGCATCATAGGCTATGTGTTGAATGGAAATTTTAACCCCCGCACGTTTTGGTGTGTGATTTTTATGTGCAGAATAAATTTTTGTTAACATAGTCTATTTTGTTACAGCTAACAGCAGTTATTAATTAACCCGGGCGAAGCCGGGTACTACAGCTAGTATATATATATATTTTTCATTTTTGTTTTAATTTTTTATCCTTTTTTTTAGGTGTTACCAAATAAAATTCTAGAAAAAAACCCACAAATGTTGTCTTTTCTGCAGCAGATTAACCTTCGCTCGCTCTATTTCCATTTAGATTGATTTTTTTTTTTTTGTTTTTCCACTCTCGACTTTGGTCGGCAAGTTACTCCACTAAAACGCTGTTACGGCCATTCCAAGGAAAAGATTAATGAGAAACCACAGAATTTTTTTTTTTTTTCCCGGAGAAAGATGACAGTACGTTTACATAATTAGGACTTCTTTTTTTCTGATGTCAAGTTAATTAAAATAAAATCTGCCTGGAAATTGCTCTTTTCTAGACGTGAAAAATAAACGGCGAGAACGATATTCTATGTATTACTACATTTTTTTCCCCCTTTATTGTTGCTTTGTAGAGAACAGTAATAGTAGTGTCATCCCCTGGATACTCAGAGACTGCATGTGGAATTTTATCAGGTCCCTGAAGAAGAGTCATTGCGGTGTCTTCTATTCATCGGGAAATATGTCAGACTAAGTGTTCAGGCTGCTTTTTAATTTACTCAATTTATCTTGTCTTTGCTCCCCGAGAGGCTTTTTTTTTTTTGACACGCTGAGAGAGTCAAATGCCTGCTGGTTATCGTTTTGGCTGTGAAAAAATAAAATTGGAGCTAGCATCACTAACAACAAATATTTGAGTTGAATTCATCCCAACAGGAATCACACACACTGAAAATTATAAAGTTATTCCTTAATAAACAGTTAAATTGCTTTAAAAGTGTTATATGTTCAGGATGGAGGGAACATGTCCCACAAGAGGTCTATGGACTCTTTCACAGGGACCAATAATTGGTGAAGAACGTAGGTAAGTCTTCTGCTGTCCTTCAGCTGGCAAGAGCACCCAACCGTAGGTAGGAGACACTACTCAATCATCAGTAGAGGTTGGCTACCCATTCAAGAGTTGAATAATCTCTAATACCTGGTGACTACGTCTACTTTTCAGATCATCTATAAAATTCTAACATTTCAATGTCTCGAGTTTTGAACATTCAAAGGAGACCTTTCAATGAATTTTTCATTTAAACAAAGGATCTTCTTCAATTGGTGCCGCTCCACCAATTTTGGAACTGTTTTTTTTTACTTTTTCCTCTATTCTAAAGTTGTGACCTCACCCAGGAATAGAGGTGCAAATATTTCCTTCAACCAACTGGGTGTATACCACAGATCTTCTCTGGTTTATGCCCAGTTGGTCAAGGGAAAATATGCTTCTTAATTAAGAAGGTTTAACTTTATAACAGAAGGCCACAAAATAAAATAAAAGAAACATTGCTCCAGAATCGGTAAAACTGTAACAATTGGAAGGGATACTCCATTTTAATTAAAAAAAAAAATCCAGTGAAAGGTCTTTAAGTGGGACTGCCTCCTGGTTCATATAGAT